>CM039531.1:13524747-13747000 GCA_022433055.1 Begonia peltatifolia
TACCAGCTGAAATAATGATGTACTATAATAAATTAGCCGATAATACTCTTGGGTGTTACATGTACTGATTTCTTTTAGGTTCTAACGAGTTTGCCGATTTTTAGCTAGTACTAGAGGTTGTTGCTTTGGTACGGAAGAGAAGTAGTCATCGTCGAGGTAGCGATTTGATATTTTCTTCATTGCATAACATGTTTTTGAAAACTTTAACTGGGTGGGTTGCCAGTTATAATACCAAATTTTGTTACTGTCGTTTCGTGATAGTGTGTGCCAGTGTCTTTTTGTGACATTCTCTTTTTACTGAGAACGTCTTACGTAGAAAATGGTTAGAGTTATATTCAGTGTATAACCACATATGTATGTGGCAAGTTTTTATAACTACCTCACTGATGGCTCATGGAGCTAATTTCTGTAAAAACAAGGAAAGTGTTTTCTAAACAGTTTTATAAAATCATGCATAATTTTGATATGCAATCACATTTTGAAAGAAAGATATAAACCTGTTTTAAATCGAAATGTAGTAGGTATGACATTTTTATTGAATTAGTTAGTTACCCCAACCAATTTCCTCCCAATTTAGGTAAAGAGAGAGTGATAGCTTCTGTGGAGATCTGAGAGAAGTTGTGAGCTGTTAATTTTCTGTTGAACCTTATTGTAATTTTTAATAAGAATTTAGTAGTTTAGTTTTGATTGTTCATCTATTTGGATAGATTTGATTCTCTTTACTTTTATGTATGATTGAATGTTTTTAAGTATTTATCTTTATTGCACTATCTGCTTGGAATTTGGCTATGTAGGTTTGGCTGTAATTATTTTCTAAAGACTTCCGTTGTTAAATGTAGTCTTAGGTTGGGTGATTGTGTTTCCTTCCCAAGAATTGAGTTGCCCGACCTGACGTATCTGATCCGACCCATCCCCGGGTTGTGACATAAATTTTTTGTATTACAGCCATGCTTAGATAAAAAAAACTTGAAATATTTTCCCTTAAACTTGATAGTGTAATATTTTATACAAAAGTATACAGTGTATGGAAATTTCTAAGGCTTGATGTTGGTTTCATTTTCACATAAGAATGCCTCCGAGAAAAAATCATCTTAACCTTACCCAAGACAATGTTGTTGATGCTATCGGAACCATGATAGAGCACTGTGAAACTTTTCAATTAGCAACATGACTCAAAACCCTGGTATGAATCAAATGACCTACTTTTAAGAGTTCTCTAGGCTGAATCTACCTAGGTTTGAGACTGTGTGAACCCGATGAAAGCAAAGAATTGGCTCCAGGAGATAGAGAGAAATTTTGAGACTTTGTAAGTTTTGGGCGAGTATTAGATGGAGATTGATTCCCATTATCTGAAGAAAGTTAGCACTAGGTTTTTTGAAATATGATGCTAGAAAACTTTTATGTCCAAGCCATGGAGTGGAAGGATTTTATTGAGGGTTTTTTTAGGTAAGTAAAGTAGTTGTAACCATCATGATGTTATAATTAAAGCCTTCAGTGACTTATCTCAGGGAGACGCCCAATTTTTGGAGTTGTTGCCTTATTCTAATAGGATGTTTGAGTGGGCACAAATTGTGAAGTTTCAGCAGGGCATCAGGCTGAAATTTAGTTTTAGCAAAGTGTAGCTATTCCTTAGTTGTGTTCCCTTAAGAAAATTGAGGTTGGTTAGAGGATGAAAAGAGTTTTTAATGCTAATTACGGGAATTACCAAGAGAAGATTGCAAAGAAAGAAGAAAGGAAGATGGCAAAGAAAAACTAAGAAAAGATTAAGGGAAAGGGATCTAGTGGAGGTCCAACCCTTTATGCTAGCAGTGGGTCATTTGGCAGCGGTCGCTTTAGTCCATATACCTGTTGTGCGTGTTGTTAACCAGTGCATATAAAGAAAAATTGCCCACACAACTGCAATTACAGCCACAATGTTAATCATTCTCAGAGTAGTGCTACTAGAGCCGCACTTGGAGGTGGGCATGGAGTTGGAGATCAGTCATTCTAGTAGTATGAGTCCACCTATCTTGATTTCTAGAGGATGGCAAGTTACCAATAGAGTTATAATTCTAATCAATATCCCTTGAAGAGGTCAGAAGAGTTTGGAAGACAGTTTGTTCACAATAGTGAAGGTGGTCGTGGGATGGACCAAAGAAGGATAGACATCTGGTCAAGCCTATGTAGTTGCTAGAGATGAGAGATTCTATGAGCAGCTCGACTAGGGAGTTGTCGATTGTATTATTCTTTTATCTTACTCCTTTGCTCGAGTATTGTTCAATATCGGGTCGACACACTCTTTTATTTCCTCCATGTTTGTGTCGGTTTTATGTTTGACCATAGAGGAGATGGAGTATCCATTAGTGCTTAACATTTTATTGAATGTCCGTGATGGAGTGCCTTCAATGTGTCGGTTAGTTTGTGCTGTCATTGACGACAGTAAGTTTTCAACAAACTTAGTTCTCTTACCAATGAATCAGTTCAATGTGATTTTGGAAATGGATGGCTGAGAAGGTATAAAGTGACAGTTGAAGAAGATCACTTTTATCTTGAAAGATGAAAGGATTATTTGTGTATTGTAATGGTCTGAGTGCAGTAACAACGAATCCAATTTTGAGGGCTTGTTTGGTGGCAGACAGAGGTTAGGATAGTACGAGAACTTATGCTTGGTTGATGTGGATGGTGAAACTGCTAGGCAGGATGATTTCTGTTGTGAGAGAGTTTCCTGATAAGTTGCAGGGTTACCTCCATGATGAGAGAGCGAGTTCAATATTTACCTACTCCCTGACACTACTCTAGTTTTGATCTCTGCTTATAGGATGGCACCGGCTAAGTTAGTTGAGTGGAGAACATAGTTGAATGAGTTGTTAGAGCAAGGTTTCATTCGGAAGAGTACATTATCGTGGGGGTGTTCCAGTTCTGTTGATAAAGAAAGTTGATGGTTCTTTTCTACTTTGTATAGATTACCGGAAGTTGAATCAGGTGACCGTTAAGAACAAGTATTTGTTGTTAAAATTTGATGACTTGTTTGACCAGCTTGGTGGGTTTCGATACTTTTTGAAGATTAATTTGAGGTCTGGGTATCACCAGATGAAGATTCAAAAAGAGGATATCCAGAAGATAGCCTTTAGATTAAGATATGGGCCTTTTGAGTTCATGGTCTTACCTTTTGGTTTGACTAAGATAGCCTTTAGATTAAGATAGTACGAGAACTTATGCTTGGTTGATGTGGATGGTGAGACTGCTAGGCAAAATGTCTCTGTTGTGAGAGAGTTTCCTGATAAGTTGCAGGGTTACCTCCATGATGAGAGATCGAGTTCAATATTTACCTACTCCCTGACACTACTCTAGTTTTGATCTCTGCTTATAGGATGGCACCGGCTGAGTTAGTTGAGTGGAGAACATAGTTGAATGAGTTGTTAGAGCAAGGTTTCATTCGGAAGAGTACATTATCGTGGGGGTGTTCCAGTTCTGTTGATAAAGAAAGTTGATGGTTCTTTTCTACTTTGTATAGATTACCGAAAGTTGAATCAGGTGACCGTTAAGAACAAGTATTTGTTGTTAAAATTTGATGACTTGTTTGACCAGCTTGGTGGGTCTCGATACTTTTTGAAGATTAATTTGAGGTCTGGGTATCACCAGATGAAGATTCAAAAAGAGGATATCCAAAAGATAGCCTTTAGATTAAGATATGGGCCTTTTGAGTTCATGGTCTTACCTTTTGGTTTGACTAATGCTCCTGCAACTTTTATGGATCTTATGTATTAGATTTTTAGACCATTCTTAGATCGGTTTGTCGTGGTCTTTATAGACGATATTTTGGTATACTGAAAGTCTTGAAGTCACTATAAGGAGCACCTTCGAATTGTGTTACAAACTTTGAAAGACCATCCGCTGTACGCCAAGAGGAGTAAATATGACATTTGGATATCTAAAGTTAAGTTTCTTTGACACGTGATTTCTTGATTGGGAATTTCAGTTGATCCTTTAAAGGTTAAGGTAGTGATGTGATGGTAGCTTTCGAAGAATATATTGAAGATTTACAGTTTTCTTTATCTGGCTAGCTTGTAACGACCTAACCCCCTGACACATCTCTGCTACTGTGGGGTTGGAGGGCCTCGTGCCCAGCTACTGTCACCTCATGACCTTTTTCCCCTGGCAAATGAATTTCTGCCCTCCTAAGCATTCGAGCCATGTCTACCAGGCTAAAACACATGGGCACCTAATTTTGGTACCACTTGAGCTACCCACAGTAGCAGAGATGTGTCAAGGGGTTGGGTCATTACATAGCTACTACCAATGTTTTGTTAACGATCTCTCTTTAGTAGCCTCGTCGATGACCAAGTTGATCAGGAAAGGTTTATGGGAAGATCGTTGTCAGAATGCATTTAAGGAGCTGAGGTCGAAGTTGACACGTGCAGTTCATGATAGTGACCAACTATATGTGGTTTTTACTGATGCTTCTGATGTTGGACTTGGATAGGTTTTGATGCAACAAGACAAGGGAGTTGCATATGCATCTCGACAATTGAAGTCTCATGAGTAGAACTAGCATTGGAAATGATTGGGCACCATTGGAGAGTTTGATCTGCAGTATTAGGAGGGTGGCAAGATAGTCTTTGCATATATTGTTGTCGCTACTCCTATCTTACTTCAAAGAGTTAAGCAAATATAGTGACATGATGATAGTTGGAAGAGAAAGTCATTCTGCTGTAAAATGGTGAAGAGCTTGATAGATGGAGTGTTAACACTGAGGGTACTTTGTTTTTCAATGATCGATTGGCAGTTTCAAGTTGTTAGGAGTTGAGGCAAGCCATACGTGCAGAAGTTTACAGTTCTAGATTTGCTTCTACCCAGTGAGTACAAAGCTGTGTCAGGATTTGAAACAACAATATTAGTGAGTGGGTATGAAGCGTGAAGTGACAATGTTTATGACTTGATGTCTAACGTGTTAGCAGGTTAAGGCTGAACCTCAGATACCAATTAGTTTGTTGCAGCCATTGTCTATACCAAAGTGGAAGTGAGATATGATCAAAATGGGTATTGAACATTGTGGATCGTTTGACCTCAGATTACTTCATTCCGATTCAGATGGATTTTCCCTTATCAAAGCTGAGTCGGTTGTATATCGAGAACAACATTCGTCTTCATGGTGTTCCATTGAACATTGTTTCTGACCGTGATCCTATGTTCACTTCCAAGTTTTGGAGAGCCTTATAGAAAGCCCTTAGTATAATATCTCATCCACAGAGACATGGGTAGTCAAAGCGTACCATCCTGACATTAGAGGATATGTTGTGAGCCTGTATTCTAGATTTTGGGAATAGTTGGATCAACCATATGTCGCTGATTGAGTTTCTTTATAACAATATTTTTCAGGCCAACATTGGAGTTTTTTCTTTTGAGATGTTGTATGGGAGGCATTGTCGCAAGCCTTTTTGTTGTTCCAGATGGAGAAGAAGGTTACTCTTAGGCCTGAGATGATTTAGGAAACCACGCAGAAGATCCAATTGATTCAGGAAAGGCTGAAGACTGTCCAGTGGCATAAGAGTTATGTCGATCTTAAGAGGCGTGGTGTTGAGTTTGAGGCAAGAGATTTTGTTTTTTTTAAGGTTTAGTCTAGGTGTGGGATCAGTCGATTTGAGGTTAAGGGAAAATTAGCCCTGAGATACATTGGCTCGTTTCATATTGTTGATTGAATTGGTAACATGACGTACAAATTTGACTTGCCTCCCTAACTTTAGTACGTCTATAATATTTTCCACATATCCTTGTTGAGGAAGTACACGCCGAATTCTTTACATGTTATCTCCTAAACCGACATTCCTAGCCGGGAGAATGTCTCCTATAAAGAAGCACCAGAGCAAATCCTTGGGAGAGATGTACGAGTCCACATCACAGGGAAGATTCTTTTGGTTCGAGTGTTGTGAAGGAATCACATCGAGCTTAAGTCTGAGATGTTCCAAAGGTACCCCATTTATTTGATAGTTGTATTGGATTAGGGAATAAATTCTTTAAGAGAAGGAGGATGTGAAAACTCGTATTTTATAGTTTATTAAATTTCACATGTCAAATTTTTCATTATTTACTAACAATGTGCTAACGGTTGACTCGTTTGACATTTTAGCCATGTTAGATTTTTTTAGGTAACTCAAAAAATTTGCTAAATTTAGAAATTACTGTATGGTTGAATTGAAGAAAATTAACATTGGGTTCTGAAATAACGTTCAGGATTTTGATTAAAGTAAAGATTTAATAGAGTTGAATTAATATAATTACATTTATATTAAATTAAGAATAAAGGTAAGGAAAAGGGATAAAAAAGATTATTTTATACAAGGGGTGAGAAACCTTATTTCCCTTTTGTTTTGGCCACCATAAGTGAGAGAGGGAGAGAGAGGAGGGTATCTCCATCATTCAAACTGTCGCATCCTAAGGCCAAAAAAGGGTTCACAAGACTACGAGCAACGAATTTCATAAAAGAACTTCGAGGGTAAGTCGATAGAACTCCTTATTTTCGTAGTAAAAGATTGAGGTTTTGTGAAATTCAAGATTGCAAACCCAAATCCATTTTTAATTTAAGGTTATTTGGGTATATTTGAAGTCTAGATAGGTTATTGGGTTCATTAGAGGTTAAAAAAGGTGAAAACAATGAGTTTCTTGTAAAACTCATTGCCGAAATGGGTATTTAAGTATATTTGACCTTAGTCACTGGTGGACTTCTGCAACGGAATCTCACTTTGCAAAGAATAGTTCCGTAGGGTGACTTATGGAGTTCTGTGGTTGACCTGCGAAGTCCCATGGGTTGACCTTCGGACTCCTTTCAGTTGACCAGCAAACTCCAACAAGTTGACTTGAATTCTCACAAGTTGACCTGAACTCCCACAGAATGACCTAGAGTCCCACGGTTAGACAAGGACTCCCACCCAATGTATTTTAATGGTAAATTTTACCATTTCTGTTGCATGAAGGTGGTATCATATGAAAAATTGGCAGTAGGTCGGTGATGACGCGTCTCTTGGGTTTCTAATCCCTAAAGCTGATCAGAATATTGCTTGTTTGAGTTGGTGTCATGGTTGACTATCGGTTGCCGGCCACTCGGGTGATGGCCTGGATCTTTCAATTTCCTTCAATCTCATGAGATGTTATTGGGTATTGATGTGATAGTGTGTCGGAGTTATTCTTGCGTGACACTCCCTTTTCACTAGGAACTTTTTATGTGGAAAACGATTAGAGTTATTTTCAGTTAATACCACCTATTTATGTGGAAAGTTCTTATAACTACCTTACTGAAGGCTCGTGGAGTTGATTTTGATAAAAAGAATGAAAAATATCTCGTAAACAGTTTTATAAACTCTTGTATAGTTTTGAAATACAATCACATTTTGAAAGAGAGATAAAAATCTATTTTTAAATCAAGATGCATCAGGCATAATATTTCTATTGAATTGGTCATTCACGCCAACGACTCCCTCCCAATACAGATAAACCGAAGAGTGGTTAGCTTTTGTGGAGATCTGGGAAAGGCTGCGAGTTGTTTATTTTCTATTGAACCTTATCCTAATCGTTGGTAAGAATTTAGTATTTTAGTTTGGATTGTTAATCTATTTAGATGGATTAGATTCTCTTTACTTTTATGCACGATTGTATGTTTTTAAATATTTACCTTTCTTTTACTATTTACTTGAAAATTCACTATGTGAGTTTAGTAGTAATTATTTCTAAAAACTTCGGCTATCCAATCTAGCATTTGGCTGGATAATCAAGTTTCCTTCTCAGGAAATGGAGCACCCGACCAGACATTTCTGCGTAGGCCCGCCTTGAGGTCATGATAATTTTGCCTTTGAAAATCTATTTGAAATGGCTAGAATGCCTCGCACATCCATTTTACCACCAAAATTATCAACTTAATTCTATTGTAAGTATGATTTGCTTAAACTTATTAATTTTGATTAGGTTTTAGTTTATTTCCAAGATTAACTTAATTATCATGATTAGTTAATTTTAATCACCCTTTAGTTATATCTTTATTACATTGTTAGTCATTAATCCATAAGTGACACAAGGCACAATCCTATTGGTTGTTTTATTTTATTTTGTGACCAACTACTTCAAAGTGTTAGAAACATTTTTTCTTCTATAACATTCTCCTAATTCTAACTTTAAAATCCAATATAGAGTCATTTGAAATAAACTACAACTCAACCAATTTCAATCTTACATAACTTTTATTGCATACATTCAAATATTTTCAATTCAAAACCATAATCTTCATTTACATGTCTACTTTAATAGTGAAAAAATTCAAAGTAATCTGACCAAAACATTTGTTATAAAATTTACATTCTTATATGTTTCAACAAACATTTTTCATTTTAACATGCAAAACACTTCATCCACTTTCTAATCACATTTTATCATTCTAATTGTAACTATTATAGTTATCTAACTTCAAACTATCACAATCATGAAGTCACGACCCCAAAGTGGGCATGTGGGAATGACCCAACCAAAAAGTAGATCAAATCGTCCAACCCTTTATAAGAATGATTAATAAAGCATCGGTTGACTTAAAAGAAAATTAAAAGTCAAGGCTCAAAATGCTAAACTAAATTATAGGTCAAACAGTAACGTCTAGATAATAAAGCACTATAAATATGATTATAAACTGTGCAAAGTGAAAGTTAACATGACAAATCACTAAAACAAAATACAATAGAATAGTTACATCTCACCAATAATAGATTCTCAAGGAAAATTAGAAACAACTAAAATAAATATGATTACCTAGCTATATCCAATGTCGACCACTAATAGTTACTCTGTTTATATATTGAAATGGAATGTTATTTGGGTGAGTAAAACTGAATAGGATTTAAGTATTATACATTGAGTTTTGAATAAAAATAATATAGTACAATTGAGAGCAACAACAACACAAGTGTTAAATGTCCTACTATATTGTGGTATATGACGAAAATAGGCCAATGTTGTCTCTATATGAAATCTCAATAAAATGCACCTACTCGCGGACTCTGAGCATATTATGTCATATAAATATATAATAATAAAGATGATACTTGCCAATCGAGAAGCCAACAATCGAATGTGCGTAATGAACAAAGACCCTCACACGGGTCAAACTCAGTTCACACGATTGAGTTGGTCAATATCACAAAATGATAAATATACCTGCTCAAATAAATTATGGTAGTGAAAATAGGTATCTAGAATAAAAAACATTGAAGATGTGATGACGCAATTGTATACAATGGATGTACCACCGGGGAGACTCTTGAGAAGAATGCCGGGCCCGATTGTGTATGATGGTTGTACCATCGGGGAGGCCCTTGAAGAGAATGCCAGGAGGTGGCAGGTCGTAAAAAGAAGGTCGTCACAATCTCATATTGCTTAGAGAGGTATATGGAAATGAAACATATATAAAAGAACCCTCCCAATATAGTAAGACGTGTTTTAGAGCACAATTGGCAATAGATTCCATAAGAACTCCGAAGTTAAAAGTACTCCGGTGAGAACAGTACCAAGTTGGGTGACCGACTGAGAAATGTTCGCCAAACAAATCTGTGAGGGGATGATATTGGATTACACACCAATTCCCAAAGCGAACAGTATCTTACAGGAAAAAAAGATCGTTATAGAAGATAGATCATGTATTTAAGGTATGAAAACTCGTCTCGAAATAAGTTTTATAAAACCATGTATGCACTACTGAGTATAATAAATAAGTCCTTGACCTAAAATGGTGTGACGTCTAATACCTGGGACTTCCAAAACAATAAATCCCCAACACCTAATCAAATTCATCTATATTAATAGATTTTCAAGATCTTCAAAAGGTTTCTTAGAACTCATAACTGGTATATGAACCAACTCAGGATTTTATTAATCAATCTCACCAAAAAAGGGCTAAAAACATGTCTCGCTCGACCCAAAAACTATCTTGTCGACCAAAAGATTGTCTGGTTGTCTTGACGCATCAACATGACTACACCTTCATGTCCGAATGCCCAAACTAATGGTTATGACACCCGGCTCATCCTATCAATCAACCGGTCATTCGAGAATATGCTTTGGGTGTTTGTTGCGTCAAGAAATCATCTCAAAACTTTGAAAAATTGACTTTCTCCAATTAATTTGAATTAAATCGATCCAAAACATGACTTTGCTTGCGGAAGACAATAGATATGAGATAATGGAGAAAAAAGGGTTGACAATTCAGAATTTTTTTTCTCTGTCATATGAGATAACGGAGAAGAAACAGTTGACAATTCAGAATTTTTTTTTCTCTCTGTCGATCTATGCTTGAAATTCTTTGATCAAGCATCAATTATACAAATCCAATCCTAAATTGATTTCTCAAGTTAAAATCCCAAATCCAATGATAAATTTCATCAGAAAGTAGAGAGATTTAACTAATAGCCGATTACTAATGCAAAAATCCCAAATCCCGACAATAAATTCTTCACTAGTTTGTCTGTCTCTTACTCTCTTTGACTAATGGTGGCTCTCAAGTTTCTCTTTACACAAAAAGTGATTAGGGTTTTGCAAATGGGGCTTAAATAGACATGACAACCCATTAAATTGGCATATGCAATAATTAATTTTAAAATTGAATAAATTAAATTCAAAATCTTTTCCTTATCAAAATTGTTGAATTTTAGACACGAGGTTATCGTGTTTCAAGTAATACTATAAAATGCACTCATGGACGGAAGGGTGGAGTTTGTTGGATTTTTCACTCACGTGGAGGCTCAACAAATTCTATTATTTAGTACTAAAATCCCCACGCAGGCTTGATTTCTTAATAAATGCAAGTCTTTGGGATAAATAGAAAAAAAAAAGTGAGTTCTTAACGAAGGTCACCAATCGCCCGTCTGACCACCGCTTACAGCCAGTTTGGAGATGGTCAGCAGGCGACCTTATACGAAGAAGAACATAACATAACACGAGTTTAATCTAAATGACCCAATTTGAATCCAGCACTTAATATTATTAAACTATAACATTCACCTAAAGTTCACTTAAATGATAAATCTTTGTTATGGATTGAGTTGGCCACTAATAGATAACAGTAAGCAACCTCAATATCACACAAGTTAAGCTTCATTAAAAGTGGAAATTACATGCAGATGCAGCCGCAGCAGCAATATTGATAGGCAAGATAATGAAGCACTAAACTATATGTACACAAGCCACTCTTTCCTAACAATCCATATTAGACAATGGCAGAGAAGAGAGATCATGTTATACATAAACATACCAAATCTAAGATTAAAGAGTGATTAGTGTCACGACTTAAAGGTAGACTTAAACAGAAATTTTAGATCGAATGACTTCATCCTCGTCAAGCACTTGATCATTGGACAACAATTAGAACCTCAAACTTGCAGTCCATCTATTTGTAGCTTGCCCTTTTCTTCATCATCATCTTGATGTTTTTGCTTGGCTTTTGGATCAGTGTTGGACTCTAATGTAATATTAGCCATAACCACTATATCTGCCTTGTGCTCAGGAAGCTTCGACGTTGGCTTGTGATTTTTGTAGATTGCATAGAGGATCATCTGAGCTACTCCAAAGAGGAAACCCAATATATTTGGAAGCTGTTTGATTGAAAAAAAAACACAGGACTAAGTTGGGTCTGTCTACAGACTATATGTAGTCACACATTTTGATGAATCCAAGACAAATATACGGTACTCTTTTGTCTTAAGTGGTAAATATGCCTTAGTCTCATTAATTTCATAGATATATCTTAAATTTTGACACTCTAATATGACTATTCTAACTATTTCAACAAAGAAACTAAAAGAAAATACAGTAATGGTAAGTGGAATAAACGTGTCAAAATGGTTAGGAAGCCTCATCATATTGTAATAACTTTCGTACTCAGAAGAAACAATCGTTCATAATACTGTCATGAGAGAGAAAATCACTCTGTCTCTCTCCACAACAACTTTTTACTCCACTTTTTCACAAGTGAGAGAAAATATGTTGTATAAGTTACAGAGCTAGAACAATTATTTAAAAAAATGATCAGAGTTGGGTGATTTGAATTTTATTTGAGTAAGAGAGGAAAAGTTCATACTGGAAAAAAGTAACGACACAAACTACATATTTTTTACGGGTCTAGTTGTACCGAAAAGGAGCCCTAATATGAAGTGTATTTATTTCATTTGTTATAAATACTGCATTTCTGTCGTAGTTCCATGTTTTTTTTGGTAAGATTTTCATCTAAATCTTGATAGTGGTTGTTGATTTCTGTTCTTTGATTATACATTAATTATAACGTAAGAATAGAAGGCAATTTGTTGACTGAGATGGACATACCACCACGTAGATATCCTTGAGAAAGACGCCATACAGTAGCCAGGTTATGGCGCTGATTGTGAGGAAGAGAGACAGAGAAAATGGCATGAACTCCACACTTTTGGTTCGTATCACCACTCTCTGATACAAAACCATGAGATCAATGATATAAGAAATTGGCTTACAGCTACAAACTCGAGTTATTGGTAATTTATAAGTTGGGGTGTTAGCCAACCATGATGGTCAGAGGTGCTGCAAAAACGCTGACAGCAAATGATACGCAGATCCATCCAAGAACAACAACTCTATTCGTTCCTTTGACGACGAAGTGAGAGACAAACAGAACGACGCAAAATCCACCCAAATTCAGCAACATGAGAAGCTTCAGCGTCTTAATCTGCCACACAAAACCCGTTTTGTCGTGTTGAACTTGTAATGAAACTTATTCAGTCGTGTTTCTAGAGAGAGATAGAGATAGACAGAGAGAGAGAGGGCATACCCTTGTCTGTTTTGCTGCAAAAGCAATGAAGACAGCAATGTAGATAGTCTCAATGACGCACCCAACAGAGTTAATGGTGATAAGAAGAGTTTCATTAGTTTTGTAATATGCGTAGTACAGCCACAACATTGCGCTGAAAAGTGAAACAATATACGGAAGTGATTGAAACCCTTCTGTTGATTTGTTCTTCCATATCCTCAGAAACGTTGGCCTGCAAATACTCATTGAAAAATTACATAAAATTTCTGAGTCTCATTAGCATCTTCATGCGAATAACGCAAAGCTCGAAGAAACACTTACAATGGTGCTAGAAAAACGATGAAGGAAATAATGTTGCCTGAAACAAAATACAGATTATACGACCAAATTCAGAAAGTTGAAGCAGGAGAAGAAGAAGAAGAAGAAGATTTTGATAATAACAGCATTCGTATATCTACCTAGAAGGCCAAAAGTGAAAACCAATGGATTACGAGCAACGTCCATCTTCTTTATCGTCTGTATTTTCTTCCTTCTCTCTCCTAAACACAGACGATTGCAAGAAGGAAGGAAGAAATACTTCAGATAAAACTGCTCTCTTTCTCTCTCTCTAACTCCAACTATGCATGAATCTTAACACGGCCATCTCTCTGGTATATATAGTAGCTTGAGGGACAGGTACGTAGTTGATTAAATAATTAGCCAAAATGATGAATTATTTATTTCTTGTCGTGTCCGTAGTACGTACAGTATAGGCTTGCTCTGTACATGAGCCAGCTAAGCGTTGTCTTCTCAAGTATAATTACGTTTCTGATAGTTTGATGTAGTTTTCTAATCCTATTCTTTGTATTAAATTTTGAAAAATTAAGTTTACTCTATAGCAAGAACGCTCTTTCCATATTATTTTTCAAGTGGAAACACGTAAAAAAATAAAATAGGGATTGACGTGAAATGCCTTGTGAAAGAGCAAAAGAGAGAAGTTCACTGCAAAATTTGGTTTTATTTCAAATTTTACGTCAAAACGCATCGAAATCTTACTTATTAATCATTTGTCGCAATTTTAGTCGAGCGAACTGAGATTTAGCGTCCTCCTCGTATAATTTAAGCTTTCAAGGATTACCATGAATTTAAATTATTCTGACCTTCATGGATACCACTCTTTTTTAACATAAAGTTTGAGGACTGGAATTAGCATGCCATAAGATTAATCATAAATGCAAACTTAGTTGGAATTTATATACAGTTTTTAAATCTAAAAACAAACATTACTTCTCTCCTTTTCGACATGACTTTGAAAGTGCACCTAGGATAGTTTGTAACCTTGATTAAGCCCACTAACCAGCCCTATTACCCACAAACTCTTGACATTTGTATGAACGCATGAGAAATGGGCACTGTTTTTTGCAATAATTTGATGGATTATTAATTGCTATTGCGATCTATCTCGCGGCTTCTGCCTTCCAAATGGCACCGTTTGAAGTTATGATAATTATGTGTATCTACCATTTTGCATTTGAATATCCCCTCATGCAACCTCCCTCTCCTCGTCATTTGCTTCCACTTCCAAGTGATGGTAAAAGTTGATGGGATAAGATTAAAAAAAGAGTTAAAGCGAATTGTGATCTGAATAATGAACATTACCTTTTCTTATCACGTTTGATTGGATTACGGCTGCGTCACTAGCTTTTTTTATCATTTTGTTTACGAAAGCTTTGCGATATACAGTGGATATGATCTGCGGGTGCTCGTGAAATATGCATATCTTATGATGCATGTTTAACACACTACCCCATCAATTTAACCGTTAATACGATATCGTATTAGCATTTAACTAGCATAATGTTGTCAATTTGTCTTTGATTTTTGTTTATTATGTATGCATCAGTTGTAATGTATAACCAGACTAGCATAATATTAAGATAATTGCGCGTCGTTTGGGAAAAGTGAAGGAGAACAACAAGTAAATAGAGTTCTTTCTATAAATTACCAAGACGTGTTTTGAGGTAAAATTCATAAACAAATAAATCTAAGTCTCATAAAAATACGGACAATGTCTTGTTTTCAAGAATGAAACTCTAGATAATTTAATTGTTTTTTTCAATAAGTTTGACTTATTATTATGTTATCACTGAAAACTTCAAAAATATGTTCATAATGATATTATTATTTTTAATTTTCACACGGAATAATAATACAAGAAAATATCATTATGGCCGCCTCCACGACTAATAATCAAGTGATACCAATTTTTCGTATCTCTTGATTATGGTATAAGCAATTATTGAATAATGATTGAGGATAGTTGAATGATGAATACGAGAACAACACTATCTCTAATTAAAGTTGTTTTTAAGTTTTAAATTTTGCATTAGATGGCAAGATGTCTTCGGGTTTGCATTTGCTGCCATTATTTTTATTTGCAAACTTGAGTAATCTTATTGGATACTGCCAAAAACCTAGTTCCAATCATATTGGTTGCTGTACAAAAAATCTATGCGTACGCAAGCAACACTTTTTTCAGTTGCCAAACCTAGCCACTTGTACATTGTAACGAGTTGCCAGTTCCCCAAGATAAGATTACTTTTGACATCAAATTTTGTATACCTCAGCAACCATTTCAACTGAAGACATGAAAAGACAGTATTTTCTCTCTTATCGTGTCTCTAGTTCCATGTCTTTGCTGTAAATTCTTAGAATAGTCGGGTAGAGATTTGTAGCAAGCAAATGAGGATTGTAGAGTTTCCAGGTAATTTCACTATAATATTATCTGCTTTCTGTCAGATGTTGCACGAATTTATTATTGAAATTAGCCTAAAACGCGTTGTGTTAGATAGAGAAGAAAAATCTGTTAATAAAACACTCAATTTCAACCCTCTCAAACGATGTGAGATTGTGCACTATCAATGATATAAACTGGGTCTTCTCAATAAAAAAAATTTTGAGTCGTCCTTAACTTTATAGGAAGGATTGCCACAAGGATTGAGCTTGACATTTCTATTTTAGTTTCTGTTAATAATCGAATGCTAATAATCAGAAAAAAAAAAATAAATGAGAAAACACAAAGACACCAAGATTTACGAGGAGAAACCAAGATGAGAAAAAATCATAGTCATAGAAGAAATTCACTATTTAAAATCACGGTATAATTGAATTTTGTGATTCAAGCAGCAATAAATGGAGAAAACATAAACTTAGATATTGATATACAGGCCTGACCCGCTCAACTAAAATTTGAGTCACACTGAATTCTAATAATCTCAATTTTAACACAAATTCCACATGAGAGATCTAATATAGGCTACTCAGCCAACCCAAAGCGAGTCCATAAAATTGAACTATGACAATCTCCATTTTCAAAACTTTCGGTGCAACAAACAAATCTGCAAAACTCCATTAAAAATACTCTCCTCTTCTACAAAGACTACTACCTGGCCAGCTCAGCTTCTGATACCAATTAAATTTAAACCCTACTTAAAGTTCCATAATATACTTGAAAAGAAATCACATTTCCTCTTCCATTGTATCAATGAATTATCAAAGTTGTTAATTCATTTAAACCCTACTTAAAGTTCCATAATATACTTGAAAAGAAATCACATTTCTTCTTCCATTGTATCAATGAATTATCAAAGTTGTTATAACAAATTGCATCTGAACATGTTAAAAACTCCCTAATGGAATCGTTACCTTCAAACACATTCAACACGTAAACCATTGAAGTAGTTTCACTATATCAACTCAGAGTTTTAACCTTCTATTTGGTTATCCCTTTTACGATACCACTCTGATGTGAAACTGAAACTAGTAACTGAACATCTATTATAATTTATAATAGACAGATTCAACCGCTATAATGTACACTCAGATCTCAACTTGAATTTTAGCTGAGAACCTGACTTCTTTGGAGTCTTGTCTTACAAGTTAAATTCACAAATTTTGCAGTCTTACTATCTGTAACTGTAGAACCCTGTAACACATACAAATTTGCAGACTTCATGTTTCCCTTTAACACGACGAGAGCACCCTTATTGATCTTCGCAACTCTACCTACAGCGCTGTAGTTTCGCATCCAAAATACTCAACGAGATCAAATTCTTTTTTAACTTAAAAACTTCTCAACCTGTGTCCTCACAACACCAACAAACATCATAATTCTAGTGGTACCAATCCTAACTACTTTACAAGGTGTGTTATTACCCTTTAACACAATACCTTCTAAAACAATTTCATTTGACGAAAACAAATTCCGATTGTAACTCTTATGAAACAACAAGTTGCATCTAGGATATAATCCTTGTTTGACTTTGAGTTTCCCTCTGATACAACTAGAAGATCTCTATCACTATAATCTTTTTTTGCGATAACAACTTCACCAGACGTCATGTTATTTTTCCCTCTCAATAGCTCTCTTAACATTCTTCAATTCCTGACACTCAAATTTAATATGTCCCTTCTTTTGGTTGGTTCTATCATAGTTTCTTGACTTTGATGTGTCCTTCAAACTCTTAACATCATCACTATCTTTGTTATTTGACTCTCTTGTTCTACCTTGAACGATAAGTCCTTCTCCTCGGGACTTGGATCAACTAACAAGACTTTTCATCTTCCCTTTGATAACAAAAAACCATAATTCTCTTCTAGAGTCAAAGTCTATCAACTATACAAAATAGTCTCTCTGAAAGCACCATATGAAGAAGGCAACGAGCACAGTAAAATTAACTCTAAATTCTCCTCATCGTACTTGCATCTCATAGTTTCTAAATCCAAAACTAATTCCTTGAATCCAGTCAAATAATTTTCAAATGAACTACCTTATATTAGCTCATACGAATATAATTGTTGCTTCAAATGCAACTTGTGAGGATTTTCTACACATATGCTCCAATTTTGCATGTAATTCGGCAGCAATTTTCTCGTTTAAAACATTGTACAAAATCTAATTTGTCAAACGCAGACATATCAAAGACACAACTTTTCAATCCTATTAAATTTTGTGATCTTCACCTAAAGACATGAATATTTTATCGAGCCCAATCAACATGTCGTCTAAATTTATATGTGCAAGCACATCTTGCATCTTTATCTACCATAACTGAAATCTTATACTCCGATGTAGGATCAATGAGATGAGGTTCGATCAAACAATAACCAAAATTTAATCAACAAGCAGAGTTGTGCATCAACGATTTTGCAGAGAACGACAACATCAACTTCTAATCGGAGCTCTGCGATAGATGACTAGTCAGTGTAAGAGAAGCACAGCGACAGAGCTTGATAAACAACACACGTTTCCCAACGACCAAAACAGCTCGTCGGCAGAGTCTGTTTTGCGGCAATTTCTTCTTCTCTCAAGTTGGCAGATGACACAGTGGCTGATATCCCTCTGCGGCGATGGCCTTCCTCTCTCCTTCATGAGAGGCACTGACTAGAGGAAACAAGTTTCTTCTCTGTTGAAGAAACATCGACACAACTCAAAGAAATTTTTTTTTCCTTTTTCTCAAACCTTCAACCTTGCTTTGATACTAATTGTTAAGAATTGAACGCTATGAATCTGAAAAAAATAAAAATAAACGGGAAAACATAGGGATACCTAGATTTATTGTAATTATTCTAAGTAAATTTTGATGCTTATTTTCGAGTTTTTAGTAATTTTTATGTATATTTCAAGTTATGGCGTAGAGAAATATCAAACAAGAGAAATAAAATAAAAAATAAGTAATTTTGAAAGTAGAGTCGCGACCCAAAGAAGTCCAAACCGCAACCTAACAAGAACAAAAACAATGTTTTACAACACTACTTGTGTCGCAACACAAATAGAACCCAAGATGGGCTACAGAGATACTTGAGCTGCGACTAAGAAGTAAATAGTTGTAAGAGCCGTGGCCCTAAATTTCTTCCGCCCATGAGTCCATTCACTTTTTGAAAATACTATATCTCACCAATTTTGAAAGATTTTTCTGAGATTTTGAAAACCCTAATTGAATCTCTATAAATACAACATGTTTAGACAAAAATTGACCTACAACAACCTTGAGACGTACTTTAAAAAAAGCGATCAGAGATCATTTTTCACGCTAAGTGAGGAGACTGATACACAAGTTACACCATAAGGTGACATCCAAAGATAGATATTCTCTCCTACTTCTTTCTTTTCTCTGACTTCCTCATACTCAACATTATATTTTTTGTTTTTATTTTGACTATGTTGAACTAACTCTTCCTCTGAAGAAGAGATGAATCGTCTATTTAGATTATTATTTTGACCGATTAACTATTGTACTGGTTGATTTTATTATTTATTTATGTTATTATTACTTTCAATTTGCAAACTTTATGTTTGGGATTTGATACTCGAGAGAGGTAATTCTGAATACGATCTGAATATTACAACGAAATGGTTTAACAACTTGAGAGAGTGTTAGAGTTTTGCGAAATCAATTAGAAAACCATTGAATGACTAAAAAATTATTTTTATAGAGATATTAAAATTATGACTTTAGAAATTAATATTAGTTTGACACTCGAGAGTGAGTGAGAGAGTTTAACGAAATAGGATTTTTGGTTTTATAAATAGTTATTGCTGAAGAATATTGGTCTAATAAATAATACGAAAACTATTTGTGAAATCAATTTTCTGAATTTTTTTGAATTAAAGGTTTTCGTTGTTGATTTTGTTTTTGTTTTCAAAATTATATTTTTTAATGTCAAGATGAAGTTGAAATTGATTAAAGCAGTACTTTGTGAAATTAATAAATTATATATTTTATGTGAATTCGATAACCGTAGTCATTATATATTATAAAACTTGACGTTGTACACTTGAAGTAATTATATTATAATATTTTTCTCGTATAGTGTCCATGTATCATGTAGAGCCTAAAAAATATGTCTTATTGTAATGTGGATTCATAATTCTAATAATAACTATATGTTTTGTGCTATTACAAAGTCACTCTCGATAATTAAGCGATGAGCTATAGTTAATTGGTTTATAAATATGTAATAAAGGATAAACTATTAGCGTGTAAACCAAAAGCTAAGTTTTGATTCAACGATAGACCGGATCAGAGTCTATATAACTAATATGTAATGAAATTTATGATTATTAACTCCAACAATTGTTTCTATCTATTCTGTCTTTCGTCTAATTAGAGAACGTGGAGAGATTGAATATTTTCTCATAAAAAAATTATTTTAATCCAGAGGATCACAATTACGAATTTCAAACTAAATAATAATTTTCAAAAAGTCAATTATGAGTCGATTTCATAAATTCTAGCACATAACGGACTCCAATTATTAGATTTACATTAGGCATTAAGATTCCAAAGAATAAAGAATAAAACATGAAAAATTTAGGTATGAATTAATATCTAGTTAGCAAAATCTCTGATTGACTCGTGTCACGTTTACCTCCTTAACAAAATGAAGACAAATACCACGTCACAAAAGAAACCAACACGTCTGAATCCCTGTTGATGTTCTTATCGAGAAGCATGTTCCGCAATCATTTGAAGACCAAAACACGAACTGTTGAGCAAAATAAGGTGGACCAAGCTACAAAAAGAAAGTTTCATCTTCATTGGTCATGCACAATATGCAATAAATTATTCTCCTCTTTTACGTTAATTCCTCAAAAAGTATACTATAGAAATCAGACACAAAATTTAAAAAAAGAAATCACAAAAATCAAATATCAAGATCATCATGAAATAACCCTTTTATGATAAAATTACGGAGCAGAAGAAAATTTCATTATATAAAGATAAAAGTAGTACAATTTTGCGATTCAAAGTTACGAGTATCGAAAGAAAAACAAAAATATGAGTATACGGTCTTAACTTATAAGAATTCGTGTTATTGAACTCTAACGTCTAACAGTACAATAATCGTAATAATTTTATTCAACTTAATTCAATCACTTTTGAGGCCTCGAAGTCTTCGAGTTTTCAACAAAACGGCCATCTTCTCTTGCGTCATGCATCTCTCAATCTCTTTGCCAACCAACCATTTGCTCCAAAATCTTAGCTTTTTTTTTTTTTAAATCAAAGAGGACGACTGTCAGACTAAAATAGCACTAAAATTAAAATGTTTCGTGTGTAGGGATTCCAACAAATACAGTAGTGGTTTCTTGGTGTCGTTATCAGATGCATGGGACGTCATTTGATTGGAAGATAGTGGGGAGAGTAGTATGTTTTCTGTTTTGTGTTAGTGGATGATCAAGGATAAGCTCTTCTTTTTGTTTTTTGTAGTGGAAATTAAAGTAGTGAAGGAAGCCTGTTCTTGTTCCATACAAAGCTCTTGCTACATAGAACTTAAAATAGAAAATAAACTTATGTCTAAGATTTTATTAATCTCTCTTTTTCTTACCAATTTCTTTTTAGCATATTTCAAAGTTTGTAGTAGGTTCTATGGTGCAAGGGTTACCACTCAGGTCTTTGAACACAACAATCTTCGTTAGACTCTCGTAGACGTCTACTTCGGAGTTAAATTTTGAGAAAAAAATGTCTCATTGTTTTTCTCAGTTTATCATTTTTTATTCCGTTGTAGCATTTTTTTGCTACTTTCTTGTTCTTATTAATTTTATTGATTTAGGATCATCGTATGAAAAATGATAAAGTGCGTGTTGGATTTTGAGTTTAGTGGATTCATTCGATTGAAATCCTACGTATTATTTTTGAACAAAATAGATCTCAAACTTTGTAGCATGAACACGATGAATTCTAGTATTTAAAAACTCATTCAGTGATGCATGTGATTTACGCGGAAAATTCTAAAATTATATTGTATTCTACTTTCTTCCGTGAAAGCTTTTCCTTCTAGACCAAAAGGGTCAAATTCTACTTTTCCATCTCTATTTTGTTTTCTCTCGTTCATCGAATCCTTGACACTTCCAAATTATACTCTCTACAACCCATCAATTTGCTCAATTTTACAACTGAGTCTTGCCCTTGTTTTTATAGGTAAAGGCTGGACTTTTCCATCAGCATTCAGTTTACCCAGATGTTTAAGTGATTCAAACATTTGCATGAAGTTAGTGCTCGGAGTACTAGTTTCAAAGGCCAATTGTTATAGCAAGTAGCCTAGAGTCTATCCATTGAGCCATCCTCTCCAACATACATTGGCCATCGCTTTAGCAAATTGAGGATGCCTTTTGAGTTATCAACGAGCGACAACCCAAAAATGAAAACCCTCCACTGAAAAAAAAAAAATTAAAGGAAAAATGGGATCTTGTCAGAATATAAAAGAAAACCCCTCCATGTTTATCCAAAGAACTACGACACACAATGCTCCAAACAGCTAAATGTTTTATGATTCACTCTGAAGTCATACACACAAAATAATGAATCAAACTATGTTCTTATCTTCTCATAAAAATTAGAACTATATATTATACATCAGAAGTAATACTATCTGTGACAAAAAAATGTTAAATATGTCACAACCTCCACTTAATTAACCCCGCAACATTCCTGACACCACAAATTATTAAATAATCATCTAAAAATATTCATATTACATCATATGTCCTCCATATATCATGTCTTAATACTCATAATGATCCTACTTTCATATTCCCATCATTGCTAGGACTCGTGTGATAGCAAAACAGATAATTTTGAAGGGGCTTCGGCAAGCAGTTTCCAAAAACATGCAGAAAAATAAAGCCATCACCGCAAAACTGAGAATCGACGCAAGGCGACTGTTTTAAAGCTTCTTCTTCATCACATAGTCTGAAAGCGTTTGACAATGATGAGGCTCGAGTCCATCTAGCGCTGAGCACAGTTTGAAAGGCAGCTTGATTCACTGGAGCTGAACTTGCTACCAGGGGCACCTGTGATGCACTTGTCCCAACATGCGCTTGTCAGTTCCGCCACCATCTCATGAACCATTGCTCTTTCTTACTCTTGCTGAAGAACAATAATTCAGCAGCTTTGAAAGATCAAATATTATCGGCTATCCACCATACTTAAGTATTCTAATCAAGCTTCCCACCGCTGTGTACAAATTGTTACAAATGGTGTTTAAAGAAAAAACAGAAACAATCACAAATTATAACTTTGACATTCATAAAATTAGCAATGAATATTGAAAAATACATTTTCAAATCAATCAATTGTATCGGCTACTCTCTTATTTAATGTGAACCGAGTAGCAACAAATTTCAAAATCAATGATCATGATTTATTAGAAGATAAAGTATGTCAAACGAAATTGGCAAAAGAAGAGCTATAAGGCATGGAGTTAAGCCCCACAAATCCCCATGGATTGCAGAGAGAATAGTAAAGATCCACGTAAACTAGAAAGAGATAAAGATTCGCGTGGGTTGGAAAGAGATAAAGATCCACATGGATTGCTTGTTGATGTGATCCAAGTTGAGTCAAAGGCTAAGACCAAAAGTAACGATCCAATTGAGGACATTGGCAGCCCTATGACGTGGTCCAGAGCCTAAGAAGATGGCTGAGACATTGCAAGGATTGACTTTAAAGATCTAAGGGAGAGAGGAGTCGCGACAACGTAATATCAAATTATTAAATGTATCGAGAATTGAAGATAATCAAGTTGAAGCAAGGGAGGCCAAAAATACGTAAAGATTTGGAGAGAATGCAGCGCACATGCACACGTAATAATTAAAAGGGAGGGTGCGACGTATATATGCATATGTAAGAATTAAAAAGACATGTGTCGGGCACATGCTCACACGAGGATCAAAAAGTCAAATGCAAAGCACATGCAAAAGCAAGCAAATCACGTATAAGATATCTTATTTGACCAAATCTACTCAAGTTATGTTCAAACGGAATTTAAATGTGAGATGACATCTGATTAAGTAAAGGATCTTTATCACAAGATTTTATTAGATATTTTACCTCTATTTTTGTTTTTTATTTAATTTAATTTTAATGTGTAGTCTAATTAATGACAAAATTATTTCGATTTGAAAAAAGACAGTTGAATTAAAAATTGATTTTTTTAGAGATGATTTCTCTTTGGTTATTTGCGAAAAACAATGATTTTCTTCAAGTCACGCTTGAAAAATATCGCTTGATAGCTTTGGTTATTACCAACGAGTTTGGTTTGTGTCAAACTACTATTTTGATAGCTTCGTTTCAACCAACAGGTGTGACTCGGGTCAAACTCCTGTTTTGATAACTGCGATTCTATCGAATTCTTCAATTGAGATCTTAGTTTTTTTTTATTCTTAAATCGGAAAGGCGTTCTTTTGAACTATTTCGCATTTTTGTCGGGTCCCGAGCCCTTTTGATCCGAGGTTCGCATCATTATTATAAATCAATGACCCCCTACCGCCACATCTATAGATCAAGCGTATTCCAAGAACAAGAAATAGTAAAAGGGATTTGACTTGTTTGTATAACTGATTGCATAGTGTGATCGCCTCAAACACTCAAAATGGTGAGGCGTTATTTAAGTCAGAACTGCTGCTATTAGTCGATTCAACAGAGAACTTGAACTTAAATTCCTTATGTTGCCTTCGATGGAAGAGAACAGAGACACTGTTTAGTTTGGAACGAAAACAGCTCCCCAGACTAATTATATTCAGACACAACCAACTATAACCTAAAATTTTGATTACTAAAACACAACCATCGTTGCACAATTTAGTAGATATCAGACCAACAATTGAGGATATAACTATTACCAAATGTTCACATTTTGAAGGAATTGACGTCCAACGATCCTATTTGAAATGTTTCATTGCAGCAAATCACACAGATTGCTATTAAAAAGAGCAACATGTGATAAATCTGATTCTTGAATATTAATCATTTCCTTCTTCTCTCCTCACTCGCTGGCATTCAGCTCACAGAAACTAACCTAACTAAATTCACTGGCAAATACGAACTCTAGCCCTATGCCATAAAACAGATATGTTCAGGATAACTCCCGCAGAAAATTCAAAAACACAGTATTGTTCTATAAAATTGATTAGCATGCCGGTGACTTTCAGAATAATACGAGCGATACAAGTTGACTCCATAAAAATGACTTCCAGCAAGAGATGGAAAAAGAAAAATACGAAACAACTCACCTTGACGAAGTGCGTCAATTCAGGGTAGATGAGTGGCGAAGAAGCCATGTAGATGTCGACACTTTCCGCCCGCTGTTTGCTCTGAATCATCGACCGTACGTCAAAGGAGAACCTATCGACGGGGCAAGCAAGCGGGCTCCCGTGGAACCAACGGTCCAGGCTTTTTCAATGAAAACGAAAACTAAATTGAATTTATACATGCCATGCACGTACACGTTATAACAAACATATTTGAAATTTTGATCGGAAAAGAAGCAAGTATAAATTACACGATTGAAGAATTTTCAATACTGAAATTTCTCTAAAGTGCATAGGCATTACGCAAAGAACTGAAAAGACGAGTACAAAAATAATAAGTAAACTTTAATTGTTGAACTATTTCGCAAAAGAATTTTAAAAATAATATAATCTCAACCAATTGTTACAATACCGTAAGCAGTCAGTAACGTTTACAAATTATTTAAACACACAAAATATGAAATTAGGTGAATAAAAAAAAAAAAGTTTAGAAAAGATTGTAATTGAAATTCAATTTTCTTCAATTTTTGGAAACATGCAATCCAAGAATGTAAGCGGACAGTTCCAGGAAAAATCGTCATGGCTGACTCAAAGTCCGAAAAATAAATAAGAAATGAGGCGCCGATTCATAGATAAAGAACAGCACAGTCCAAATTCCAAGGAGAGGCGAGTAAGGGTTGATGTCTCGAGGAAGAGAAGTGTTTTTTGGAGTGTTGTATGTAGCCAAGTGTAAGACTGTAGGAGTGCTTTAGAGTATTAGTATATTTGGAAAACTAAAAAGTACCTAGGTATAAATTTCACTCACTCTAATTTTTATAATACTCATTCATTTCAAGGCTATGTACAAATTAAACTTAAAACTTTGAATAATATTTAAATTTACCATCAAAGTACTAGATTTTAAACACAGACCAATGGCCGGTCTTGGAAAATGGTTTTCTATTCTCTACTTTATAAATTAAATTTTAAACGATTTAGAATTACTATCTTAAAAAACATATTAAACGATATTAAATTTGCTTAAAAGTTTTATCACATGTTCACCATATCATGAAAAGATAATTATGAAAATTTTATAATTTTTTAACACTTGTATGGTTTATTATAATTTTTTACGACTATTTTATAAAATATTTCATTAAAATCAAGTACGTCATTAAAAAATTATTAAACTTTCATAATAGGTTGTATACTTTGTTAGAGCTACTAAATGGTTAACAAAAAGAAGCTATCATGCATTTATTCTTAATAAAAAATCGAATATATAGTATTGATTTTGAAACTATAGATAAATGTATGGTAGTTTTTTTTTTACATATATTTGTATAAAAAGTCTCAGTAAAAATCAAGTCAGTGAAGTTCAAGTTAGGTTGGTGAAGTTTAAGTTTGGATATGAATCTACGTTGGAGTTTATATGTCAATCTAAATTAGATTTTACATATATTTGTATAAAAAATCTCAGCAAAAATCAAGTCAGTGAAGTTCAAGTCAGGTTGGTGAAGTTTAAGTTAGGATATGAATCTACGTTGGAGCTTATATGTCAATCTAGATTAGATGTTCAGGATGACCAGTTTTGGTTTCACTTTTGTCACTAAAGGCAGATCCAAGAAGAAAAATATAACTTCCAAAACGATATAGTGATTATATGTTGCATGTGTTCAAGGTTGTTCATTCTAGTAGAGAGTCTTCTACATATTTAGATACAACAAGTTGTAAACGGTTTTGAAAGTTTGGTGATATCATTGAGGTATAGATGAAATCTCTTCTACGTAGTTAGGTTTCTAGCAAAAGTCAAGTTATTTTTTGAGTTTGTACATAAATCTTAGTATCTAGTTTTTCATGATTTCCTTTTACTTTGTGATCATTTGATTTCTAACAAAAAATAAGGATAGAAGATACGCATATAAAAGCCACTGTAGAGGTGCTAATGGCTAGGGCAGATTTGAAATGGAGAAAATAACAAGTATAAGACTAAGTCTAAGTCTAAGTCTAAGTCCAAGAGTTAGAAATGGAAGTGCTTCTTGTGTAACAAAGGACACTTTAGAAAGAAGTGTCTAGAAAAGAAGACAAATGTACTACGTGCGGAACGTGGAGAGATTTCAGTAGCTGAAGAAGGGGACTAGAGTGCTGAGATGTTGGTCTTAGAAAGTAGATGTACATTCCACATGACACCTCATAGTCCCTAATTTCGATTACCTATAGAGAACTTGATGGGGTTGAGCATTACTGGGTGATGACAAAGTTGGTTAAGGTAGGTATAGGTTTAGGAGACGCGAGGATCACCATATTCCTATTAACAAACAGCTCATAAACATTACTTTATAAATTATTATGTAAATATAACACAATTTATCGTAAGAAAAGTATTTTCTGTACAAATCAAAAATTTGATCTTCTGTCCAAATGAAAAACTAAAAACGGTCCATTGTGCTATGCCCAATTCCCCATCATGAAATTCGACCAAATCTTAAAAGTCCATTGCAATGAAACAAAGTTTCTGTGCTCTCTCCCAATTTGGTTTGCTAGCTACTTTTCAAAGGAAGATTAACTTAACTGGGTTGCTTCCACGTGTCACCTGCCCATTGAAAGTTTCATTGTCAACCATTGTTTTGTTGTAGACCCATGTTTGAAATAATTATGAACTGACGTTTCATATTCAATATCATATCTTAAAATTAACATCAATGATTTATATTTACATTCCGCTCAAGATCTTAGGGCAAATGAGAAAAACCAACAACTAATTGTTGAAGTGATTTTGTCTCAATAATCTATGAGCTTTGATTTACCATTTATAGAACATTCAATAGTTAAAAGGCAATATTGCTTCGAGGTGGGACACTACATTTACAAAAAAAAATTCTTTCAGGGCACTTCGAAATATATATATATTATTTAATTAATGGTACATAAATTTTTACGAAGTCTCTCGATGCTCTCAATATAATATTGTCCGTTTTGAGTTGAAACTTTACATGAATTTATTATTAGGGTCAGTCCAAAACGCTTTGTACTACGTATGAATGAAAAGTCTATTTATAAATCACTCAATTTTCATTGTTCTAAACGATATAGTATTGTGTACCTCAATGGTATAGATTATGTTCTTATAATCAATAAAATTTTTTGTCGTTCTTGTCTTTGCAAGGCGAGCTGCAACAATTTCTATATGACTCAAAATTAATTTGTTTTTGGTTTAGAGCAAAAAAGATTTTTGAAGTTATTTTCGTTCTTCATTTCACAATTATTACAAAATTTTTCTTTCTTTTTTAATAAAAAGCAAGGAGGGCCATGTCAGAGGAGCGATTACACCCAAAATTGATAGGGGTGGTGATATGGGGCCATGGCGTCTCTGCACGAGGCGACAACTCGGCCGCCCTTGGTCAATCAATTTAAACTTAAAAAGAAAGCAAGGGGGAACAACATTTGCAGCTTCATGCATCGGCTATTCTCGCCCACTCACTGCATTCTATAATGCAGAAACTTTGCCGGAAACACCACCACCAAGCGTTTTCTGTCGCCTGTGTGTTGCCTCTGAGAAGGTGTTGGCGCTGTCAAGCTATGTGCTTGCGCTGGTGTGTGCTGAGAAGGGTTTTCCAAAATATCTGATTGAGATGTGGAGAGAGAGAGAGATGGCTGTTGCAAACAAAGAGAAGTAAAAGAAGCTCTGCCACAGCAATGGTGACAGAAACAGGAGGAAAAAAATGGTGGGCTGTGGAGCAGAAGCCATATCCATCTCGAGATTCTGATGGGTCTATCATGTCTTTCAAATCACGTAAGAGTTGGAGAAAATCTGACCACCATGCATGATGATATCACCTTACATTGGTTTCACCCATCAATTCAATCTTTAAGCGTTTCAGAATCTTAGCTTATGTGAGAGAGAGAGAGAGAGGACAATTATGAGAGTAGAAAATACTGCAGAACACAAGGCAGTCGTATAATGCCATAACATTTCTACACATGGATGGCTACAAATCAATACTATAATTTCGCTGAGATTTTAAAAAAAGGAAATAAAAGGATCGAGCAAAGAAGAGAACACGAGGGGCCCGAAGAAAAAACAACGAGGAGTTGGTGAGCTGCAAATTAATGGCGAAAGTCAGTAACTCGCAAGGTATCCAACCGCCTATTTCTTTATTATACTGATAGCTACATGGCTTGTCAATTTTCTTTTACAGTCGAATGATTATCATTTTCAAAAGTTTAATGTCGTTCAGATGCTTCTTTCAGTAAGAATTTTGAGAAAGACGGAGGAGAAGGAAGAAGGAAAGAGAAGACGGGAGAGAAACTTGAAGGAGAGAAATATTTTGAAATATATTTTTCGTTTGTATCAATGAATTACAATGTACACTTCTATATATAATATACTAATGAAAAAGGTAATTAAGAAAAAATTATAATTAAGGACTAATCTAAAATAATAATGAATATATTATATGCTAATCCCTCTTTAAGAGCAAGGTTGTGCAACGAAAATCTTGAAATTGAATGCAAAAAAGCATGAGGGTAAATTTAACTATCAAATATTTCTTTTTGACCTTTCCTCGAACGAAATGGAAGTCAATTTCAATATGTTTGAATTTAAAGTGCAATACTGGATTGGATGTCACATAAGTCGCACTCAGATTATCACAGAAGATTATAGGTATATTGCGTAATACAATACCAATTTCAGATACAAGAGATTGTAACCAAAGGGTTTATGCGGCACAATTTGCTATGCTTTGATATTCAGATTCAGTGCTAAAATGAAACAACCTTTTGTTTCACCGAACATCATGAAATAAGATTGGATCCCAAAAATATGCAATATCCACTGGTGCTTTTACGGTCATCTGAATACGAAGGAGAGAAAGATATACTGAGAGATAATGTACCGTGAAAGTAATGTAGAATCCTTTTAACATACTGCCAGTGAACATCAGAAGGAGCATGCATAAATTGACTAACCTTGTTCACAGTAAAGGCTATATCTGGTCTAGAAAGGCAACAATATTGGGGACCACTAATAATGTTGCGATAGAGATAGCCGTCAAGTAACGATGTGCTAGAATTGATTGATAGGATGAGACTGGATACTATTGGAGTAGGAATAAGTTTGCAAGAATCCATATTGGCCCTGTGAAGCAACTCAGTAATGTATCTAGATTGATAGAAATGCATACTAGAATGAGTCTGGGTAACCAAATTACCAAGGAAAAAAGAGAGAGAATAGAGATCTTGAACCACAAATTGAAGATCTAGATAACTCAAAAACTGATCCAATAAAGAGTTGGCGTTAGCAGTAAGAATAATATCGACGACATATACTAGCATAAGTAGGATGTAGGAATTTTTTTGGCAAATAAACAATGATGCATAGGACTTCGATGCTGAGAAAGAAAAGCAGAGCAGTGTATTACTTGTTATACCAAGCTTTAGGAAACTGCTTAAGCTCATATAAGGCTTTCAATAATAAGCAAACAACAGAAGGATGAGAAGAATCAATGAACCTCAGAGGTTGTTGCATAAAAACTGTGTCAGTTAAATTACCATGTAAGAAATGTTTGCTTATATCCAGTTGTCGGATAATCCAACCAAGAGAGAATGCTAAAGATAAAATTGTACAAATAGTAGTAGGTTTAACCACCGGGCTAAATGTCTCATCATAATCAATACCTTTAATCTGATCATAATCTTTGGCCACTAACTTGGCCTTATAACGACTGACGGAGCCATCAGAGTTAGGCTTTACTTTGAAGACCCATTTGCAACCAATAATTTTGGCACATGGTGGTAAAGAAACAAGTCGTCAAGTGTTGTTCTTGAGAAGGCCTGAAATTTCATCTTGCATAGAAATTATTCAATAAGGACTTTTAGAAGCTTGCTGGAAAGTTTGCGGCTCAAAATGTAAATCTGCTTGAGCCGATAGGGCCCTTGTTTTGAAGACGTCATCTTTGGATCTAGTTCTCATGGAATGACGATTGACGATAAGCGATCTATTGCTCTAGTGAGAGGTGATAACTTGTACACTAGGAGAAGGAAGAGGCACTATGGGAAGGGGAGAAAGAACAGTTGAGATGAGAGGATTGAGCTCGGGTAAAATTTTTAGCTGGGTGTGTAATGGAAGAATGGGTAATGAGTTAGTAGGAATAGAGAGGGAAGGTGATGATGGCAAGGAGGGAGTAATAGAGGAGAAAGGAAATGAAATGAGGACTCATCAAATGTAACATGACTGAGTGATATAGACTTTGATTGATATAGGATTGAGACATATATATACCTTGTGATGAGAACTGTAGCCTAAGAAGACACAGGGAAGAGAGCGAAGTTGTAGTTTATTTCAGTTGAAATGGAGAAGAAAAGGAAAACAAAGACATTCAAACACACAGAGTGATGAGTAAGGAGGCATAGAATGAAATAGACATTCGAAAGGAGATTTATTGTTTAAAACTAGTGTAGGTAAAAAATTAATCAAGGTAGTTGCAGTGCTAAAAGCATTGGGCCAAAAACGTTGAGGAACGGATGAGTGAAAAAGAAATGGTAAACCAATTTCAACAATATGACGATTTTTTCGTTCAATAAAACCATTTTAATTCGGTGTGTAAAGACAAGAGATTCGATGATGGTTACCAAGGGAGTTAAAAACAGGAAGTAAGGTTTGGAATTCTCTACTCCAATCTGATTAAACAGTTTTAATATGAAAACCAAACTAGTTTTGAACAAGTTTATGAAAATTCAAAAAAAATTGGTAAACAATACTTTTTAATTTCAAGCGAAACAACCATGTAAACTGAGTAAAGTCATCAACACAAAGCAGAAAATAACGATCACCAGTAACAGAATTAATAGGGGATGGACCCCAAACATCCATATGTATAAGTTCAAAAGGAGACAAAGCATGAAAAGTAGAATTTGAAAAGGGCAAGCGATGATTCTTGATCATTTGACAAACAGTACAGAGTGTGAAGGAAGTATACCTAACAAAAGGAACATTACATAAACTTAAGGCAAAATTTAAAACAGAATATGATGGATGGTCGAGATGAAGGTGCAAGTCAGGCAAATTTTGGATGAGGTAGGTGCCAAAGTGCTGGTTATCAAGGACAATGCGTGAGGTACAAGGGGAGTTGTGTAAAGACCATTATTGAGGGACCCCCAAAGAAGTGTCTGATATGAACTCCAATCCTTAATAAAAAAAATGGAGTGAAATTCAACAAAATCTTGTTCAAAGATAGGATTGTGCAGCATGGAAAAGTTCGGTGTGAAATGGTGAGTGGTGCCTGAGTCCAACATACACTGTGCTGTAGGTGGAGATGCAGGCAAAGCGAGAAGTAGCAGGAGACCGACAGAGTTCTCCTGAGCAGGAGAAGAGACTATGTTTTGGTAATTTGAGTCGATTAAGAGGGGTACGAGTAAGTAGAATCTGGGTAAACATGGTTCGGGTCAGAGTGGTTAGAGTAAAGACCATAATAATGGATGGGCTGATAAAACCCATTAAGCTTGTTGTAGCAGACCACTGCTGAATAGCCCATTTTATGACAAATTTGGCATCTGGGCTTGGTGGACCTAAGTCAGAGCGAGTGCTAATCAGAGTTTGAATGCGATCCAGAGCACGAATCATGCAAAATTTGATGGTTCAAAAATGAGGGCGCAAAATTAGATTTGAAGGGAGGTGGGTTCATTGAGGGGAAAGGAGGTAGGGAGGCGGCTAGAGAAGAGTTTGGGATTATGGAGCTTGAAGATGCCATCAACTCTGATACCAAATAAGCATTCTGAGAAAGATGGAGGAGAAGGAAGAATGAAAGAGAAGAGAAGGGAGAAGCTTCAGGGAGAGAAATATTCTTTAATATATTTTCCACTTGTATCCATGAATTACAATGTACACATCTATATATAATAAACTGATAAAAATGGTAATTAAGGGAAAAGCTATAATTAAGGATTAATCTAAAACAATAATGAATATGCAAACGCTTTTCTCATCTTGAATGGCAATAAATCCAACATGTCATCAACCCAATAAACTTGAAGTCAACAGCACCACAGATAGAGTCTTTTTTTATGTCGGTTTGTCAAGCAATTCATCATTTAATAGTTCATTATTAAACATAATTACGTCTCATTCCTTTGAAGTTATATACAAAGTGTAATGTCTTGACTTAGAAAGAACTTGAGATAGTATGAGAAACAATCCGACCTAGAAGAGAATCGATCTGGCCGACCCTTAGTTATTTCATATTGCAGCAACAATCTTATAATAACATAGATGCAAAGCCAAATAACGTTAGGTAGACTAAGAGTAACTGATATTTGAATATTGTTCTAATTCATGTCTTGTTGCGCACTTAAATGAATAACTCAAACCCTTACCTTAACCAGTTTGTAGTGGAAAACTTCAATGACATAGTCGTTTCTAGTAACTCACTGGGGGTTTGGAAGCCTGAGTACAATGTTCGAGGTGAAATGGTGCTCAAACAAAAGTGCTCTTTCTTGGCCTAACTCGCCAAGGGATCAATAAGGGTGTGATTCAGATGGATCAAGAGAAGATCATGTCCATTGTGGATTGGAAGTGCCAAGGAAGGAGAGAGCAGGTAGTAGTGGTGAACTGAATTCTTGAAGCCATTTTAAATAGGATAAGACAGCTTAGAAAGAGTAGAACGTTGCCACAACTTTGGTTGGGTTTTGCTTTATAGGAAGCCATAGTCAGCCTTTTTACAATTACAAACAAACTGATTGATTAAAGGGGTAGAGCGCCAGGACAACATCAAAGAGAATATTGTGGAGCCTAGAGTGCGAGAATCTCTAAAAGTAAGTTTAAGTTGAAAGAACCTTAGGAGAGAATCCAACTGTGACCTCAAATAGTATAATAATAAAGATTCAATAATTGTGGTTAGTATAAAATAAAAATGAAATATAACAAAGTAGATAATCTTATAATAATCTAACCTCACACAGATAAAACTCTGAAAATATAATAAAGCTAAGAAAATGGAACTCGAGCCTACTCCTGCGTCAGTTGCGGAGTATCTTCCCAACTAAGACCTTAAAGAGACTAGCCAATTAGTGGAGTTGACTAAACTTAGTAGGGATATATGTGTTATACAAAGAGTTTTAAATAAAAGTAAGTGTGCATGTTGAAGGAAATCACATAGTAAAATAGAGAGCAAAAACATTAGTAGAACAAGTGCTAAAGTAACCCATTATATTGTGGTACGTACCAAAAATAAGTTACTACTGTATCAATATAAAATCTCAGTGAAAATAGAGTCACTAACGGACTTTGAACATATTATGCCATAGGCATATACATTAACAAAGATGTTATTTGGTGATTGCAAAGCCACGAATTACCATAATCAGATTTATGGTTTTACAATTAAGGACACGACACAGTTAATTGTCTCATTACTTTAGTTTACAAACAATCAAACACATTAGCTAATGGTCAAATGTGCGTAACACACAAAGATTTCCCACTCAAGTAAATCAAGCTCAGTTCACTGGACTGAGTGGATAAATATCTCAAAATGATAAATATGCATGCTAAAATAAATCATGATCGTAAAAACATGGATATAGTATAAAAACCAACATGATCAAAAGACAAGTCAAGTACAGAAAAAATGAGAACTCAAAATAAGTTTTATAAAACAATGTAAGCACTAATAAGTAGAATAAATAATTCCCTACCTTGATTAGAGTATGACAAATACCGAGATATAAAAGTCTCAAACTCAGGAGGTCTAAACAGTTAATCTCTAGCACCTAAGAAAACATACCAACATTAATAAGCTTTTGAAACCTTCAAAAGGTTCGCTAGAACCCATAACGAGAATAAGAACCAATTCAATAATTTAAGAATTAATTCCACAAAAAATTAGGCTAAAAAACATGTCCTTGTCAACTTGAAAACTTTTCGGTAGTCCGAACTAGTTGATCATAAAAATTTGCACAGTTACTGACCATACACTTACACCGACATGAGGACTCCCAATCATTCATGTTCAGATGTCCGAACTAATTGTTTCGAAGTCTGGTTTGACTAGCCGATCAACTGGTTGCCCGAGCCTATGGTCCAACATCCACTGTGTCAAAACATTACCCCTCAACTTCAAAAAACTCAACCTTCATCTAATAATCCAACTTTAAACTATTGAAAATTGATTCTAAACTTCAATTTCATAGAGAGAGAGAGAGAGAGAGAGTTTGTGTGTGTGTGATGACCATAATTAAGATTACATATAACAATCAAAATTAGAATAATTAAATCTGATGAGAAGTGATATAAAATATTTCATATGATAAAAATAAAAATTGTTTATTGGAACACGTGTGAGTGTAAATTCAATAACAAATTCTAGTGCTCTTATAATTTTAAAAAATTTCATTGTCAAATTAGAAACACGAAAAAATAGAATGGCTTTGGAAACAAACCAACTGGGAATATGCAATAAAAGTTATACAATTTTAAATTAGTTGATTTATATTAGCTTATAAAACTGTATTGTTTTGGTAAATCATTCAGAATTGAATTTTATAGTGAGAATTTAGAGAAAATCATGAAGAAAAATGTTCCTAACATCTTGAAATTTATGGCTATATAAAAAAATAGACAATCAATGAGGTGCTATAACGCGTCACACAAAAATTAGTGACTAATTATATGATTAATATGTAATTAGTGGGTAATTAAAATTGACTAATTATGATTAATTATATTAATCTTGATTATTAGTTTAGAACTAATATAAATTAATTATTTAAGGTAATTATGATTAAAAGACAATAACTATGGTTTTATTGTCAATTTACGTAAACCAAAAGAGTAATAGTGTCTTTTACAAAAGACAAATTGGATATAATTTTAAATTATTATATATAATATAATAATAATCAATGAAATAATATTTAAAAGAGATAATGGCTGCTTGAGGTAGCAATAGAATAGGGAGGAAGCATCAGAGAGAAAAAGAAAAGAAAGAAGAGGATAAAAAGAAAAAAAACGAAAAAGAGAAAAAAAAGGAAAAAATCCGACGATCTCTCGGGTTTTGACAAAAACCTCAAACATAAAAAGTGTTCTTGGCATTGAGAGGAACATTTTGGTATAAAAATCTAAAAGCAAAATCGAGATTTCAGGTAAGTTACTCTCTACCCTATCGATTTATGAATATATACAAAAAACTCAAAAAATTTATTATAACTTGTGAATTAATTGGTATAGAACTATTCGTGTTAGTTTAGTTGACATATTATGAGAGTTGTAACATGTGAAAATAAACAATTGATTAGAGACATAGAAATGATCCAATATGATTTATAAAACTTTAAATTTAAAACGATCAAAATGATGAAAATATGTCTATTTAATGATATTAAATCTTTATTATAAAAGTAATTTGGTTTGGATTGGTTTGAATGGAGTTATGCTAGAATAATTGAGGAAATAGAAATTTACTTTGAAATAAAGTGAAATATAATTATGAATCATTGAAAATGAAAAATTGGGTTAGGAGCGAATGACTACTATTGAGAAGCAGTCATCCAAGACAATGGAAATGTGAGCGGCTGCAAATGAAAATGTTTGTGATCGTGATTTAAAAATTAGTTATGTTTCTAGTGATACGAAAATACACATGGCGACGAAAAACGAATAAAAACAATAGAGTAACATATAAACAAAGATATTGATATAAATTATGCAATATGATATAAGTTGCGAAATAGACACAATAAAGAATATAAAATGTGTATTTAAAATGTAATTTTAAGCGGTTAAAGTGTTGGACTTTCACAAGTTTTGGGACGTCATCATAGTGTGTCTAGATAGTTGCATAATCATTATTTGTGCATCATTTACTTGTCATATAAACAAGATTTGTATGTTCATTTCTCATGCAGTATTGGTATGTATTACGCTAAATGTATGTATAATGAAAATGCTTAAAATCATGCATCATTAAATTATTTATATTTACAAAAGTGGTATTACGGGAGATATAATTGGTCACATTCAACCCAATATATATATATATATAACTAACTTTGTATTGTGCGATGTGTGTGTAAAGTTAGAAAATAAAAAGGGAGTGATTGTGAGTCCCTATTAGGTTGCAAATCCCTAGCTCTCTGGAGGATTATATTGTGACGTGCAAGCGCTATTGTGAAATAGTCAGTAGATGTATGTATGTATGTGACTTTGCATATTGAGATTATAGATCATGCATATCAGCATTCACTTTATATGTTTATATAATTTAAGCATATTGACATTCACATAGCATGTTAATATGGTACTTGATAAATATAAAATTAATTGAATAATATGATGCACACACTTACATTGTTTAACTTATCATGACATAAATGGTGTGTGTGAGTTGCAATACATACTCATTACTTATAGCTGAGTATAAGAATAAGAAATGGGTAAATCATAATATCTAGACAATGATTTAAATTATCATGTCCAAGCATATTCACTTGTACGCATTAAATAATCTACATATAGAGAAATGTGATAAATAAAAATTAAATTAGACATTTATAATAAATGTATAGTTAGTTCTGTAAAAGACATGGAGTTAGATATTGATCAGGTTATATCTAGTAAGTTTCGTGAAGAAAGGTGTTAGAATAGACATTAATTGAGTATGTCTAGTGAGTTGTGGATTATGTAATTGAATTTAGACATATAAAATATATCTCAGTAGTTTGGGTAAATATAAACCTTTGATAAATATAAACTATGGAATTATGTGCAAACTGAAGATTGCAGATGAAGTTAAGATGCATAAAGATTGATTGCACAGGAGAATGATAAAAGAATTTAATAGGCTATAATTATCTAAATAATATGCTTAAACATTAACATATATGCGCAATACACTTCTTACGTAGAAAAGTATGAAACTTAATAAAAAAATATTTAGAACTTATAGTTAACCTTTAAAACATAAGTGGTGTGATTATGAAAGTTAATCTGAGTATGAAAATTTAAAGTAACGGTTGCGAAGAATAATCATGTAAGGTGAGATACATGATTAGACAATATATATATATAAAGTTGTTAGAGTAATATTTAACTTACATGATTTTATAAAAACTCATTATATGGACCCTCCCTATTTTCAGGTTTGAAACCGACAATTTGCAGATAAACGCAAAGGTAAAGTCCAATGGTTTGATGAATTCAACACAACATATGAGTAGAGTTATTTAGTTACTTTTTGTACATAATTCATGATATTATGACTCATGTTTGTAAATTAAATTTTTTGATAAGTATTGTATGTAATGAGACTTTTGTATATTTGTAGAGTGGATTTCAGATAATGTATGGCAGTCCATTGCGCAGTATGGTAAACAACTATGGTTTTTAGTTAATTATATTGATTTGTGTTATTCTCACCTCAGGAATTCGAGTAACGAGGGTGTAGGTCCCTAGAGACTGAGAGATGTTAGCCTTAATTTTGTAAATCGCATTCCATAAAACCCAAAACATTTTAGATTATGTTAGAATCGCCAAGCAAGATAGTTGTAGAACTTACATGAATCCATGAAATCACTTTATTTTTTAGTTTTCGTAAACAATTATCGAGTTAGGGACCAGTGGCTTTGATATTCTAAGTCATAACGAGTTTTCTCTAGAAATATCATTTATCTTATTATTTGTATTTTGACTATGGATTGGAAGCTGAGAGAACGGAAGATAACTTACAATTTGATATACAAACCATAATTTTTATTTTATAACTTGTGGTTTGATTCGTAACTATTCGTATCTACACATTTGACCTCACACTTCAATGCCAAAGCCCATCTTATCTGATCACTTAATTGAGTTTGACTTTATGATATTTATTGATATATAATTATAATTAAATATATAAATTCACTAATTAATTGACAAATAAATCCAACAATCGTTCACTTGGTCTATATATTTTGATTATAGTCGTCATGCTTCACTAAAATTCTTGTGTGCACATGAGTTGTTATCTTTGCCAAAATATTTTCAAATAATTTTGTTCATCAATCATATTAATATAGAATTAAAGCAGCTTTTGTTATACTTATTGATAACTAAACCCAAAAATTGATCATGTATACTAGTACAATCAAATGACATAGATCCAGAATGAGTACGCAGTAAGAAAATTAAGTATGATGTGATCATTGTATGTCTATTTCCTAACGGTCTAATTGACTCCTTTTAAGATCAACAATAATAAAGGATCAGAGTAAAAGCAAAGAAATTGATCATTTTAATCTATAGAATAAAATTAAGCAATAGTGTCTAGAATCCGAACATCTAAATATGTAAAGTAGAATGTAAACCACAAGCTCCCACTAAGACATTATATCATCAACAAATATAATACACATATAAGCAATGTGTTCATGAAATACCTTCGGTGATAAAGCCTTAGTAAGCGGATTTGCAATCTTGGAGGTTGTGCCTATAATGGTTTGAATCTTCAATATTCTATTATCAATAATGTATTGTGTATGTTTATTATGGATGATATATGAATATAAGTTATAAAAGATGTATTGAAGAAATGATACAAAATTCTTGAAAATGTTATAAATGAAACTATTTTGTAGCAGCACACTTGATTGTAAGTGTAATAACTTTTGCTGTGAAATTGAATTATTATGAAATTTAACAGTTTTAAACTAGACATGTAGAGGGAAAAAATGACTTTGGAATGAAAGAATTTGAAAGTGTGTGTATCAAATATTATTTACTTTTTAATCTGATTAATGAAGTTTACGTTTTAAAATGCACTGTTTTAGTTAATGGCTTTAAACAACGTCTTGGAGTGAGAATTTGTAGAAAGTTAAAGAAGGAAAAATGTTTTCAAAACTTTGTAGCATGTATCCAATCAATAACATTGGACAACCAATGGAGTTAGGACACGTGATCAATTAGCATATATTTGGTAAGTTATTTGCTTAAATAGTTAATTAAGTTGATTAAGAGTAATTAATCATGATTAATTATGTTAATCATGTTGATTAACTTAAAACTAATCAAAATTAACAAATTTCAACTAAGTAAACTTAAATATAAGTAATCATAGTATTTTTACAATTTATCATGCAAAATAGTAAAATAGTACTTGTACATGAACAAAAAGGATAGAATGGTAAATATACCCCAAAATCTCTCTAGAAAATGGTAGAGAAGGATGAAAAATCAGTCATTTTCCTGCAAAATATTCAGCTCAAGAGAAAAAAAGAAAGAGGAAGAAAAAATGGAATGTTGGACTTGTTCCTCAAATGAAAATTACTCAGATTCGATAGACGAATCTATAAAACTAAAAATTAGTTCATTAGGTAGAAATTTTGTGGGAAATGAGAAACCTTCAATAAGTAAGTCAATTTTACATTTAGAATAGTTAATTTAAGTTTTATTGTATTGTTTAGGCGTAAATAGATTTAAATTGTGTCTTTGATTCTGGTTATACTTAAAATTTTGATTGTTGATTGAAGTAATTAAATGGATATTGTTTTGATGTGAAATTAATGGTTTTTATAAAAAAATTTGTATTTTTAAATTGTATTGTGATGTTAAAAATGAATATTTTGAAAACATTATTTTAAATCAATGTGATATATTGGTTTTCAAAATGATTTGCGTGGGTGAGTTGAATGGTTTTAAATGCGCATGGTATTGATTTTATAAAATATGATAAAACATGCATTTGAAGAAAAGAGGAAGTTAGTAATCTTGGTAATACAAGAACCCAATAGTTGGACTTGCCTCGTCGTGTGCGATGTGTATGACTATGGAAATGAGAAGAAGATCAACTTAATGTCCTCTTTGGGTTAAAAATCTCTAAAGCTCAAGAGGAAGCAATACATATGATTCTACAACCCTGCCGGAGAAAGCTTGAGAACGTGTAGGATTGTGTGATGGTTATACATGTTGGAATTAGAGTGTATTACATTTTTTACATAAACATTTTGGTTGTTAAAAGATGAATTGGAGTTTTCTTGAAAAGATAATTTTAATCATGCAAAGTTCATTCTATTTGCATTGGATTTATTTGATGAAAATGATTTCAAACAATAATTGAGTGATTTCAAAAGATTGATTTTGAGCAATCATAATTTTATAGCATTTCCATAGCTTTCAAAAGCACATGATTTATATGATTTTTAAAGAATCATTGTAGTGGAAAAAAGGTGATTAATCCTATATAGTGTTAATAGAGTTTTAATTAGATATTCTGTGTTAAATTTATTTACTGGGATAAAAGCTTATTATGTGGATAATTCATATTTTCCATATATCGAAAACGTTCACCAGAGGGAGGGAAAACATGAGGCAATATAAAGTTTGCTAAGAGTAATAAGTGAACCATCAAGGTAGATGGTATTTTTTATTGTGCGGGATGTTTGAATTTCCTTTATATAAATCTTTTTGAAATGTCACAATCACCTACTTTTATAGTAGCTTCCGTGTTAAAACTGATTTTTGTGTAAATTTTCAATCTAGAAAATACATGATGTTTTCTTCATGTAATGAATGTTTTATGTTTTAAATGCTTTTATATAAAATAAAATATATAATAATAATAATTTTAAACAGAGCATCATAATTTAGAATACCAAATTGAAAAAATATATTTTATTAATTAATAACGATCTATGCATGTGCATGGTGAGTGCGAATGAGAACATCCCTTTGAGGTTTGACTCCTCACTTTAGAAATCCTCTAGCCCGTCGGAATTTATTTAGTGGAATTGGATCCTGGCAGTACCAATATGTTCAATATACAATTAATCACTTTGAACTCTTTCTATAAAAACCAAGAACTTGATATTTATACTTTTCGACTTAGTCGAGCTCTCATTGTTATCAGAGTATAGAATATTGACTTATAGTTACCAATTAACCTTAGTGATTTTTCAATTCTTTTCAAATTTCTAATCCAAGTAACAAAATTACATAGCTACATTCTGTAATTAGAAGTCTCACAATGCAAACTTTGCTCCTATATTTGAAGAAACTATAAGTGTTAACTAACTATTTCCATGAAAACAGTTATTTAACTATCAAGTAGATATATCCTCATGTCGATTACTTACGACCTTCACATGTTACATAATCAAAATCACAATACCTAATGGTCTTTATGTTATTCGATTTTTTAGATGTGAGTAGCTGAGATTTTTCTCTCTGTAAGTATATTATAGACTTTTGATTGTAATGCAATAATTTAGTCTAACGTTCTTGAATTATCTACCATACAGAATAATTGTGTATGCAATATCTGAAGGTGTTAATACCAAAGCCTACATTAGATTTTCTACTACCAATGCATAGGAATATTTTGCATCTTCTTAATTTAACTAAATTCTTGAGACATTGATTTTTATTGAATTGGCCACATTTAGTAATAGGATAATTCTTGCATGCTAAATTTCTCAATTACTATTTGGAGATAACTCTTTTGTGATAACTCAATTATAGCTCAAGAGTGATTTTGACATATCTGTTTTTATATATAGTGACTAGCAAATGGTATATCTTCAACATATAAAACCAAAAAATATACTTACTCCCATTGAATTTATGATACACAATCATCAACAAAATTCATCTCAAAACCAAAGGAGATAATGACTTGATGAAACTTGTAATACCTTTGACGAGGAGTGCACTTAAGCCCATAGATATATTTCGTTAATACACAGACAAATCTCTTTGAGTCATCCATGCAAAGAGTTATAATTATACTATATAACTATTTTATCAATGTCATAATTGAGAAACTCGTCTTTATATCCAATTGATATAGCTCAAGATAACAAAATGAGCTATAACTGCCATGATTATTCTAAAAAAAACGTCTCAATAAAATGAGAAAAGAAGTCTCCTCTAACTTAGTACCTCTCTTTTGGGTAAATTTCTTTGTGACAATAAGAGTTTTATATCTATTGGTATTGCCTTTCGAATGCAAGTGTACGTATTGTACAAGTAATATAATGATAAAAACAGATGTTGAAACTCACAAGTAATTGATACGATTAAATTTTTAATTACCAATTTGCTTTTACTTCAATTTTTTTTAAACAATGAAACTTGAGAATTTATTACGACCAAAATTAACTAATAAACTTAAAAACGGAAATTTAACAATGAAGTAACTTCAATTTATTAAAACCTGAAACTGTAATTTTCCTTCAACAATCCACTTAATCAATTTAATTACAGTTCAATTATTTAATTTGTATGAGTGATTTAACCGAGAACCCTCATTAATGAAATGTCTCTCCCGATTGTTGATTAGAAATTTTATTAGATATTAAATTCACTATATTCCTATCTAAATAAAACAGTGACAAATCATTAAATTTAATTTCTCAATTTAAGTTACACATGTTATGAAAGTTTGTCTCTGTCCTACACAAGCATTTTCCACAAGATGATGGTATATTATCATGATCATATCTAAGATGTGAATTCTTTTTCCAAATTTATTAAATTTGATAAAATTAACCTAATTAATTGTCAATTTAGATTAACACGAAGCACTAAATAGAAAAAAGAAACCTAATACAAATCAACAATTAAAAAAGATAAAAACTTGATGAGGTTTCATGCAAGTTTAGATCGTAATCCTAAATAAGAAAATTAGTTCATAATAACAAGAAAAAAAAAGAGAAAGTCATATCGATGTCTAGGGAGAATACAAAAAAACTAGAAAATAAAGAGACAAAAACTAGTTGAAGTCCTTTGTCTCAATGATTTGTCATGCGTCGTTGTGAGCTTCGCGAATATCATCAATGATTTAACATAAGAAATCTCCTTTCTCCTTAAAATCTTGAGTCTTTGGCCTTATCTCTTTAACGATGGTGTTCTCTTTTTATAGATTAAGGAGTGATAACAACTTCTCAAAAATCCTTGCATCTCTTGTTAGATTTTCTTCAAGATTTGGTATCTTTTAGTAATCTTATCCAAGATGTTGAAATTTTACTTGACTATTTTCTTGAATAATGATTTGCTCCTTATATTTAGGGTTCTCAACCTCCCTAAAATCCAAGGATAATCTACAAAAAAAACTATTAAAAACCAACTATGAATAAATTCGAAAATATTTGACTGAAAAGCTATAATATTTTCTATAAATTTGTTAAATAATCTCATAATATTGTATTATTTTCTTATTTACATTGATGCCATAATAACTCTCTTTAAGAGAGTTATCACTTATATATCTTAATATTGCCCTTTGAATCCCTCAGCATATGGGTTTCGAACTTTCAAGAAATAAGACGAGATTTCAAATATCATAATCGTTCATTTATTTTAACTCCACTTATGGTACCAATCCAGTATTGAGAATGAAAACGCTTCATGACTTGATGGAATTTTATGACCTCTTCCACCATTTAAATATCAATCTCATGTTATTGGAGAAATACGACATAAAATTCTAAAATCATATTTTTCCTATCTTTAAGGGATGTCAATTCTACAAGGTATTGAGTTTTGCTTTTCAGAAGCAACCTCTTCAACTTGAATAGAAAATTCTTGAGTATTGTCTTTCTTCCTGATTTTTTACTTGGACAATGATCGTTGTAGTAGCAATTGTGGGAAAAGAAATAAATTTACTGTCAAAAAAAAAAAAAATTCAGTCTTATTTTCCTCCTCTAAAAACTAAATATCTTCAAAGAATATAAAATTTCTCATATAAAAATAACATTAGTAGCAAGATCGAAAAGGTTATACCCCCACGATCTTTTTCAGAGTACTAAATGAATAATAGCTCAATGCTTTGGAGTACAGTTTCTTTCTTTTGCATTGTAAGATATTTCCTTAGTTGAGCTTTCCAAAAATCCTTAGTTATTTATTCATAATAGATTTTAGTTACCGCCTTAGTTATTTATTCTCTTTCATGTGTAAGCTCTGACCTTTAATGTTTTAGCATATCCTTAGATGTTGTTATGTCTTTCCTAGATTCAACGTTCATATTGGGTGTCCTAGACATGATGTAATGAGAAATTCTCACAACCCTGCCTCTGATCCCCACGAAAACCAAGATAGTGGTAAGGATTCTCAACCCAGAGAGACATACGTATACACATTTTACTTAACCTAATTGTTATTCCAATGAATTATATTAATTTGGAATTCTAAATTAAGATCTAATGACTTGTAAGTCAAAGATAATTTACCATAATTAGGTCAAATGAAAATTTTCTTTTTAATGTGCATACATTCAACCATTTATATGACTTTTATTTAAACTCATACATAACGCAACATATGTTGTTAATTTCAACATATTACAATATCATAGTTTACAACACGTGGGCCACTAAATGTGACATTGAAAAAACTATATGGAAGCAGACCCATACTTATAAGGCCCAAAAGTTTCAAGCTCATATCTACCCTTAATGTGAGCCTCTTAGTCAACTAATCAACCTTGGCCTAGTCATTCTTGTCACAACTCGGAAGTAGATATAACAAAATGTCGGATCGAGTGACCAGATCCTCAAATAGAATCCAACTGCCAGCTCAATGATTGGTTTGAGCTATACAAAAATACGCTATCATCGTACTTTCGTAATAAAAATCATTTTAGTTAAAAAGTAGGGTCGCTTAAGAACCTCTACGACACATAAACATAGAAAAGCGGTGACCATAGTCTAGCAACATTTAATTCGCCATAAAAAAAAATAAGCAACGTGTGATCCAAAGATTCAGTCCCGTTACCTGGGTCGACGTGGACAATGATCATCTCTAATGCAACCTGTACAATGATAATCAACAATATCGGATCCAATTAGGAATTCAAAATCCAAAGAGCGTGTCATAACTGCCCTATTACTCATTTCATAGCGTGCAAACAAAACAACCTTTACTCAATAGAAGATGTACTAACATGTCCTCCTCTTCCTTTGACACTAAAACTGTCCACAGTATCACGGGGTTCAATTCTCCATCACAACAATATAAAACCATGCATCAATGGTAAATATGTAAATTATATATATGTATACGTAAAAGAGTGACATGCTGGCGACCAGACCCTGTCAATTTTTCCATAGATGACAACTTGCGAAAATAAGGTTTTAGAAAACAACAATCCAATGTAGTGCGAAGAATATAAAACCTCTACCTTTATGCTGAATACTCCTTCGTCCAGCTGAAGGCACAACTTCGACTCTTGGCTAGAAATCCTCAAAGTTGTTGAAGCCTATTACAAAACCAGGGTTAGGAATCTCGATCCTTAGACATGAGGGAAAATGGTTGGGTCTTATACTAAAACTAGGAACACAAATCGAAGACACTATGAACAACCGCGTGCTTCAGCAAAAAAAAATCCTACTATTAAAATTGTGCAGACAACACTTCAGGGAGTATTGGTTGACACTTATAAGTGGTGGTCGACTCACCGATCAACACTTGGAACTCTCGGATTGGCCTGTGGTCAATACATTCATCTAGTGGTCCATAATTCATACCTCTCGGGTTGACTGTGATCGACACTTCATCCAAAGGTGTCGACACTCGATACCTCTTGGGTTTTAGCCAAAAATACTTTAGTAGTCCATACTTCATCCACAGATGTCGACACTTCATGTGTTGATCGACCCCTCAAAGAGATTGACACCTTGAACTCTCTTTTTTCGACAGAAGGGTTCAAAGTGTCGACTAGCCACCTACAACTGTCAACACTTGGACAATTTTCAACGACAAGAGGTTGTAAAAATTGTCTCCCTTCACCTTTTCTCACCTCCAATTAACAAAATAACTTACCAGAAATTTAAACCCACTCAAATGATAAACAAATAATCCATGGATTCGAGTTTCCAAGCTCGAATCTTTTTCCAACTAGAAACCTCAAATCTTAACCTGAAAATGTAAGGAGAAAAGACTTACCTTTGAAGATTTTTGTCTAAACTCGAAGTCTTGTGCCTTGGTTGAACAAGTTGGAGGTCAAGAAAAGCACTTCGGATTGTTGATTCATCACCAGAGATGGCTTAGAACCAATAGTTCATTATCTAATGGATTTTTCCGTTCTAATGCTCAGGTTTTTTTTAAAAAAAACCTAAAAGTATACTATTCATCGTAAAACACATTAATGTTTGATAAATAATCAACGTGAACCTCGGAGGGGGGGTGAGGAGGCCGTCCTGCTCGTAGAGGACGGCCGGTCAAGTTGGACCGGCTGTCCTGTATTTTTTTTTTTTAATTTTTAGGAGAAACGACGGCCGATCCATTGAACCGGCCCTCCTCGTCGGGGAGAGGCTGGCTGGTCCTCGGACTGGCCATACTCTCCACGGCCAAAACCTGTGACAAAAGTCATGGGTTTGTTTTTTCCCTGCGGAGTACGGCCGGTCCGCTGGGCCGGGCGTAATCCTTGGGAAAAATCCCGTGACTTCGGTCACGGGTCCGTCTTCGCCTACTAGGGGACATCACTCGTGACCGAAGTCACGGGCGATTCCCCACCGAGGAAGGCCGGTCCAACTGGACCTGCCGTACTCGACGCCCCTATTTAAGGAACCACTCGGTTCCTCAATACTCCTATCTCATCCTTCTCTCATCCGATCCTTGTCTCATTCGCGGCGAACGCTCGGTTTTTCGCGCTTAATTCTTCGATTGTCTTTCTCTCTTTTCTTATCTCGTCGATAATTCTCTGCGTTCAGGTACCAGGTACAAGTGGTTTTTTTATTTTTTTTTATTTTAGCATTTATTATATAAATAAAAATAATAATTCATGTACGAGTTGTCAAAACGAATTAAATTTGTTATTACGTAGTATTTATGCGTTGTATTTTGATTTAAAAATTTATAGCAAAATTCTGAAAGTATCAATATTTTATGCTATGTTTATTTATTTAAATATTTTTAGTACTTTTATCTTGAATACGTACGACTATTTTACTGCTCCGACGATATTTCTCCGCATGCACCTGACAGGTACGAATGATTTTTTCTTTTTTTTTAGCATTTACTTTATACATTCAATTAAAAACTCAATTTTAAAATATTTTAATCATTATTTTGTAAATGTAGTTATTATGAAAAAAAAACCTTTTAATATATTTTATTATTAATATTTTTTTTATTAAATTTGTTATTACGTACCGTATTTATGCGCTGTATTTTGATTTTAAAGTTTATAGCAAAATTCTGAAAGTATAAATATTTTATTTTATGTTTATTTATATAAATATTTTTAATATATTACCGATGATAACTAAAGTTTAGTGATTTTTAAAAAATACACGGATACTTCTTTGGTCTACATTATATTGTGTAGTTAAATTTATTTTCAAATTTTCAATTCTAACAACTGTGAAAATTTATGTTATTTTTATTTAGTCAATGAAATCATTTTATTTATAATGTAATATCTTTTGTATAACTTATGAAATTATGGTTGTATGTAAAATTGACAGGATATTTCAATAGAATTTTTGAATGAAAATTGCGAGAGAAAGTTTGCGCACGATTCCCAAAAACGTTCACTTACCCATTGTATGTCTTTAGACTTTAGAGGTTGGGAGTCGATGGGCATCAAAGAGATGTTTGAAAACATCAGCTTACATGAGATCAATCCATTGACGGGTGAAACATGCGAGAGAATAGTTCGCTTGTTCTACGCGAACTTGAGATCTTCCGGGGAAGATGGAGTTTTCATTGGTTTGAGAACGTACATCCTCGGTAGAGAGTTTATGGTACGATCAGAGCAAGTTAATGAAGTGTTAGGGTTTCACATACGGGGGCAGAGCGATATTACAATGCTTCCCGAGATTGCCTTTTTTTTTCACTGCCCGAGGGAGTGATATTTCTACTGAGAATTCACCGCAATGCCAACATTGGGGTGTTCGCGAAACCACGATCGAATGAATTGAATGTTAGAGGTCGGGTTCTCCGTAACCTGCTAGCTCACACTCTTCTGCCGCGAGATGAACATCGAAATCATATGAGCTGCATGTACTTATATGTCATGGAAAAGCTGTGCAACGGAAAGCTTTTTAATCTTGATTTTGAGCCACATGCGTGAGGCCGGACGGGCACCCAAGACGAATCTCCCCTTTGGGGCACTGATTATGATGATCATCGGGCGAGCTAGGATTCGACTACCGGTTGGAGAGCAGATAATACCTCATAGATCCATCGACGTATTTGACATGACATAGTTGACACAGATGGGCATTGTGAAAGCCGATTGTGCCTGGGTGCTGAAGAGAAATCAGGGGGCATCTACTTCTCAGCCAGTGCTGATGGATGACAACACATCGCCGCCATTAGCCCCCCAAGAAGATGAGAGTAGTGGATGGAACACGATGCAGTATCTACAACAGCTATATCAGATGCAACAGACGCATTAGCAACAGATGTATGAGATGCAACAGACACACCATCAGCATCTGCAGCAAGTGCTTGAGACACAGCAGAGCCAGCAACGTGATATCCAGCTACTCATAGGAAGAGTTGATGAGCTCGCTGTAGGACAGCGTGGGGTGATCGCTTCTCAGAGAGAGTTGACTCAGTCACAACATTATGTCGATGAGTCCTATAAAGAGATGCACGAGATGTTGCATACTTGGATGGAGAACCATGCCACCACCAACGAAGACGATGATGACCCTCCGGCGTAGTATATTTTAGTTTTTGTATGTAAAGTTAATGTTGTACTTTAATTTTGTATGAAATTTAAATTTATGTGATTTTCTAATACTTGCACGATTTGTTGTAATTTAGATAATCTTCCATGATTTGTTCTTCTTATGGAACACTTTCCATGATTTAATAACATTTGTATAATTTACTTTAATTTTAGTTAATTGTTTTTAAGATTAAAATTAATTTTTTTTTAAATAAAATTAAAAAATAGGATCTCCTCACCCGATGTTCAAATTGAATATTTCTCGATGAATAGTAAATTTTAATGATTGTTTTCAAAAAAATCAATCATCTATGGTTTATTTTAAAAAAACCACAAATCAATTAACTATCAATTACAGCATTATAGACAAAATAATGAGAGTCTCTACCAATAAAAAAAGTCAACAATTACTGCCACGACTGCGTGCAAAAGATTCATGCGTCCCGTGAAATGTGTTAAAGCCCATAAATGTGTCTTGCGAAGCAGCGCCTGAAGTTGATCCCCAGTTAGAACATGTGCGAGTATTATGCTCTTCCTGCCGACATAGACGACACCGCACAGTGGAGTTCCTCTTGCTAAGTCTCGAGTTTGACGGCTCATCAGCATCTTGAACTCTTGTCTTCTTCAGCCTACCAAGTTGGCGCTTTCTTTTGGGTGGGAGAATTTCGTTCAGACCTTCAACGGGTGGCCACATTACTTGTCTGCTAATTGGGCGAATGTGTGTGAGTACATTTGCAGATATGTTGCCTTGTGATAGCATGCATGCACGTAATTTTCTGCGTTACTCTCATCCAGTACATACAAGGAATAGAATGGACACATGAGATTCCTGTCAGCTCTTACCTTGTACAGTTGCACACACCCAAATTCATGTCTACAACGAATTGTTCGTATCTATTGTTGACCTGAAATCCTCCAACTCTCGCACGCGTTGCACTCCAATTTCCAGACGCGCTTATAAGCTTATCAAGCTTTTTCCGTATCTGGGGACACAGGAGGTCGGTTGATTCTATCACTTTCTTAAATTTCAGCATGATGTGAGTCATCAATCGCTTTCGGATCATCTCAAACATGGTCAAGATCGGCTTGTCCCTAACCGGCAAAATAAGTGTGTTGAATGACTCGCACAAATTATTCAATCCCAGTTCGCACTTGGAAATCGAAGAGAATGCATGACTGGCCCAAAATTTAGGCACTTCTGCTCGCAGCCATGCGTGAGGCATCCGGATTAAGCCGGTATAATTTTCGCATCTCGTGCTCGAAATGACGCTCCGTGGGTGCGCTAGCCGCACTCCACATTGCATCTCTGTATTCTCTGCCTCGAAATTGATTTTTAAAATTTGCATACATATGTCGGAGACAGAAGCGGTGTTCAACATGTTCGAATTCTTCACGAATAGCTCTCTGCAGCCCCTGATATTTGCACGAAAAACTAGGTAATTAAAATAATATTACTACCACGACACTCAAAAATTTGACATAACATAAAGAAATGCATTATACCTTTTGTCGATCTGAAATAAGTGTCCAACCACGGCCCGATTCAGTGTTTAGATCTTGCTTTAATATTTGTAAAAACCATGTCCACGAGTCCGTACACTCAGATTCGACGTTAGCAATAGCAACGGGATATATTCCATCGTTGCCATCAATACTGACAGCCGTTAGTAATTTCCCGGGACACAACCCTTTGAGATGACAGCCATCCAAACAGATAAGTGATCTACCCCACTGCAACAAACCTTCCTTGCAATCAGCCATGCACATATAAAATCTCTGAAATTGCAATGAATTAAGCTCCACTAGGTTACCATAAATTTTGACTGTGCTACCGGGATTTGATTTAAATATCTCAGCTGCGTAGGACCACTGTTGCCCGTACTGTTCGTCGGATTTCCCTTCGTTTATGTTTCGAGCTACGGTTCTTGCTCTTGTAGCAAGACTCGGTGAAATGTCAACAGTGAAGTCTTTCCTTACTGTCTCAATAATAGAAGAAATCTCCTAGGTAGGGTGACTTTTGAATCTGTCCAGGTAATGATTCGCCACCCATTTTGCTAAAGCATGTCTGTTCTCAACTATCCTTGAACAACTGTGAGAGTCGATCAAACTCTTTATCTTAAACGTATGCTCATTTTGCTTCTTTGAAGCATGCAGTCGCCACCCACATCCATTTGTACACTCAGCCATGAGTCGTCTCGTTTCACTTTTAGATAATTTTATAGCATATCCATTTTTCACAGAATATTCGCGTATTTCTTCTTTAATTTATTCGAGAGAACCATATTCTCTACCCAAAAAAAATTCCATTGTAATTTGTTCTCTTACCGGTTTACTTTCCACCTCCTCCTCATCTGAGCCGATCGGTGTTCGAAGCTCTTCGTTTAGAGTTTTAGAGGTTGAATACAAGAGCATTTCTTCATTTTCCTCCGCGTGATCGAATGATCGTACGTCACCATGTGCAGGTGTGTCATCCAAATACCAATTCATTTCGGCATCACCAGTTGATCTCTCATCTATATCATCTGATCTACTTGAACCGGAATTCATCGTCGTTCCTACTATTAAAAGAAATGACAATAAGATATATTAATAATAAAATATATTAAAAGATTTTTAATTGAATGTATAAAGTAAATACTAAAAAGAAAAGAAAAAAATCATTCGTACCTGTCAGGTGCACACAAAGAAATATCGTCGGAGCAGTAAAATAGTTGTCCGTATTCAAGATAAAAGTATTAAAAATATTTAAATAAATAAATATGCCATAAAATATTGATACTTTCAGAATTTTGCTATAAATTTTTAAATCAAAATACAACACATAAATACTACGTAATAACAAATTTAATTCGTTTTGACAACTCGTACATGAATTATTATTTTTATTTCTATAATAAATGCTAAAATAAAAAAACCCCTTGTACCTGGCACCTGAACGCAGAGAATTATCGACGGCATAAGAAAAGAGAGAAAGACAATCGAAGAATTAGACGCGAAAAACCTAGCGTTGGCCGCGAATGAAAGAGGAATAGGATGAGAGAAGGATGAGATGAGAGTATTGAGGAACCGAGTGGTTCCTTAAATAGGGGCACCTAGTACGGCTGGTTCAGTTGGACCGGTCGTCCTCGATGGGAAATCGCCCGTGACTTCAGTCACGGGTGATGTCCTCTAGTGGGCGAGGACGGCCGATCCGACTGGACCGGCCGTACTCGCCCGCTAGAAGATGGACCCGTGACCAAAGTCACAGGATTTTCTCCGAGTAGTACGGCTCGCCCAGCAGACCAGCCGTACTCCGCGGGGAAAAAACAAACTCGTGACTTTTGTCACGGGTTTTGGCCGTAGAGAGTACGGCCGGTCCGAGGACCAGTCGGCCTCTCCCTGGCGAGGACAGCCGGTTCAATGGACCGGCCGTCTTTTCTCCTAAAAATAAATTAAAAAAATACGGGACGGCCGGTCCAACTGGATCGGCCGTCCTCTACAAGGAGGACGGCCTCTTCACAACCCCCCCCCCCCCCAAAGTTCCCGTTAATTGTTTATCAAACGTTAAAGTATTTTACAATGAATAATATATTTTCACATTTTTTTTGAAAAAAAATCCTTTAATTTATTTAATTTAAATATTCAATATGTAAATTAAATAAAATCCTTAAATTTTCAGTCGACCAAATCTGAACATTTCTAAAGCATCACTCTAGGTAAAATTGAATCATCCTTAAATTTTGAATCTACGAAATTTGAACATTTCTGAAATCTCCACTCGAGGTAAATTTCAAATTACCCAACTTTAATTTTCTCAAAACTACTACATGGTAATCTCCTAAATTGCTGATTTTCACTAATTGACCGAAAATTCAACACAGTCGCTAAGTGACAGAATGACTTAATCCAAACCGTTGACCATCTTTAACGAAAAAAAATTAATATGTTGAATTTGATCATTATAAAAATACTAGTTTTTATAATTCTGGTTGTTACCTTCTCTGAAAATAGAAAACACAATAAGGGAGAGCTAATGAAGCTAAGTAAGTAAACATAATACTTAAGAATTACAATATCGTGTGATCCACAAGTATACAACCGACTATTGTCACCTAGACAGGTGTCTAGATCTCTAACTAAACCATGGTGCTATGCATATGAATACTATGCAATATTTATAATTCATTTATTAAAAGAATATCGCTTTAGCAAGTACCATATTAATACGATTTTAATGTTAATATACATGATCATGACACATTATATGTAAAGTCCCATACAACTGTGTATCCCCTTACTAGTGTGATTCCCAATAAGTGCATATATCTTTAACTCTATAATTGAGGGTTGGGGATTTATAGTCCAAGGGGTACTTACAGGCACTCATATTCCATTTACCACACTTTACATACGTTACATAATACATAGCCGATGAGATATATTGATTTTGAATATTACCAATCATACATTCTGCAATAGCTTCTTACATATAAATATTCAAATAATCAATGATTTCAACATCTATTCTATGCAAACATTTAATGTTTATAAACATTAATATGAGCCCCACAAATCTTGTTATTAATCATAGGGGTGGAAAAGATCGAACCGTGTCCCGAGAACCAGACCGGACCACCTGTTTGGTCCCAACTTGCTGGACCACAATCTGGTCGTCGGTCCATAGCTCAAAATCTCATTAGTTTCACTCCGGTCCTCGGTCCATAACAAAAACTCTTGAAAAACCAGACCGAACCGCAGGATAAAAAAAAACTAAAAAATTGGGGCTTTCAGTTTCATTCACTTTTAGACTTTCACTCTTTCAATTTCTTGCCTCGTTCTTCCATTTTCGCGAGTTCACCTCGCCTGTCAAGTGTCATCGTCTGGCCCGAGCTCCGTTCGGCGTTCGGCATTCTCCGTTTGCCTGTGGAGTTTCTTGCTTCGTAGTTCGTTCTTTGCCAGTTCGCCTCGCCTCGCCCTCGCCCTTGCTCTCGCACTCCTGCTCTGATTTACTGAAGACTGAAGACTGAAATCGATAGTCTTCTCTTCTTCCGTCTGCATTCCATCTCGGCGACGGCGTCTCCCGTTCCGCAGTCAGCAGTCACTCGTTCGCTGAATTGCAGGTATGAAAAATTACTAGTGATTTATTTCACTTAACTCGTTCACTGGTGATTTATTTTTGGATTATCAATTGTTGATATTTTTTGTATAACCTACTATATTTTTTGTATAAACTTTGAATCAATATGCAAAACCGTATGGTGGAATGGAAGCTACTGTATTTTTTGCAAACTTTGAATCTGTATTTTTTGTGGGCATGGATTTTCTTGTTAAGAAATATGGTGGGATAGAAAATGAGAAAAAAGTCTTCTTCTTATTAGAGATACATTCTATCCATAGAATGAGATTATAGAAAATTGCATGGTTGATAGAAAATTACTTGGTTGATAGAAAACGTCTTGGTTAATCATAGATAATGGAATTACGTTTATTAGATTTAATTTTGAATGTTGAATCGTTGAATTAAGTTTATTATATTTAAATTTATTAGTTTATTAGGTTGATTATATTTTTTATTCCAGTTAGAATCAAAATCGATCAATTTTACTTTATTATTTAATTTTATGTAAAAAAAAAATTATAGTGGGAGAAACCCAGACTAGACCAAAATTTTCGGTCTAGTCCCGATCCTCCCAAAACCGGTTCTGGAATTCGAGAAAAAATTCTTGAATCCTTGATCCGATTTCGATCTGGGCTCGGCCCATGCCCAATCCTAATTAATCATATAAAAGGATGCACGTAACATGATTGAATCTTTACTTAGACCTCCTCTATTTATGAAAATATGCCCAATAGAGGGGGGGAATTAATTTGATGATTTAAAAGTATTATAAAAAGTTATAATTTAATAGGGTGAGGCTCCAGCACCCCTATTGCGAAATGTTGCACTAGTGAAAATTTGTACCATTACTATACATTTTCTAATTGTTACATCTCTAAGAGTCTGCATCAGACCCGGGACTCTAGAATAGAGTAAAGGGTTCTTTCACACACTAACACCAAATAAATCAATATTTCTAGATTCCTCCTATGTATATTGCCATGTTGCTCCTAATAATTGAGGTGAAAAGACCATTTTTCCCTGTAACTATTAAAATATCACAATTTGAACTACTCATTCATACCAATCAACTCAACTGAACACAATAGAATTTAAGTTATTAGAAATTAATTGAAATCCCCACCAATTAAGATAAAGCAATTTCATTAACTTAACTCCCAAAATACTTATTCTTTACACTTTTAATTTGAAAGGGGCCATCACCCACATTTTATCGCATGACATCATCAGTAAAGCCCTTATAAAATTTTACTCTTTACTGAACATCTTTAAATTCTTACTCAATTTATCCGTATCGATTATTTTTTTTAACTGTTAATAAGTCCTTAATACACTTGATCTAACTTTGAAACTTTATAACTTTAACGACAAAATTTCAAATCACACAATTCAAATATAATTCTCTTCCTTATGATGTTACGTCATCATCTTAAAATTTTATAAAATTCCATGCATATTTACCTATTCAATAATACCAAAATAGCTAAATTGTTCATAACAAACAATTTATAGCTCTAACGCGTTTTATGCACTATCCCTTAATTTCACTTCTAATTATACAAGTGTACCACTTTTAATTTAATATATCTCAATTACATCTTCATTGCATCATTCAAACATAAGTAAATGGCATAAGAAAGTCTTAGATCATTACATTCTATCTTCTTTAAAGAAAATTTCATTTCAAAATTTAAATTTGCTTAACTCTAAAAAAGCCAAGGCTAAGGGTATTGCATCTCAATCTCGGAGTGAAGCTCCCATGTAGCCCATTCCGTCCCTTGATGCCACCATTGGATCATGACACTTAGAATTACTTTATTTTTTAGCACTTTATCTCGCATGTCCATAATTGCAATAGAATGTTATTTCATTGTCATTCTTGGTTGAAAATCCTACACCCTCTAATCAATTATACGTGAAGAATCTTTTCATACTTACGCAACATCGATACGTGAAACATATTATGTATAGTTTTTTTTAAGTAATCTATTGAATGACTACTACACATGGGTATAAAATGATTAGATTGAATAAGTCGATCCACTACTATCCATATTGCATAGTTGCCTTTATTAGATCTCAGCAAATCCATCACAAAATCCATGGTTACATAATCTAATTTTCATTCTGCTAACGATAAAGATTCCATCAAACTTTGTGGTCTTTTATGCTTTGCCTTTACTCTTTGACAGGATAAGCATTTAGTTAAACATTTAGCAGCGTCACCCTTCATTCTTTTCCACTGTAATTCTTTCTTTACATTCTGATACATGTTATTATTACTAGGATGAATAGTAAATTTTGAATAATGATATTCCTTCAATATTGCTTCCTCCAATTTCTTTACATCTGGCAACCAAATCCTTGTTTGCAACTCCCAACCTATTTAGATTTTGGTTAAGAGGCTGACGATGTAACCACTAAAGAAGAATATTGTTGCTCTCCTCCTCTTTGTCTAAATTAAGATTGCAATAAAGAGTTCTTGCAATCTTTCTTCATAAGACCTTGCCCTCGATAGTTGAAGCATTTACCAAACCACGTCATCATCGACTAAAAGTTGTCTCCTCTGCCTCCGAGCTGAATATTTCCCATTTCTCTTTGAATCTATTTGGGTGGAAGCTAAGGTTGCCCAAATCTCTTTTTCTTTGAGTCACTACTACTCAGTTTTTCTTCCTCTCGTTTTCTTGGCTTGCCTTTCCTCCCATTAGTCTTGACTAATTGTTAATTTTTGTTCAATCAACATTGCTCTATCCACCACATCAGAATACAGTTACAATCTTAAGGCAACTAACCTATTAGATATAGCAACCCTTAAATCTCACTCGAACTTCTGAGCTTTAACTGGCTCATCAGAGATAATATTGTTAGCATATCTCGACATATCTTCAAACTTTGCTTCGTACTCAACTTCAGACATGTCTTTCTAAATAAGATCAAGAAATTCCTTGACTTTTGTTCGTCTCGTCACTCAATGAAAGAATCTTTCTAAGAACTTATTCTCAAATCACTCCCAATTATCCACTTCTTTGATGGATTCTTTCATTTGGTGCCACAATTTATCAACTCTACCTTCTACTTAATTCATTGCCAATTTGACCTTCGGGCTGTTTGGTACCTCAACCATCAAAAATTAATTTTTCATTTGATGGAGCCATTCCTCCACAATATTTGGATCAGTTTCCCATGAAACACTAGGCATTTACTCTTTCTGAACTCACATTTCATTTGCTTTCACTAAGTTCAGTTCTCTCCACTCAACAACATAAGTTGTACTAGTAGCCATAGATTCAGTCACTTCCCTCATGGTTCTCACTATTTCAATCATTTCCTCACGTTCACTCCTTCCACCGTGAGATGGTACACCACTTTCCATCTACATTACAAAAATAAAATTTCATTTTAATCAACATACCAACCTGTACCATGACAAATTTAAGAGGCATTTCTAAACACGCTAACCATAATACTCTAGATATTCAAATAGAATTCTATCTAGAGCTCTAATACCAACTTGCCACGACCTCGCCTTAGATCCCCATGAAAATTAGTATTGTGATAAGGATTCTCAACCCAGAGAGACACACGTGTATGCATTTTATTTAACTTAATCATGATTTCAATGAATTACATTAATTTAATATCCTAAATTAAGATGTAATGTCGTGCAATTCAAAGATAATTTACTATAATTAGGTCCAATGAAAACTTTCCTTTGCATAGATGTATCATATTCAACCATTTATGACTTCTATTTAGATACGTTAAACGAGTCGGCCGATCCGAGCCTGGAAAGACTTGGCTCACCGAGCTTGCAGAGTTTAACCTGTTGAGCCTAATGAGCTGACCCCAAAATATTTTCAACACGAGCCGAGGCGAGCCCAACGAGCGTTAACGAGCCGAGCCTAATTAGCTGAGTATATATAAATATTTTCAACTTATATTAATATAATATAAGTTTTTCAAACACTTTACTATCGGCAAATGATAAAGGCAAGTCGGATTGTTCGAATCACTATTTCTTAGGGGTGATTGTGGTCCGGGACGGTCCGGTTTTTAGAGAGATTAGGATCGTATCACTAAAATTCGGTTTTGAAATTTTTAGACCAATAAGACCAAAATTTTTTTTAGGACCGAACCAGATTTCTAGTCCCGGTTCTGGTCCTCCCGTTTTTTTTTCTTCTTCTTCTCTCTCTCTAAACTTGTCTACAAATTACTCCTTAAAAAATTTTCTTTTTGTAACGCATAACAAGATAGATATAAAATATCAAAGTCAAAGCCACAATAAAAGATAAAAAAAAATAGTACATTACACAATGTAATTAAATAAAAATTGAAGTACAAAACAATCAAATATACACTAAAAAAATTAAATGTTTTCACTATTCACTAATTTCTACAGTGATTACATTTAGCTTTATAATTTTTGTCATCCCCATCGTTAACAATATTAAAATAATTTCAAACATCAGATGTCTTTGCTCTTTCCCTTCGGACACTAATACTAGAACTAGTCATAGGAGAAATCAAAACTGGGTAAAACCATAAAAAACTATCAAACATCCAATTTTCACAATGATATAACAAAATCACCAAACAAAAGAAACAATGAATAAGTACAATATCGTGATTATCACTTTATTCAGTCCCAGGGTTAGTTAATGTAACACCCGAAAATTTCAGTCATTTCAATTTTCGGATTTACGTATAGGACAACGGTGAAATTTGAGTCGGAATTAAGGGCTGAAATTTTGTATCGTTAGGTGAGAGATTATTTTGGGACTAATGGATGGTAGAGATTTAGAAGACTCCGGCTATAAACAGACTGAATGGCCGTTTGATCTACAGAGTTATGGTTGAGGGTGAAATAGTAATTAAGATTAAGTAATGCAGTAGGAATCCTTGCATCGGCGATCTCCTTCCCGCGACGTCCAACAATGATGTTTCCTCCTTCGTTTCTTCAAATCTACGGTAAATTTTGGTTAGTTTTCAGTAGATAGCTAGTCATTTAGTCGTTTGAGCGGTAAAAGCAGAGTTAGAGAGAGTTTTGGGTGAGCCCTAGGAGAGAGATACAAAATTTGGAGGTTATGGTTGATTTGTATTCGCGTGTTGGTTTTTAAGCTAGGAATAGAAGTAGATTATGAGTTTTTATGGAGAAGATTGAGTCTGTAGATAACCTAACGACTCGAGTTACGGAATGGGTTCCGTTCGGCTAAGCTGTAGGTGTGGGATTAAGAAATTGGTGAGACCGTTAGAAACTAGACGTCCTGAGGAGTCCGTAGCATTTTGAATCGGCAAAATCGGAAGAGTATTAGGTAAGTTATGCGTTTTTGAATTTAGTCGGAAATTGTGTAGAAATTTCAAGTTTAGCTAAAAGTGATGGTTTAGTGAGGATTTATGATTTCGTGTTAAAGCTTACGAATTTTGAGACGAGTATGATTGATGAAATGTCTGGTTTTATAGGTTTCTCAGTTAGCGAGCCGTAAACGGAGCACGAGTGCCAAGGATGCTCAGGTAAGTAGTGTAAGTAATTCAGTAGGAATTTTGCCTTCGGGCCTACATCACAGTTCAGTAGGATGCATTGCACATTTATGTTACGTTATACTTTATTGAATGTGCATCATGATTTTAAATTACGAGAACGAAACGAAAATGAATTTTCATGTATTTATGTGACAAAAACAGTAGGATGTGAGTAGTAAAGAATGAACATGAGAACATACATAAGTAGATAATAAAGATGGGTTGAGTTACCTTGTCCAGTGAAGTGGACTAGCTCAGTGAGGTGTACCGCAAGGGGTATTACTCTTCCTCCGCTTTACGTGGTGGCCTTGTCCAGTGAGGTGGACCAGTCTAGTAAGGTGGACCGTGATTTGTGTCACTTTACTAGAACGGGGTTAGCCTTGTCTAGTGAGGTGGACTATGGGGTCACTTTGATCTAGCGCGTAAAGAAGAACCCAGTAGTAAAGAAGATAAAGAAAATGTAAAAAAGAGACCAAAACGAAAATATAGACGAAATTGTAGAAATTGCATGTGTTAGGAGATGTTTGATTTTAGTGTGAGTTTTTACGTGCATTACTTACTTAGTATTATGCTAATAGTTGAATTCTGTGATATAGGTGACGACACGAAAGTCGGTGAGTACTCAGAGCAAGTCCGGGACTAGGAGGCAGTTGGAGGAGGACATTTGTGAATGATCCGGCCGACTGTTAATGCATTTTGGACGTGGTGTTCATAGGTATAAGTTTAAGGAGCGGGTAGAGGTTGTTTTGAGTTGTTTTGTAAGTAAAAAGATTTCCAACGTTTGTAATCGTTTTGGTGTATATAATGGATTTTGAGTTGATTAGAAATAGATGGTTTTTGCGGATTTTAGCGTTGAGTTGAAATTGGTCGTGTTGGAGTAAAATTTGAGGTTTACTAAGTTTCTGGGTGAGAAGTGTCGACCAGTAGGCTTAGTGGTCGACCAAACACGGCAAGTATCGTCCGCGGGGGTCGACCTGCGCGAGCAGAGCCGAATTAAGTGTCAACCTATGGCTGTAAGTGTCGACCGCTCAGTGTATGATCGAGTTCGGGGTGTCGACCTATACGTAATAGGGTCGACCTAATCCAGTAGGTGTCGACCGCGTGGGTCGACCTACTCGAACAGAGAACAATGAAGTGTTGACCGGTGCACGTAGGTGTCAACCGGTAGTGTAAAGTAAGCAGAAGTGTCGATCTCCAAGGATCGCCCGATGGGGATAAAGAGGATTTAGGTGTCGACTGCTATAGGAAAGTGTCGACCGGTCTGAGAAGTATGTAGCAGGTGTTGACCACGAGGGTCGACTCTTGCCGGCAGAGGTGAATAAGGTGTCGACCGTCGCCTGCAGAGGTCGACCGAAATAGACTTTCATGTTTTAAAATTTTGAAATTTTATTTAAACTAACTTTGATCAAAAGCTTCCGCTGTGACGTTTTTAAACGTTTTCAAAATGTCGTTTTACATTGAAAAAATAATAATAAATAAAGTTTTAAATCTGTTGATGGAAAATTTTTATTCGGATTAGGATTGCGGATAGTGACCCGGGTTTGGATAATTCGGGGCCGCTACAAAGGTACCGGGGTGGTAGTATTCGGAGGTTATGAGTAGTGAGTAGTAGTAGTAGGTAGCCAACCGGGAATCATGAAGGATTTTTCGGGTCGTTACAGTTAATCCAAACAGCAAGCAAGGTGGTGTTTTATAGCAAAAAACACCACGTTTTTCTCAGCAATATTTGTCACGACCCAAAAATCGTAAAGTCTTCGAACCGCAATTTACTGACTTCCCTATAGATTTTTATCTTCAAATCAATTGACAACATTTTGAAACGCTTAGACATTTTTTAAATCATTTAAATCCGTAGCGGAAACGTTTGTATTCGATAGAGAATCATTCGTTTATATTATCCCTTAAAACTCAAATGAAAAAAAGTAACATATTTTTTTACTATTCACGTGAACAGTGCGAAGCACTGTTCAATCGCCCATGAGGCAATTTGCATCCCCCACTGCAGCAAGTGGGGTGATGTAACCCACTGGGGGCGATGTAACACCCCACTAGAGCGATTTGCATCACCCCACTCCAGAGAGTGAGGCAATGCGTCGCCCCTTTTTGGGTGATACATCGGCCTCATCGACACACGATTCTTAGGGTTATTGGGCCGGTTCGGTTTTTTGAAATTTTGTATTCAAAATCGAGAACTGACCCAGTTATTTTGGTTCTGTCCTTTGCAGAACTGAGTATGGTTAATTTTTTATAAAATTCGACCAGGATCGGACCAACTAGGTCAGTTCTGGTCCGGTTCTCGGTTCTGGTCGGTTCTTGCTCACCCCTACTATTTCTCGCCTCGTTCGACATGTTAGGAACGAGATTTTGACATGGTTAAATGGCGTATGTATGTATATGTATATATGGGAGTTCATGTAAATTACATGCATCTATATATATATATATTATATTTTTTATTAATTAAAGTAATATAATATATTAAAATAATGTAAGAAAATTAGAGAAAGAAAAGTCGAAAGAGTTTTCTTTCTTTTCTGCTCGCGCCGCAAAAGCCAGAGAGGGATAAGGAGAGAGAAACAACGAGGAGAGAAGAAATCGCCCGATCGGGTTCGATTTTGACGAAATAAGTCTCAAATCGACCTTCTTTTGATGCTCGTAAACTTTGTGACTAAAGATCTTGTCTTAAATCGAATTTCTCCACGATTTTTTTAGTTGAATGTTGGAGTTTTTAGGTGTTTTTTGTTTAAACTCAGTTAAACATTGATTTTGTCATGGAAAAATGATTTTGTTTATAAAAAAAAAGTTGAAATCGTCGAGGGAGAGTGGGGGGCACACAAGCTCGCAAGCTTGGCCCGCCGAGCCAATGAGTCTGCTCGTTGACTCACTCGTTTGATTCGATCTCTAGCGGGCTCGCGAACCCAACGTTTAGGATCGGCTCGGCCCGCCTTATGAGACCAGGCCAAGCTCAGCTTGCTATAGTAGCGAGTCGAACCAAGCTCAACCCGCTACTGCAGCAAGCCGGGTGGGTGAACCAGCTTACTCGTTAAACATCTCTACTTCTATTTAAACTCATACATAACACAAAATGTCTTTAATCACAACATTTTACAATATCATAATTTACAACACATGGGCCCCTAAATATGACCTTGAAAAAATTATACAACCACTCACACATACGGAAGTAGACCTATACTCATAAGGCCCATGAGTTTTGAACACATGTCTACCCTCAACGTGAGCCTCTTAGTTAACTAATTTGCATTGGCCTAGTCATTCTGGCGGTTACCCATCTCTAAAAAAATAGAAACCATAACAAGGGTGAGCTAATGAAATTCAGCAAGTGAAAATGATGCTTAAGAATTACAATAACATGTAATTCACAAGTATACAACCAACTACCAGCACCTAGACAGGTTTTTAAACCTCTAACTAAACCATGGTGCTACGCATGTGAAGATTAGACAATACTTTCTTTTTCCCACATCAATGCCATCATTTTATGAATCAATGCATTATTTATATTTCATTTATTAAAGGAATATCGCTTTAGCGAATACCATATTAACGCGTTTAATGTCAATATGCATGATCATAACACATCGTATGTAAAGCCCAACAAAATCGTGTATCCCGTCTTATTCCCAATAAGTGCATACATCTCGAATTATGTGCTTTCAGAGGGATACGAATTTACAATCTAAGGGGTACTGATAAATGCATGAAAATGTAATTTATTTATTTCTAATTATATGTATTTATTAAATTTATTTAAATTATAAAAGAGTTTTTCTATAAATTTTATTGGTTATTATTTTTGAATTGAAAACAATTTATTTAAGTTTATTTAGTTTTATAAATGCACTTTTATAAGTAACATTAATTTGGTTTTAATTTTTCAGGGTTAACAATTAAACTGAGGAAAAATTCTAATACAAATCAACCCTATTTTTCTCTCTAGCTGACCTACTAAAGCAATACAAGATGCCAAATGCACATGACTATTTCTTTCTTACTGACAAGCACACGCGAAAGACAATGCACAAATCAATTAAAAAATGATTTATGCAATATGATGTCATCAGATTGAAGCATAACCCACTCTCAACGCTTAAACAACTGACACGTGGCGTATATTGCTCATTAAATTGCAGCTTTTGAATCTGATTCCTGCTTGTTTTAAAGATCTTGGCATTAGTAATCAAATCTTCAAAAATCTTGATATTAATACTCAAATCTTCAAAAATTAGCTCAAGAATCCAATTAAGAATAATTATTTTTTTATTTTGAGATATTTTATACACTATAAATAGACCTAAATAGAACTCCAACAAAAGATTATTCTTTAGTTTTTCACTTATTATCATATTTTCTTTATATAACTTATGATAATGTGTGTTTTAGGCTAAAAATATTGACGAGATTAAAGATGAAATTATTTGTTTAGCAATTTAATAAATATTTGATTATTTTGTTTTTCAATGTTTAAATATTACAGTAATTTTTATTATTCCATATTCACATTTACGTGTTAATTTTATATAATTTCAGTGAGCTTTCTTTATGTAATTAAACAAATCTATCATATTATTTTATTAGTAATTTTTTATTGCATTATAAACTCACGAGTATAGTGTCGATTTTGAATTTCTAATAATAATAATCGTATTGTTCTTTAAGTTAAATTTAAATCACTCAAATATATATTTTATCCCAAAATCAAATTTGAAATTGATGCGCTTAAACAACTAATAGATTCTTCAAACCATCGCTACCTTTTTGTCATTGAATTCTCCACACAAAAATAATATATTTTAAATTGCTTTCTTTTAATCACAAAATTCACTTTTTATTTATTTTTACTTTAACATATCTCTTGCTTTATTTTGATTTATCATTTTTTTATTAAGTTTTTAGCTACTTACTCGCGGAATCGACCACCCGAAACCGTGCTACAACCGACCGCTTAGTAGTGCACAATTTAAGTGTAATCACACAGTCACTCCTCTTCTATTATCACATTTACATACGTTATACAATACATAACTGGGGAGTTATATTAGGTTTGAATGTTATCAATCATACCTCCCACAACTTTTTGTACATATTAATATTCACATGATGCACGATTTGATCATTTATTCTATGCATATACCTAGTAAAAATGTATGTAATATGAACTATACAAATCTTGTTACTAATCATACAAATTGATGAATGTAACATGACTAATTCTTTACCTAGACCTTCTCTATTTATGCTCTGAAATATGCTTAAAGGATGGGTGGTATTGATTTGAAAATTATGTAAAAGTGTTGCAAAAGTTCTAACAACTGGGTGGAGTCTCGAACACCCCTTATTGCGAGCTCCCGCACCAACGAAAATTTGACCTATTAATATACTGCTAGAGTCTGCTCTTGGAACCTCGAACTTCTGGTGCAGAGAGCCATTTTTCACCAAATGCTCCTATGTGAGTCTGCCATTGACACCGGGATCTTGCTCCCAAGACATTTTCTAATTTTTACATCTTTGAGTGTCTACATCAGATCCTGACACTCTAGACCCGAGTCACTTTACTCATATTTACACTTCCGGGAGACTACATCAAACTCCAGGAATCCAGACAGGAGCTAAAAACTCCATTTTTCCTGCGATTTCATATTTCTTTCACAGGATAACACCAAATGTATCAATAATCCTTCCACAAATCTTACCAATTTCCTTTAAATATCAGAATTGTCAACTTGTATACTAATATCTCCACCTAAACATGCAAATTACGTAAAATAGGGGGCGTTCGGCGAGCCTTGCCTGCATGATTAACCTACCAAGCCATGTCCTAGGCTAGCATGCGAGCCCAATCTCAACGCTTGGCTCAACCCACCAATTGGGACTTGGCCGCTATGTTACTCGTTAAATAACTTTAGGTTTTGACATTAAAAACATGTTGGAATTGTGAAATTTGGAAAAGATGTTTTGGGAGCAGGCTTTCCTCGTTAGTTCGAATGCTCAAACAATTAAAAATAAGAAAAATATCTCGAGAATGGACTCCCAAAATTAAGGGCAACCCTTGGACAAATAAGAATAAGAAAAATGTCTCAATACTAGGCTTCTGGAGTTGGACACATACACTTGTAAATGAATTTAGGTTCAAGACATGTACGAACAATATAACAGAAGGTATGATCAGTCATATTCAAACCCAGTGTATGTCTTCGATGATATATTGTGTGACATATATAGAGTCGAAAAATAGAAGAGAAGTGATAATAAATTCTTTTTGTATAGAAAATCTTTAACTATTCAAAGTTTATGTTGTGACGTGCATGCATTACTGAGAAAGGTTGCTAATATGGTGTACCTATTTGTTCGACTTTACATATAACGGTTTATTGATTATGCATATAATTCACAAAATATCTTAATACGTATTTGATACTAATGATAAATTCAAATAATATGTCAATACATGTGTTGATTCATATCATAACATAAGAGTGTGACAAATACATTTCATATATATTGCAATAGTTAAGTATATAATGAAAAATTTAGTAGATGTCGCTGGTGATGTTGAGATTCGACTGGTGCTGAGTGTATTGTTCAAGAGGATAGAAGATTTATAGCTATACAATGATTTCAAAGATCATGTATGTAAGCATTCTCATAAGTGCAACTTACATTTCCTATATATAGGAATGATTGATATATATATATATAGGAATCAACGAGGAAAGTTCAAATCTCATTGTTCTAACATTGATTAAATTCAGAAATTCCTCTGTCAAATCGCTTCTGAAACCGTAAACTAGTTCCCTAAATGAAGCTTTCTCCTGGATTATGTGAGTGTAGCATCGTCCTTTACAGTCCACATATTATATTATTAAAGATTTTCTAATTGAAGCAATAAGTATACAGTGGGTGGAGAGGAACGCAGCAGAGACGACGAAGTTGACTGGAAATTAAAGTGATGAATGAAGACAAAAAGTGAGAAGGTTTCCACCATTTCTTAATTACAAGTGTACCCAAGAACACCAGCAAATGAATTTCTCGTCTTATCAGCTACAGTCTCAAGACCAATCCCATACAGATTAATGAATAATGGAAGATAAATGCACCTGTAAATTTAACTGTAACAACAAGAACAACTGAAGTTTCCTTCAGACTGGATCTCTAGCTCTCTTCTAGTTTCTGTTGGAGAAAAAACCCATAGAATACATCTTTTAACGATGTTGGTTAGAGTGATAGCAGCTTCCACTCTCACAGTCCTGGATAACCTAGATAACCCTAAAAAACATATTTTTAAAGGGGGAGTGATGTTGCGTGTTTAGAAATCTCTGAATGAGTTGAAGATGTTAAATATTTGCGTTAAATATTTTTTAGCCCTCAAAAAATTGTCAAAGTTGTACAAAACTCTCGAAATACTTTTACTCTAAAAAAATCTTAAACTATTAAAAACCGAGCAAAATAATCCTTTACGACAAACCGATAACTCACCATTCTAAATTTTACATATAGAATTGGAGACCGTTCTTTGAATACGGTCATCGTTCTATTGTGTGCTGTTCACATGCGTTGCACATGGCGAGTAGGGGGTGCGTCTGGAGGTGGAGATCCTCCGCACCCCATGACAAGCACGTATGCTTGGGTGCAGAGGGTATTCACCCCATATGAACCTCCAAGAGACACGGGGGACCGTTCTCTTATAGCGGTCCCTCGTTCTCCCACAGTGCAACCCCTGTGACTCCTGAATAATTAATCATCACCAGTGATTAATTCCGTGATCAATTATTTAGGGGTCACGGGGACTACACTGTGAGAGAACGGGGGACTGTTCTCCATCACTCGTGATCAATTATTCGGGGGGTCAGGGGAGGTGCACTATGAGAGAATGAGGGACCGTTCTCCAAGAACAGTCCCCCGTTCTTCGTGTAGTCACACCTCCCCGTGACCCTCATAATTGATCATGTGATCAATTATTTAGGGGTCACGGGGGTGCACTGTGGGAGAACGGGGGACCGTTCTCTGAAATGGTCCCTCGTTCTTCGTGTTGTCACACCTCCCCGTGACCCTTGAATAATTGATCATCACCCGTGATCAATTATTCATGGGTCACGAGGGGTGCACTGTGGGAGAATGGGGGACCATTCTCTGAAAACGGTCCCCAGTTTTTCGTGTAGTCACACCTCCCCGTGACCTTTGAATAATTGATCATCACCAGTGATCAATTATTCAGGAGGTCACGGAGGGTGCACTGTGGGAGAACAAGGGATCGTTCTCCCACCCTATAAACACCTCACGTTCCACTCCCACTCCAACTCAAACTCAAACTCCAACTTCTCTCTCAAACCTCTGTAATATTACCTTACTTCGAAGAATTTTTATTCTATGAGCGACGAGGACGATGAATTCTGATTCACCCAGATTAGTTGATTTAGATTAGTTAACAAATTTTGAGATCGATATGGATTGGTATTCTCATGTCACTCCTGCATATATTGACCTTGGAGCATTCAACCAGCTATATGAAAATAAAGAAATCGAAGTGCATTTGATTTCCAGAAATCTCGACGAGAAGCTTCAAACTTCGGTCAGTTCGGAGAATGATAAAGTGGTCAACAGACCAATAAGAGAAGAAATCTAATCGAATTTTAGTTTGGAAAAAGAATATGGTTCTTCGAAGTTTCTTAGAGGGGAAATAACCCAATATTCTATTGAAAATGGTTATGGCATTAAATTCATTAAAAGTGACAGGAGGCGACTGACGGCTAAGTATGAAAACGGGTGTGAGTGACGACTGCATGCTTCTCAGAAATAAGACGATGAGGCGTTTCAAATAAAGAGTTTGATCGATTCTCACAGCTGTTCAAAGATAATTAAGAATTAACACGCGAGGGCAAAATGAGTGGCAAAGCATTATCTGAATAGGTTCAAAGTTCAATTTATGTGGCAGATCTCTTCCATTATCGAGACAGTAAAGAAGGATTTGACTTTAAACATTACACCCAGTATTACCAAAAGAGCAAGAAATATAGCTCGAACAATTAACGAAGGAAAGAGCGACGAACAATATAAGCTAGTCTGGTCTTATGCAGCAAAAATATATAGATCAAACCCGGGTAGCACATTATAAGTACACACCTATGAGACGGAGCATGATTAATTAGAATGCAAAGAATATATATGTGCATGGCTCCTTGTAAGATAGATTTACTGTGGTACGATCGCCATATTATCTGTTTGGATGGTTGTCATCTCAAGAGGTCGTATCCCGGCCAATTACTTACAGCCGTTAGTATTGATGGCAATGATGGAATATATCCCGTTGTTGTTGCCAACGTCGAAAAAGAGTGCTGGAGACATAAACGTGGTTCTTGCTAATTTTAAAGCGAGATCTGAACACTGAATCGGGAGCTGGATGGACAATTATTTCTGATCGACAAAAGTTATAGTACATTTTCAATTATTATTTCAAAAAAGTAGCGTTATGATAATTACATTGTTTAACGTTAACTTCATTTTTTCTTTCGAATATTAGTGGTGTAATTGTACTATATATTGTTTTATATTGACTCTATTTTTCTTGCAAATATTAGGGTTTGCTGAAGGCGGTAAAAGAGGAATTTAATGAAGCCGAACACCGCTACTACCTCAGGCACATGTACGTAAATTTCAAAACTCAATTTGGGGCAAAGCGTATAGAAATGCAATGTGGAATGTGACCAGAGCAACCACAAGGTGGCATTTCGACATAGAAATGAGAAAATTACACCAGCTTAGCCCGGAGGCCCACGAATGCCTTCGAGTCGAATAACGTAAATATTGGGCTACTCATGTCTTTTCTCCTCATCCTAAGTGCGACATGAGATTGAATAATTTGTCAGAGTCGTTCAATATAGTTCTATTGCCGGTCGGACACAAAGCGATCTTCACCATATTTGAAATGATCTGAAAATGCTTGATGACTCGCATTGTAAATAAATTTGAGAAGCAAACTCAAACAACGGGGCTCCTCTGTCCCAAGATAAAGAAAAATCTTGACAATCTAAATGTTGTAGCTCGAAATTAGAGCCCTAAGCGTGGGGGAGGTGCACAATTTGAGGTAAGCAACGGCTACGAACAATACGTGTCGACATGAATACATATTTGTGCAACTACTCCAGGTGGACGCGTATTGGAATCCTGTGTGTCCATTCCATTCCATGCATACATTTCATGAGAGTGACACCGAAAAATTACGTGCATAAATGTTATCACCGGGCAACTTACCTACAGATGTACTTACAGTTTATTCAATCCATGAACGGTCCCCATATGTGGTCGCAAATACCAGATCAACAGGAACTGATCCTGCCAAGGAGATATTGCCAACCTAGTAGGTCGAAGAAGACAAGAGTGAGAAATGTCGTCAAGCCGTCCAGTTCGACGACACAGAGCAGGCGTAACTCCAAGATGTCGTGCAGTATATGTTGACAAAAGGGACACAATAGTTACACTTGTCCTCACTGGGGATTCACTTCGGACGCTACTTTTGCAAACACGTTTATGTGTTTCAACACATTTGACGGGACGTAGGTACAGCTCAACAGATTTCGCTCGTATCATTTCGTCATTTTTTTAATATAGTTTTCATTATGTGCAGAAATCTACGACGCGTAGATGCGGCTGAGAAAACAATTAGTGACTGATGTAATTTCGCTCATTGGTCATTTTTCAATTTTTTTTAGTATAAATTAAGTTGTAAAAAAATGTAAAACGATATACAATATACTGAAAATTATTATCACATGTTCCCTACATTACAAGAAGACAATCTGAAAATTTTTGTGATTTTCGAATATTTGTACAATTTATTGTAATTTTATTAAATTATTTTATAAAACAATTATAATAAATCGTACAAGTTTTAAAAAATCACGAAAATTTTCAAATTATTTTTTTGTGATGTGGAGAACATATAGTAAAAATTCTGTGTAAATTGGATATCTTTTGGTAATAAATACTTTTTTGTCACCTATATTTTTTTTTCACATTTTGATAGTTTAACTATTTTTTTGTTTAATTTCATACTATAGTCCTTTTTGAAATTAAGTCAATACTTTTAGATTTTTTTTCGATTTAACCTTAATTAAAAAAAATTTGACAGAGTTCCAATTGTTTTATGGCTCCTCCATAGCTATTTTCACACAGTTCCTGCAAAATCAAACAACAAATCTATATCCAACAGTCAGATTCCACTACATTAAATATGAAATTAAAACATAAATATAAAGTACATCAACACATAAACGGAAATACAACATAGTAAATATACTACGGAGAGGGACACGTTCATCAGTGTTGTCTTGACACCAACGCTCAAGCCGTATCTAGGATAAGCTGATCTCTCTCAACCTCTGCTCTCTATCATGACCCACCTCTGATCAAACATGTCTCATCTCTGCTCCATACTGTCAAACCTCTACTTCAGGCTATCAAACCTCTGCTCCCACAAACTAGTCTCTGGAGGGTACAATGGCAGCGCAGTGGCCGTGGTAGTAGCGTGATGGGTGCGGTGGCATCCTTGGTGGCGATGACGTCCTCCATTAGTACATCCCGAGACGTAGAGACTCTGGGATCTCCCTTGATCATCCAAGACCCGTTGACTTTTACTAGGGTCATCCGAGTCAAATGGATCATGTCAAAGACATCGATTGATTTGTGTGATCTCATCTGCTTTGCTCCAACGCCACCCAAAACTGCTCCACAATCCTCCAAATCAGAGTTCCAAATGGCAGGTTATTGTTCTTCGTTCGACCGACTTCAAGCATGTGACATATGATCATGTATCCCGGGTCGAACATGGTGCAACTATAGAGCTTCTCTGTGACGTAGAGATCCATCCAGCTGAAGAGATTTCTATGACCATCCCTCGGCAAGATGGTGTGGCTGATCAGGTTGTGTACCAGCCGAGCCCTGACGTTGAGATCCTTCGATCTCGGCTTCACAAACCCTACAATGTCCGAGTTGCTGTGGATTCACCTAAGGAACTGTAGTCCCTCTTCAGTTTTGGAGAAATCTCATTCTCGGTAACTATGATAAGATCTTTTTGCATCCTCCACTACAAATCCCAACAAATTGTTAATAACAACTGGAGTGACGAGGATTTCCATACTAAATAGGTACATTTTGAAGATCCCGGACCTCCCGCTACTATTCAAATTCGCGTAAAAGAAACGAACAACTCTGTCGTAGCTCTAGCCTCTCATGTTGTACACCCTGTGCAAGGAGATGTCGTCAAACATCTCTTTGATCTCCAGAGACTCTCAACCGCTGAAGTTGGCAGTCTTCCCATGAATAAGCGAGCGGATTCTCATTTTCTGCTCGTACTGCTCCTGACACACCTCGCTGCGAAATTCAGTGAATAAACAACCATGAGGCAGTTGCGGCACTCGATCCGACTCCCTGTTTGATGGGTCACCTTGTCCCATTCGGGGACCTTTTCGTCCCAAAAACATTCTTGGGAGAGCCATTTGCAAATTTTCTAGATTTTGGAATTTTGAAAATTTTTTTAGATTTTCAGCTAGAACACGAAGGTTTGGAAATATTCAGTGCGAAAAATCCCCAAATTTTTGTGATTTTTACAAAATGCTCTTGGTTTTTTGGGATTTTGGCTCGGTTTTGGCTCCGTTATGGCTCCGTTTTGGAGTTACCTCAATGATTTTTCACAGATTGAGGTGAAAAATGTTCAAAAATGGTGAGCAAATCGGCAAAATGGACGGATCGATCAATTTAGCCGAGAGAAAACTATGGTTTTCTGCGAAAACTAGGGTTTTCTACGAAAACGGCATTGTTTTCTTATATACAGACGACGAACGGTTTGCCGTTAGAGGGTCTTGACCCCCAGCGTATTCTAAGACGCGGCAGCCCGTTTTTAAAATATTCATCTATGATTGAGCGCGAGGTGCGTATGGAGGTGGAGAGCCACCGCGCTCAAGCACATATGCATGTCATGGGGTGCGGGGGGGTCTCCACCCCCAAACGCACCCCTCGCTCGCCACGGGCAACGCACGTGGAGAGCACTCGATAGAACGAGGGACCGTGTTCAGAGAACGGTTGCATGTTCTATGTGTAAAATTTAGAACGGAGGTTATCGGTTTGCCGCCAGGGGTTATTTTGCTCGGTTTTTTATAGTTTAAAGTTTTTTTAAGAATAAACGTTCTTCGAATATTTTGTCCAGGTTTGACCATACTTTAAAGTTAAAATACATTTAACCCTAAATATTTTGGGATTGTTTTTAATGTAATTTTATTTCTATTGAAAAAAAAAAACAGAGAAAACAAGGCCACGTAAACTCAACAGAATGATATTATACACTGTGTTATACTTACAAACAAGATATAGATGTTTTTAAACTCTAAATAATATGTGGCTCTAGACCGAAATGATGAATATCATCAAATTATTGGCCGGTCAGACTGCCGATACTGTTCATAAATTTGCTTACATACTGGCTTCTGTTTTGGCATGATCCCCATGCAAATGGTACTGGAAGCTGGGCTGAGCTTTTTAACTGATGTCATATAAAGTAGAGCGCATATGGTGTTATTAAATGAACGATCAAAGGCCGTGGCTTAGAGCAGATGAAATGAGAAACTTTTGCTCTGGATCTTCACTTTCACACATCAGATTCACATTATCCTGAAAATAAGACACCCCTCGATTTAAATCTGATAAAGACCAAACTGTTCATAACAATAGCCTTCAGAAATTATACTTTTACCTTTCAAAAATAGTTATCTTTCACTAAATCGAAATATTTCTAAAAACCTCTAGCTTTTAAAGGGTTTTGTAGAAAAGACGGTGCTTACGGAAAATGACATTGACTTGTGACCCTGGTCGACTAGAAGGGAGGGGGAATGGTCCATAAGAAGATGGCTAAACGTGGAGACATGGCTGCTAAACCCACTGGACTGCTGCAGGTTAGATAACGCCATGCTGCTAGTCATCGACTGAAATCAGCATCATTAACATTCATTTTTCAACTTAAAATAATAATAATAAAAGTTTATATCTTTTCTGTACCTCTGGTGTGAGCATGAAGGAATCCAAGTGAGTTTCCAACTGGTAGGATAATTGGTTTACTGAAGTCAGTTTCATAGAGAGGAACTGGAAATTTTGGATGAAGATGGTAAGAGTTTTGAGATGAAAATAAAAGCAAATTAGACGGTTTAGGTCATTGATGATTACCTCTACTTGGTTTTGAAGGGACTGAACATAATTGATAATTTCATCCAAGACTAGGGCCTTCCCAATAACCTGCTTTACAGCGTTCACAACATGAATTTGTCATGAAAAAAAAACAGCTTCTACAAAAAATTATGAATTAACGTTAAAAAAAAAAGGAGCTTCCACAAACCAGCTTCTACAGCTTAAGAGCAACGATGATATTATTCGAGATTTTATTTTAAATTCTCGAATAAAGATCTTGACTACCCCCCTCGTCGACTCGAGACTGATACATATAATTATTTTTTCGATAGTAATGAAGTAAATCTGCACCTTGTCACAGCCAGGAACCAGTCTCTGAAGCATCTTCATCCTCTCACTGATTTTCTCTCTTCTAACCTGAAATCCAAACAAAAGATGAAATGGGTATCATCAACAGGAACTTGGGTACTCATTCATGGTTGGTAGGAATCATAAGCCACAAATTACACACAAAATTGGTCCATCTGTTTGCTTCTCTAATGTTTTTCCTAATAAATGTTGAGGTGGGGACCTACGTTCCACTGGTTTTTCTTTTTTCTTTTTTTTATTCCCTATTTCAGTTTCATAATTGGAAGATGAAACTTACTCTTTCTGCTAGGCTATGGCTGTCGGTTGCCTGACCCCTTCTTGCTCTAACATGAATGTAGTCTGTTTGGGCTTCTTCTGGAACTTCTTTTTTATTTTTCTTCTCTTCTTTACCTTTCTTTTGCTTCGTCCCTCTTCTCTCTGGTTTGTTCTAACATAAACAATCACGAAAAATTAATTAGAATATACAAGTATCTCAATTCTTCTAGTTGTACTCTAGTATAATCAACATTTCTTGTGGGAATCAATCCCTTATTTTACTTCTTCTTTGATTTTTTTCTGAGTAATTTTAATACATTCCAGTTTCTACAACCTAATTATGATTTGGTTTTCTTTTGAGGAAACATGGTTGTGTACGATTTTGAACAAACACAAGAAAGCTTCAAGTTTTGTAACTTTTTGGATCACAATGTATTCTGGGTTTGCTTTACCTTAAACTGAACAGAACAAAAAAATGAAGCATTTCTCTTCTTCCTTTTCTCTTCCTTTGGGTTTATGTTCGGGGTCACCTGCTCGCCACTTTCAACTTTATCCACAATAATTGAGGAGCCACTACTCTGTTTTCTGGGTGACGAAGTATCATTTCCAGGCAGAATAACATCGACGCCATAGCCAAGAGAGTTGGGTTCAGGAGGGTTAAACTGAGACAAGAAATTGGTGGGGGTGTCGCACATTTTAAGGGACGTCGTATTGTTCGAGAAAGAAGATGAGGGGAAGAGAAAAGGGTTGTGCTGGTAGGAAAAGGCTGCCATTGGAGAGGTTCTTTAAGAAGGTGGGAGCGAAGACAGACACTTACAGAGACGTTGTAGTATTTCAATGGAGGACTGTGACGAAACTCAGAGGTGGTCTTATGTTTATATAAGGATTTTTGGGAAAGAGTAGGGCGAGAGACGAAGATAGGAGATAACGACCAGTCAAATAAACAGAAACAACTTTGTATGGGGATGATGAGTTGCTCAAAGGTTAACAAGATGTCTGCTCTCTCTCTCTCTCTCCCCCTCTTCCCTCACATTCTCTCTCCCTCACTCTCTCTCTCTCTCTTCCCTCACTCTCTCTCTCTCCACCCCTCCTCTCCTCTCTGTCTTCTTCGCTCTCTAGTCTCTCACTCTGACACAAAGCATCTAGAGAAATTTTACAGAGAAATAGGATTGGAGATTTTGTTATAATTTAAAGTCATTTTTTTAATTTAAATCCTAAATTATGAATTATTTTTAAATCTAATATTAATCTATCGACGCTAACAATTTAAATTTTAAACTATCAAATATATAATCAATCAAATCTTGGTAGACGGTTAATCACCGTCTGTCCACTGAAAACGGACGGCCGATCTAAAATAACACACATCTCTATTTTATAAAATAATTAATTAAAATTATAATAAATCATACAAGTTTTATAAAATCACGAAAATTTTTATATTATGTGTCTATGATTTGGTGAACATGTGAAAAAATTTTCAAGTAAATCCAATATCATTTGGTATATTTGTAGAATTAAATTATAAAATAAAAAAATAATTTTAACAAAATACCAAATGATATTAGATTTACTTACAAATTTTACCCTGTGTTTACATGTCATGCGAAAATACTTTGAAAATTTTCGTAATTTTCTAATATTTGTATAATTTATTATAATTATTTTATAAAATAATTCATTAAAATTATAATAAATCGTACAAGTGTTAGAAAATTACAAACAATTTTGGATTATTATCTGATGACTTGTTAAATGTTTGGTAAAATTTTCAAGTAGATTCAATATCTTTTGATATTTGTTTAAAATTACTTCTTTATTTTATAAATTAATTTTACAAATATACCAAATGATATTATATTTACTTGAAACTTTCACCACACGTCACCAAATCATAAAAAGATAATATAAAATTTTCGTAATTTTATAAAACTTATATAATATATTGTAATTTTAATTAATTATTTTATAAAACAGAAGTAAAAAAATTATAATAAATAGTCTAAGCGTTAGAAAATTACAACAATATCTAGATTATTTTTTCATAATGTGGTAAATATGTTGTAAAACTTTTAAATAAATTAAATATTGTTTGATATTTTTTTTAAATTAATAAGTAATTTTAAATTTTTTTAAAAACGGACGTTCGTTTTTTTATATTGGTTGTCCATTCTTAGTGAACAAACAGAGATTAGTCGTCCGTTAGGGTTTGATTTGTTAATTTATAGATAGTTTAAGGTTTCGATTGTTAGAATTGATAGTTTAAGATTTGTTTTAAAAAAATTCATAATTTAAAGTTTAAATAAAAAAAATCTCTAATTTAAAAAATAATAATTAATTCGAATCTTTAAATTTGAATTCTTCATGGGAGGAGGGTAATAATAGAAAAATAATAAGATTTTAATAAATGATCATTACAGTATTATCCATGTCAATAATTATTTATATGAGAAATTAAGTGAATTATTATATTTTTGTGGAAATAAAATAATAACTAAATTTGATAAACAATCATATGTTTTTTTTTCTTTATATAACGCATAATCATAAATAAATTAATTGAAAAATTTACAGTGGAGAAAATGAATTCCATATACATTTATGTATTACAAAAACATAAAAACATAATACATATCTTAAATAAATAAAATAAAGGGTGATTAACAAAAAAAATCATACACTATGGAGTCATAAAAAAAACTATATCTTTATCGTTAATAAACTCGTCATTAAACTACGCTCCGTCAATAAAACAATCATTGTTATCTATATCTCATTTTTCAAAGAGTGAGCTCCCACTCTGGTAGATAATATTATTAAGTTGTGGAGCCTACGTTGTTTGAATACCTTACGTAAAAAAATCTATAGATCACTATAAATCTGTGTATTCTATTTCTTTTTTCGCCTATTAATCATTTCAAAAGATGTTAGATTATAGTGTCTGATCATAACAATTGATATCAGAGCCTAAGGCTAGGTCGAGTCTTTGATAATGATAGCAGGCGAAGATAGTACAGGATATAGTATTAGAAAATTTGATAGAGCAGATTTCGCGTTTTGGAGAATGCAAATCGATGATTACTTGTACAGAAAAAAACTTCATCTTCCTTTGAGTGCGAAACCAGAGAAGATGGAAGACGGTAAATGGAATCTCCTTGACAAACAGGTTTTGGGAGTCATCCGATTAACGCTAGCCAAAAGCATTGCTCACAACGTAGCGAAGAAGAAGGCCACCGCAAGTCTGATAAAGGCTATGTCTGATATGTACGAGAAATCCGCCAATAACATGGTATTTATTATGAAGAAGCTTTTTAATTTGAAGATGGTTGATGATACTTCTGTCGCATCATATCTGAACGGATTCAATACGATTGTAAATCAATTGTTGTCTGTGAAGATTGATTTTGGGGATAAAATCTGTGCCCTAATTTTGTTGGAGTCTCTACCAAATAGCTATAAGCCTATGAAGGCAGCAGTTAATAACTCAGTAGTAAGCGCAAAATTAGAATTCACCGATGTGAGGGATTGTATTTTTGCCGAGGAGGTTCGTAAGATTGGCTCTAGTAAAACATTAAAATACTCAGCTCTGAATGTGGAAAACAGAAGAAGAAATAATGAGAGAAACTCCAACCGGGGTAAGAGCAGATCTAAGTCAAAGATTGGGAGGAGTCAGTCTAAGTCCCGGCAAACATTTGAATGTTGCAATTGTGGCAAGAAGGATCACATGAAGAGGAATTGCTAAGCACCAAAGAAAAACGACAATGATAAAGGAGATGGAGCCAACGCAGTAACGGAAGACATCACTGACACGTTGCTTCTTTCAGTTGACAGTCTGATAGACCGTGGGTTTTGGACGCAGAAGCATCATTTCACACCACCGCACATAAGCAATTAATGGAGAATTATGTGGCTGTAAACTATGAAAAAGTATACCTTACAGATGATGAGCCACTGAATATTGTGGGCATCAGAGACATCAAACTAAATATGGCAATTGAGTCTGTTTAGAAGATTAGTGACACGTTCCAGGGTTGATGTGCATTCTGATTTCGGTTGTACAGCTTGATGGTGAAGGTCATAATGTCAATTTTGAAAATAGTACTTGGAAGGTGACTAAAGAAGCGATGGTCGTCTCTCGAGGTCACAAAACAAGAACCTTATACATGACATCTATATGCAGAGACACAGTTGTTGTTATTGATAGCCCGAAGAACACAGAGTTGTGGCATTGTAGATTGGGCTACATGAGTGAGAAAAGAATAAAGATTCTTGTCAAGAGTGGTCAGATTCCGGAGCTGAAGTCTGTCGAGCATCAGCTATGTGATAGCTGTATTCTTAGAAAACAGAAATGTGTCAGTTTCTCAAAGGTTGGGAAGGAGTTGAAGAAAGAAAGACTGAAATTGGTACACACCAATGTGTTGGGACCTGCACCTGTTTCTTCTCTTGGTACATCATACTATTAAATGATATTCATAGATAATTCAACAAAAAAGATATGAGTCTACTTCATGAAAAACAAGTCGGATGTATTTAGTGTTCTCAAAAAGGGGAATGCTTTGGTTAAGAATGAAACAAATCTGAAGGTGAAGTGTTTGAAGTTCGACAATGGATGCGAGTACATCGATGTGAATTGCAGAGAGTAGTGTGCTGTTAATGAGATCAAGATGGTTAAAACTATTACTCGAATGCCTCAAGAGAATGAAGTAGCTGAAAAAAGAATAGAACGCTGAATGAAGTGCAAAGAGTATGAGATTGCACACCGGGCTGGATAAAATTTTGGGACAGATACAGTAAACACTGCAGCCTATATGATTAACAGAGAACCCTTTGTACCTCTAGATTTTAAAATTCTAGAAGAAGTTTGGAGCAGTAAAAAAGTAAACTTTTCCTTTCTGAAGGTGTTTGGTTGTTTATCATATGTTCATATTGATGATTCTAATAGAAGCAAACTTGATTCAAAGTCTAAGAAGTTTTTTATTGGTTGTGGTGGCGTCGATTTTGATTTTCGTTTCTAGGATAATCAAAATCGGAAGATCATTCGGAGCAGAAACGTCATCTTCAATGAACACGTCCTTTACAAAAATGTTGTTGGCAAGACTTCTGATAGTTGAGGTTATGAATTGAAAGAATCTACTATGGTTGATTTGAGAGATTTTTCAACTGATAATACTCCAACTGTCGAAAAAAATTGGAGTGTTGTTGAAAAAGAGGCTGACGAGAATGTGGCTCCATAAATAAATCCGTAAACACCGATTGGAAAATTGAGAAGATTATCCAGAATCAGCAAACCAGTCAAGAGATGGTCTCCTCTCTTAATTACATCCAACTGACCAATAGAGTCAAACCAGAATGTTATGAGGAAGTAGTACAGTCTGATAATTCGATCAAGTGGAAGGCAGTGATGAAAGATTAGATGGACTCGTTGAAGTCAAATCAAATTTGGCAATTGGCTGAGTTGCGAAATGGGAAGAAAGCGCTGCACAACAAGTGGGTTTACCAGGATTAAAAAAGAACATGATGAGAGCAATAGGTACATGGTTAGGTTGGTTGTCAAAGGTTTCTAACAGAAAGAAGGTATTGACTACACCGAGATCTTCTCACCAATAGTGAAATTAACGACGATCAGAACTGTCTTGGGTTTGGTTGTTAAAAAATACCTTCATCTTTAGCAGATAGACGTGAAAACTACTTTTCTTCACGACAATTTAGACAAAGAGATCTACATGTAGTAATCACAAGGTTTGGAGGTGAAAAAGAAAGAGGAGCTTGTGTGTAAGCTTCAGAAGAGGTTGTATAACTTGAAACAAGCTCCAAGGCAATGGTACAAGAGGTTTGATAACTTCATGAACAGTAACAACTTTGTGAAGTGTGAAACCGATTACTTCTGCTACATCAAAAGGTTTAATAACTCCTACATTATTCTACTCTTTTATGTTGATGATATATTGATTGCTGGAGCAAACTTGCACGAGATTGATAGGTTAAAGAGGGAGATATCTGAGAAGTTTACGATTAAGGATTTTGGTGATGTAAAACAAATCCTTTGGATGAAGATCTTTAGGGACAGAGAAGTTATTAAATTTTCACAAAAAGAGTACGTGAAAAAGGTTCTTAGTAAGTTCAAGTTGTACGATGCGAGGCCTGTTACTACACCGTTGGCTAGTCATTTCAGACTATTCAAAAATTAGTCGCCCTCGACTGAGGAAGAGAATAACTACATGGCCACGGTTCCACACACCTCTACCATTGGTAGTCTTATGTACGGAATGGTTTGTACACGACCAGACATTGCACATGCAGCAGGAGTTGTCAGCACGTTTATGAGCAATCTAAAAAGGCAACATTGAAAAACCGTAAAGTAGATCTTGCAATACTTGAATGGAAATTCAATTTTCGCTTTATGTTGTCAAAATCAGACTTGGGTTTAGATGAATACGTTAATGCTGATAACGGTGGTGATGTTGACAGTAGGAAGAGCATGACCGAGTATGTCAACACTTTAGATGTCACCGTGATCAGTTAGACCTCAAAGCTTCAAGAGATAGTCTCTCTTTCTAGTTGTTAAACTGAGTATATTGCGCTGGCAATAGCAGCGAAGGAGTTGACGCGGTTGCGACCTTTCTTACGTGAGTTAGGCCAAAACTACGAAGGGAGTGTATTGTATTGTGACAGTCAAAGTGTCATCCATTTGGCAAATAACCTTATCATGTCAGAACAAAGAATATACAGGCGTGTTATCACTTTATTAGATCCGCCCTAGAAGATGGAGTGTTGGTGTTTGAGAAGATCCTAGGGAGTCTGATCCAGCTAATAAGTTGATGAAATATGTGACGAGTAATAACCTGAAGTTGTGCGTAACTTTAGTTGGACTTCTTGGATGAAATATGAAAATGAAGCCGCTACAGATGGAGAGATGACGGGATTAGTGTCCAAGTGAGAGATTGTTGAGTTGTTGAGCATATGTTGTTTGAAGACCTTATGCAAAGAAATTCACAGATCGACCTATCTAAGATTTTGAAAAAGTGATGCGAGCGTGAGAGGCATAAATACAATTGTAACTCATTTTTTTATGATAGTGAAATCTGATAGCGGCAAGTGGACGTAACTCTCACATTGAGAGTGAACTACTATAAATCTATGTATTCTATTTCTTTTTTTACTTATTAATCATTTCAAAGTAGGTTGGATTAAAAAATCTAATCCTAACAAATATAATACAATAGGATCCCGTACTTGAATAGTTGGCTTGTTCATTTTTTGTCCTCTGGAGCCAGATCACGCTCTCAAATAACAGGCTCTTAGTAGTTGGGAGCAAGTGTGAGAATTGTTTTGTTAACATATCATAGTTTAAGAACAATTTGATTAACAAACATAGTTGAAAGACGAGTTTATTAAGAATTCTATAATTTAAAGCTTTTTTGTTAATTACTCTAAAAAAAAAAAAGATCAATTCATTCATCATCTATTCGGCATTTTAACACCTTAAAAAGTTTGTTACTTGTCAAATTTCATTTACATTAAAATATGACTAATTAAGTATCCACACATTCAATTTTGTATGAAATTTGGGTAATAAAGTTTGTTTGTTTTAGGAGTATTGTTATATGTAAACTCCTCTAATCTTACATTTGTATGATGTGTCATTTACTAATTGATCCAGTAATTATAATAAGTCATAAATATTAAAGTAATATTTGACACCACAGGCAACACATGATTGTGTACACGTAGTCTTTTTACACTAAACGCCAACAAAAACAATTGTAGTAAAACTCAAACTCTGCATAATTAAACGGTGCTACTTGCTTAAACCGAAGTACAAACCTTTCAGTCAATTGTTGTATGATGTGGTTGAGAAAGTGACAAAAAATGCTTTAGAAGTAACCTTGTTAGGTTATTTTCAGTTTAGGAGTGTGAAAGCTAGCATGTGGGATTTTGCATTGCATTTAATTAAAGAGAGGATATGCTTTGTCACCAAATCTAATGAGATGTTCAAATCTTCAAATACTATTTTTTTTTATTAAAATTTAGGATATTTAATAGAAATCTGATATTTTAATGTATTGTTTTTTATTAATTTATTGATGAAAAATGATATATTACTTTAATTATTTATAATATATTATGATTAGTTTATAAAAAAGAGTGATATGTTTAGAGCATAAATTTGGAAAGAATATATAACATTATTTACAATAATTAATAATTAATGAAAAATATAGGCTTCCCGGTTGAAGGATTAAAAGTAGGAAAATGTTTGTGGAGACCAACTTACAGCGAAAACATTGTCGGGGCAGCCAGCTGAAGCAAGTAAAACAAGCTTTGGGTGATATAGGATTCGGTTGAAATTGATGCTCTCTTTCTCTCTCTAGGTCTCTCTCTCTCTCTTTCTGGGTCCCCTCTCTGTCTAGGTCTCTCTCTCTCTTTGTGGGGCTGTCTCTCTCTTTCTGGGGCTCTCTGTCTCTGGATCTGTGCGAGAAATGAAAGGGCATAAACATTTACAAAAACTAAATTTGAGAAGTATCTTTCAGTTGCAGAAGCTTCTGACCCCATGAAAAGCACCTGTCAGTTTTTTACTTTTATTTCCAGGTTGACTAAAGAATGCAGCCTGGTTCTCCGTTAAAAATAAGATCACACGAGACTTAAATTTGTGATGTTACACTAATCACTCGAGTTGAATTGAATCTGGAAAGACTTGACTCAATAAGTATATCGAGTCTAACGAATCAAACTTAACGAATATGTCGAGTATAATGAGGTGAAGTTAATTAGCTAATTTCAAAAAAATTTTAAATCGAATTAGCTTACGAGCTACGAATCGATTCGAACTAGTCTAACGAAATTAACGAGCTGAGTTTATATAAATAAAATTATTTTATATAAATATACGATATATTTAATTAAATTTTTATTTATTAAAATTATAATAAATATTTATTATACTAATTATAAAATATAATAGATACTTAGTTGCGTAAATTATAGAAATTTTTAAATAATACAAAAATATTATTTAATTAATACAATTGCTTTTTTTTTTTTAATAAGATAAAAGATACTTAAAATAAATAAGAAACTTTCTCTAAATTTTATTTTTTTTCACATATTTTTTTTTTCTTTCTGCATTTATTATTCTTTTAATAAGTAATCAAGAACAAACTTATGCCAAAAAAAAAACGACAATCAAGCAAAATAAAACAAAACTAGAATAATAGAATAAGAGATATATAAAATCTTATTTAGAGTTGTGCTCTAATACCAAATAATATAAATTTCACAAAAAATAATAAGATCTAAGGAAAATAAGAAATATTGTGCTAAATTTAATGATTAGTGGACTTTGTAGCCTTACTCTCGATCTCCTTGAGGATCATGCCCCGACTTCAAGATTCCATAAATGATAAGATACAATTAACTCAAATTTATCAGCATATTATCAACCAAATACATAACTAGGCCATAGCAAAAAATATAATTGGGCCATAATACATATAACTGGACTGCAAGAATATATGTGAAATCTAACCTACGTGTACTTTACAAGTCTTAATATCTACGACATTATATAAATTTATTTTTATATGCATGGGTCATCCTACTAAACTACAATACAAGAAAAAGAAAAAACTTAAAAACTCTTATGGGCCTATGATACAAGTAGGCCTTGTAAACCAAAGGTCAGTGCAAACAACAAACTTAATATCATTGTTTTCTGATCAATCTGAGACTACGCCAAACATTAAGCAATAAGTTATGCATTTTAAATTCAAATGATGTGAAATTTGAAGGAGTTCAAATATGAAGTATCCTTGCAAATTTCAAAGAAAAATAACAAGAAACGTAAGAGATATGCAAAGGGATCTGTAACCGGCCTAATAGGCAACTATGAGCACCTCCGGGTGATATAACCTTTTGAATAAGATTACAACAGTACAAGATCTGGTGTTTTCACTTTCTCCCCTATCTAAGGTCTTAGATAGGATGCAGAAGAGGTGAGTATAAGGACTTCCAAGCAATCATGGACTTGAAATACGATTGGAGGTTCTAACTCCACTTGGAATGCAGGCAATCTGAAACTTACCTTGAAACAAGCTCCTAGGCACGAGAATTCCTGAATATACTTCTGAATTATGATAAAAAAAAAACTACGTACAAAGTCTCCAAAATGAGTTTAAATATACTAGGGTGATTAAGGGCTCGGTTGGCAATAAAGAAAAGGAAAATAAACTTGGTTGGATCCAAGTCATCCGTGTGTGCGCGCCCTCCATCTTCAGCTGTGGAGATGGCTTCTTGTAAAGAAGGTTTTCTTGCATCTTGTATGATGGATGAACTGTGTTTTTAGATCCAAATTTGAATTAGAAAAAGCTCACTCCTTCTTTGATGGGTCGAGCCAAGATGTGGCTTTAAATTGGGTGTGTGAGCTCAAGTAAGTCCATGAGCGTGCACGGCAATTCTTCTTAGTGTGGGTTGCCTTCTTTGTGACTCTTTTTTCATTATTCTTGTAAGCTTTCCTCGCTCCTTGATTATTGTGAATTTGAGGTTTCTCTTGGTGGATCGAACCCCAACTTGGTGGCTCCTTGGTGTGTGTGGTTGGATGGTTAGTCAACTAGCTTTAGTCACCTTGCCTTTGTGGCCAACAAACCTTATCACTCATCTAATGCATGATGTAATGATAAATAGACTCAAAGTTTGTCAAAGTAAATGAAGGAAATAGGTAACAAAAAGTTGTCTTCGGGAAGATAAATTCTCGCTTCTGCTAATCTCGCTTGTGTTTGAGTTGCTTCTTTTTCCATGCTCCATAATAGCATGTTGGTTGGTTTAGCGATGTCCTACGGGGTTGGCTTCCACTCCAAGTGATTTAATAGTCCTTCATCTGCAAAAAGAATGCAATACTCAGTAAAGATATTAGTAATAATGAGTGGTATATCTTGTGAGCATGTAATTGGCCTCCTAGGTGTATCAGCATATGTTGTGTTGACATCTTTAACCCACCTTGTCTTTGCATTTATCATATTTGTAGAGTACCTATCTCCATAACGTGTATGATTGGAGGAAACCACACAGTGTGCTTTGAAAGCTTAGTAAGAACCTAGTCTAATGATTAATTAAACAAAACTGCAATCACATCTAATTACGTACTAACGCCTTACATGATTAGCCTCGTAACCTTCACTTCAATATTTAACGTATATCATCTCTCATAAACACACCTCCCATATTTTATGTATTAATAACGAGCTCTAAAAATTTCTTATTAACATTTATTTTTGTGTGATACTTTATATAAGAAGTGTATAAAACATATTCATTGATATTTAGGCATATAACTTACGTAATCATAGTCAACTTACTAATCATAGTCTAACTATAATTTATTCTCATTTGTAATCAGCTCTCGTGAACAGCTTTTATTTTACCAAAATTATCTAGATATTACAATTCAATGTCTAATGTCATGTGAAACTCATTCTATGAACTTCACACACTAATCCAGCACATAGTTTGTGTTTATAAAACTAGTGAGACAATTCTCATTAATATCTAATCTCAAATTATATTCATCATATTACTCATATTACGATAATGCATTTGTCAATATGTTTTGATATTAGAAATTATTGTATGGATACCATAACTAACTGTTTCACAAGTCCTTTAGAGTCATGGTAAATTAACTCAATGAATAGTTAATCTCAAAACTACCAACAATCTCCACTATTTTGACATTCTATACTTAACTATATTTAATGAGTATTAAGTATACTTGTCACAGACAACTCATGCTATATTAAGTAAATCAATGCTTGTTTCTATACCAATGCTATGATAAGTGAATTAATGCATGTTTATACACATTATCGATATTGAAAATTCATACACATCGCATATACACTATTCCCATATGAGCTAAGTTGTGTTTGATGTACATGTTTATTGCCCTCGCTTGCTTAATTGACTCATTAGGGGAAATGACAAGTTGTGTCATCTTTGAATATCTTTGTCAATAGAAGGTTGATTGGGACAAATTTTGACAATTTTCATCAACATCGATCATATGATATAGAATTATGTAAATCTTTGTCTGCTGTAAATCTTTTCCAATAAATGTGAACCCTTATGACTAAGTGGTCCAGATGATCATCTCTTAGCGAGAGATTATATATTAGGATATGATAAATAACTCTACTGTCCAAAAGTTTCTAAAGTATGATCTAGTCTTAACACCTAAAGTGGGGCCACCTAAATATTGGTTACAAGATGACCCTTGACATATCACTAATCGTCAGGTAAATCCTCGTGATTCTCTTTAATTGGAACCGCTTGCAATTCATTAAGAGGATTTTCATGAGACTGATTTTTGATTGTTGTCTTCCAATTCAAGGATTTCCATCTTCTTTCTACCTCATCATTTTACTTACTTTTATTTGAAGATTGAATGGATTCAAAAAACATGGTATCCATAGATTCTTCTACAATTAAAGTTCTTTTATTAAATACTTTATATGTTTTATTAGTTACAAGTCAAATTTACCTAAATCGTTCTTCGTATTGAGAATAAAGCACTTGCATCAAAATTACCTAAATAACAAATATTGGTATACACATTTTCATTTCTATGTCAAATAATCTATAATTTGTCATCCCTATGATCTTTTAATCCACATACTTATGATTCAAATACTCTATATCGTTTATCACATAATTGATTAATATTCAACTAATTCTGCTTCAAACTATCAACTAATAAGAAATTCTCGATAATAAAATTTGAAGCACTATTTATGTTGTCGATCCCTAATATTTGGCCCTTTTGATTGTTTCCAAAAGTGACATTTTATTTCTTTTTTGAGATAGAGACAAACTTTGTGCAATCTCCGATCATATTTCTAGAGAATCTGCTATTTATATATCATTCGTTCGGAATACCTCCAAACTACAATCAAATTTATGCATTTTCTTGAGGTACACAAATTTTCTTAGACTTTGAGTGTTATTCTTAGTTCTTCTAGGAACCCATTTCATTTTATCAAAAGATTTATTATCATTGAACTTTATAGGACATATAAAAGACTTATTGCCAATTTTATTATATATGTTACAAGTCAATGGTCCAACAAAGATACTCTTGTATACTTTCTTCTTTTGGTTACTTGACTTGCTTTGTCAAATGTGACTCCACATGTTTTAATTTTTACTTCCATTTGGAAATTTAAGTATGGTTGCATGCAAGTCATCATTTTTATTTTTCAAGTCTTTAATCTCTTTTTTCTAAAGATAGAATAACACTAAGGCAATTTCCCTTTTTGAACTCTTTGTAATTCTACTCATGCATGTTGAAGTGATTCATTTTCATCAGTATTTTCTTCCAAAGGAATTGCCATCTCTTTTTTGTTTTCCGTGAAGCACGTATTTGCTACCAGTTCTTGTTCGGATGAAGTATCTTCATTGATATCATTTCACTTGTCCTTAATTTCCTTCTTCTTGAAGACTTTTAAAACCTACTTTGCTTGACGACACTTGCCGTTGAAGTGTTCTACATTCAAAGTATGTATATTCGTTTTTCTACGTAGGTCTTTATCTCACTGAAAACTTCTTTCTTTGCAATTTTGTCAATTGTACAACCTTAGAATGATCAATTTCTTTCTACAAATAAACAAAGTAGTGATAATAAAGAGAGAGATTGCAAATATAATTGTTAATGCGGTTTAGTCAAATTAGCTACATCTGCACTCCAAGACTTTGCCTTAAATATTTCTTTACTCAAATCCTTTCTAGTTATATTTGATGAGTTTCTAAGTATCAATCAAAGTTTTACACTTATATGGTTTCACCCTTTATCCGTCAACACTAAATAAGATCGTAGAGTTTGATTCACCAACTAATTTTCACAAAGATTATAACTTCCAAGTAAAATAATAATGAAAGTTAATAACTTGTCTTGAAAATCTTGAATATTTGATAAGTCTCAAATTGAATGTACAGAGTTTTGGTGTAGTTCAGTTCTATTCGGTAATTTGCACAGTGGATGAAGTTTTCATTTATAGGAAAGTTTCACTGCTTCGTGTTGGTGGTCAAACATTGATACTCCTCATTCTACCGCGAGGTGTTTGTCAGATAATTTTTTGGTAGATCATCTATTGTTGATAAGTACCAAGACTACTGCCTCACTCTAGCCCGTCATGGGTCCGGTCTACCATAGATGTTCTCAATTTGAAATTGTCTTGATATAGACTTGCTACAAGGCTTTAATAGACGACCGTCACAGTTAACCACAAGATGGCTCTGGGTGACCACACATTTTGTTTCGAAAATACACACCTCGTGCTTGGGCTACAGCAGGAGTTCTCTAGTCTACTACCTCATTGAAGGTATGGTCAATCGCCATTTAATTATTTAGAAATGACCCTCTGTGTTAGCCTATTACAAATAGTCTCTGCAACCATTTTATTAAATACATTTCTCTGGACTTGGCACCCGCTGTTGAGGTTTGGTTGACCACAACACTCAATTTGACACTCCCAATTGTAACTTGAGAAACCTTTTTCGTTTTAGTCTAGAGAACAAACTTTAAAAAGGTTGCAAGGACTTAATGAACACATTGGTACAATCCAATACCCAATTCGAAAGTATTTCCAAAATATGTAAAAAAAAATATTAACTTGGAATAAATTTGTCAATTTAATACACTTTAATCACCAAATGAAATAAACTTAACTTCTATTAAGCTAACATATTTACCCTTAAAAGTTTAATAAAGTTATAATTTCTCAAATAGAAGAAAAATATTTGCTTCGAAATGAAAATTTTATAAGCTTTGGCAAATTTTATTATGAACTCGGATTTTGATGGGACTTTAGAAAGCCAACTTGAGAAACGCTTTGAAAAAATAATTAGGGTTTACATTTCCGATAAAATGTTACACATTCCCCACTTTTGGAGCCCACAAAATCAACATTTATAAAATCCATTTCCCCTCACTTTTTGTTGCCTCTTCCTTAAAGACAAATAAACAATGACACTAGAACTTAAAATTGTCGAGGATAGGAAAAACAAAATCAAGGTGGGGATGAACTGTCAAGACCCATAAGAAACCCTAGATAGAACAAAGAACGATGTGATCATGAAAATTAGACCAAGTCGTCCAACCCATTAAGTTAGCTTTAATATATATAAGGTAGTGAAAGACTACATTATAATTTTTGAATTGTGGTCCAAACTAAAAGAGCTAAGTTTTAGGTCCGTTAGTGACATCTAAGATAATGAATTAGTATACGCCGAAAAATAAATATATTCGATAAAATTAAATAATTTAAAATTTACAAAGTCCAATAGAATCTAACTTCTTATCTTAGATACAATAAATTTTTAGGTAAAATATTTAATTTGAACCATGAGCCTAGTGGCCATCAGTACAAGAAGATTGATGACTGAAGATTTCTTTCCAAATTAAAAATTTTCAATTTAAATCTACTAACCATAATTACTTCAAAATGACAACCGTTGCTTTCTATTTTGGTGGAAAGATCAAAAGAAAATATCAATGAGATTGACATGTCGACTAAAGCATGTGTGATAGCAATTACGCGTCCATTGTTCGTCGATGTTTAATGGGACAATGCGTTTGGACTATGCATGCTTTTTAAGTTAGCATGTTCATTCCAACACGACAATTGCAATGAGATAGAGACATTTGATCAATGTAGTTCATAAAAAATACCCAACATCAACGTTGAAAATGTTTGCCAAAGAATCTCGTAAGCTACCCAAGAAGATATTCAGTTCATACGAACATATCTACACGTGAAAATAAGATCTTCTTTGAACATTAAAAAAAAAAAAAACATGTTTATTTCTAGTCCTACTCTGGGGTTGGTACCGACCTATCGGACATTTATTTGGACTCTGCCTCGTTTCTGCCAATCCCCAGCTACAATCATTGTTACCTCAATTACCATATACAGACTAGTTTTGATCAAATCAGTTAGTCCTTTCCTTTATTTTGCAAATTTTTATTGTGTGAGAATTAATAGAATATGAGATCTATAATTATTTGTCAAATTTGAAAAGGAGTAGGAATAATTTGTTCAATCCTCTTATTATTATTTCTAGAATCGGAAGATTCATAGGGTCCTAATACACATTGATATAAGTAGTTTAAAGAGAACATGAAATTTTAGAAACATCAAGAACATTTCATTTCCGAGCAGAAAAGTATTTAATTAATTTCTAATATAATCTGCAGGTAAAAAGAGTTTATTTAATAAAAATTAGAACGAGAAAGTGAATTTTCATAAGTAAGATCATGATTAATTGAGTTGCCCTAGCTTTTGATTAAATCTAATTCAAAATATCCAAGATTACACCTTATCTATTCTGGGGTTTTCACTGATTTTTGGACTCCTTTATTGCATTTATAATTGTACCTTCTGAATCATCTTCACTTCACCCTTCGATTGGTGGGTGTGGTGGTCCATTTCTTGTCTTTTCCCGCTGTCTCTCTCTGTGAAAATTAAAGAAAATAACATGAAGAAAATTTTATACAGTATGATCACTTTTCTGAATGGCAATCTTTATATTTTTAACTCAATTCCTTGACATCTAAAACAAAAGATCATCGCACTAATGCTTCTCATTTTGTATTTTGTGCATAGCTTTAGTGCAGTAAACTACTTAGGAATTTATTTTTGCATGATAGTAAAAAAAACATAACCATGAATGAAGAATTAATACAAAATCAAAAAACCCTAACTTCTAAATCTCTCTTGAAGAATTTTATCAGTTAAGAAGTATGATTCCTAAACTAGATCACTAATTATTAACAATATAAATTCTCAATTAAATTTTTAAGACATTAATAGTAGTTTATCATGGTGTCATATTCTAGCTTTTACTACATTTCTATTTTTGCATGGACTTTTGTCATTTTGGGCCATGCAGGTGCGGTTGATGAAAACTTTGCACTAACGTGAAGGATGAAACTAGAGATCTAAATTCGCCATCTCAATTGGGTTAGACTAGATGGGAGAAAGCAAAGAATTTGGCATAGTCTTGTTTAACCCATTATGGAGTTGTCACGGAAGATGATAAGAATAATTGAGTGTTTATTTGAAGAAGAAAAAAAGAAAAACACTACTGTAAATCTTCTCAAATATATTTCTATTTTTTCTTTTGACAATAAAATATATTGCACTATTTATAGAGTTATTTTGGACTTTTTATATTCATAACATAGACATAATTAAAATCGAGAATATAAAATATCACATTTATTTCTAACATTTATTTTTAACCCTTCAATACTAAAATGGATATAACTTCTTCTAGAGAACTCTAAACGACTTGAAACTTAAATCATTAAATATTAGACATCTGGGGCATCGAAATCCATAGGTCATACGTTTAATTTGATTTCCGTTTGATCCTTCACGTCCTCCTTGACAATTACTCTAAAAAACTGTTTGTTTTTTTTTAGTTTAATTCTCAACAAATTACTCTCTTAAATTAAAACATTTTTTATCCTTAATCCTAATCATCTTCTTGAAGTTTTCAAACAGCATCATTGGCAGCGGCTTTGTAAAAAATAAAAATGTCTACCACTTGGTCACGACTAGCAACGTGACTCATTCACACTTCTCTTTCCTTAACATGTTCTCTAATAAAATGAAAACAAACATCTATATGCTTTACTCCTCTCATGGTGAGTCGGATTCTTTGACAACTCAATTGTTGATTTGTTGTCGACTTGCATTTCGGTTGCCTCATGTTGCTAAAGATTCAATTCATATAGCAAATTTCTTAGTCAAATTGCGTGACGCACACACCAAGATGCTGCCACATACTCCACCTCACATGTTGACAAAGTCACGATCGGCCGTTTCTTCGAAAGACATGTGAATGTTGTGTCTCCCATATGGAATACGAATCATGTTGTACTTTTTCGATCATCTACATCTCTGCACCAATCACTATCAGAGTAATCAATCAGATTGTATTCGTCTGTTTTTGTATAGAGTAACCCGAGTGACTCTGTTCCTTGAATGTAGTAAAGAATTCTTTTAATAGTTTTTAGGTGCGAGTGTTTTGGATCCTCCATGCATCAACTCACTAACTAACACTATATACAATTTCTGGCCTTATGCATGTGAGATACTATAGACTTCCAACCAAACTACGGTAGTCACTTGCATTTACTTGATCTCCTCCCTTAAATTTAGAGAGTTTTGTACCGAACTCCATCAGTGTTGCTACCGGCTTGCAATCTTCCATCTTGCTCTTCTTCAAGATGTTCTTCACGTATGCTTCTTGTGATACAAAAATTCTAGATTTTTCTTGTCTAATCTTAAAACCAAGAAAACACTTCATCAATCTCAGTCCGTCATTTCGAACTCTCGCATCATGGCTTCTTTGAAATCTTCTATCATCTTCTTGTTGTTCCCCGTGAAGATAAGATCATTAATGTAAAGAGCAACAAATAACAAGTTCTCTTCTTCTTTCTTCACATACAACACATGTTCATAGGGACATTGTATGAATCCGTTCTTCTTCAAGTAGGTGTCGATTCGGGTGTTCCATGCTCGAGGCGCTTGCTTTAGCCCATATAATGTCTTCTTTAACTTTAAGACTTTGCTTTCCTTTCCAACTTTCATGAATCCAAGAGGTTGATCAATATAGACTTCTTCTTCAAGTACTCCGTTTAGAAATGCAGACTTCACGTCCATTTGATAGACTGGCCACTCGAATTGTGTCGCTTGAGATATAAGAATTCAAATTGTCTCCAATCTTGCAACTGAAACAAAAACTTCATGATAGTCGATCTCTTCCTTTTGTATAACTTTCGCAACTAGGCGTGCTTTGTATCTTTCAATCTCTCCTTTGGCATTCATCCTTTTCTTGTACACCCATTTTACTCCTATGGGTCAACATCCTTCCAGCAACTCCACAAAGTCTCATGTTTCATTTTTTTATTGCCTTTATTTCTTTATCCATCGCGGCTTTTCATCTCTTATCCCTCACGGCCTCCTCAAAAATAATATTCTCTATATCTGCTAAAAAACAAATCAAATACACTTTGCTTGTCCAGTCGTGTAAATCTTGTAGACTTCGCAACCTTGGTTGTCTTGGCTTTTCTTCATAGTTGGATGCTTGAGAGATTGTGGGTGTGATTATTGGTGCAACGATTGATGGTTCTTCTTTTTCTTCATCTTGTGTTACCTCATTTTGGCTCTTCCAAGCTCATGTCATTTCTTCATTCACATTTACATCTCAACTAACCGCCAACTTTTTATCAATTTGGTCAAACGGGTTGAAAGCATTCGTCTTCTCATCATACCCGATGAACACATACTTCTTGCTTTTATCATCAAGTTTGGTTTTTCTTTGGTCCAGTACGTGAGCGTAGGCTACAATACCAAAAACTTTAAAGTGAAATACAGTTGATTTATAACTGCTCCAGGCTTCTTGTGGTTTTGGATTCCCTAATCTTATATGCGGGCATTGATTCTACACATATACGGCGCATTGCACTACTTCAACCTAAAATTCATTTGGCATGTTTTTGATCTTCAACATTGACCGAACCATATCGAGAATCGTTTGGTTTTTCCTTTCGGCTACACCGTTTTGCTAAGGAGAGTTGGGTGCGGTCAAGAACCTTTTGATTCTTTGTTCCTCACAACAGCTTGTGAAGGCAGCCGACATGTACTCTCCGCCTCTATTCGACAGCAAACCCTTGATGTAAAGACCAATCATTTTCTCCACTAACACCTTGAATTTTTTGAACACCTCTAATGCTTCTGACTTTTCCTTCAAAAAATAAATGCAGTCTTCCTTGTGTAATTGTCAATGAAAACGATAAAATACATTTTCTCACTAAGAGACTTCAGTGTGATCAGGCCACAAATGTCGGTGTGTACCAACTCGATAGATCTCCTTGCACGATATTATGCCTTCTTTTGAAATGTACTTCTCACTTGTTTGTTGAGTACGTTTCCCTCGCAAAATTTCTTAATATAGTCCATGTTCGGTAGTCCATGGACCATTTCTTTATTTGCTAACTCTTTTAGGTCACCGTAACGTAAATGCCCAAATCGCAAATGTCATAACCATGCATTGTCCTCCATGTTTACTTGCAAGCATCTTTCTCGCACATTTTTCAACTTGAGTTTGAACATTCGATTCTTTGTCATCTCCACGTGTGCGAGCAAGCGACCATCTTTGTCCTTTAAGTGCAACATCCGGCCTTTCATGAAGACTGAACATCCATTCTCCAATAATTGACCCATGCTAAAAATATTATTTTTCAAGTCAGGTACATAGTAGACATCTTCCATTGCTCCTTTATTTCTATCTTTTTTAGAAAAACATATTTTTCATCGCTCTTTGACTTGGACCTTTGACGCATCTCCAAAAGAAACGTGTCCATCTCTTATCTATTGTATATCAACAAAGAAATTTTTGTATTCACACATATGATTGTTAGCACAGGTGTCGAGATATCATACCGTGTCGCAATCCAAAGTGGAACCCTTTTGGGTCATCATGAGAACACGGTTGTCCTTCATCTCATCTTTCGCGACCAGATTCGCATTTTTGTCAACTTTCTTTTGGGAATAGCACTCCTTTGTGTAGTGTCCATACTTGCCGCAGTAGTAACACTCGATATTTGAGCGATTCGACCGGTCACCTCCTCCACAACCACGTCCTCGTCCACACCAATTTTGTTGGCTGGTTTTGCCCTTCTCTTCATGATTATTTCTGTGATCATGGCCTCTGCCACAACCAAAACTATGACCACCACAACCGCGCACTCTTCCTCGGTTGTGTTATGCATACATTGTTTTATCCTTCTTAATAGTCGCCTTCGTTTGTAAGGCCTCCTCTAGGACTTCTTGTGTCTTCTTTTCCTTCCTTTGTTCATATGCCTTAAGAGAACCCGCAAGTTCATTGACGGCCATCTCTTCTAAATTCTTCGATCCTCGATTGCGCATACAACATTATCAAAATTCTCGGTCAATGATCGAAGAATTTTCTCCATGGCCCTTGCATCCGTGAGGGTTTCTCCATTGCATTTAAGTTGATTCACAACTGTTTGCACACATGCGATGTAGGTTGATATGTCTTCCGACTCCTTCATCTTCATGGCTTCCAATTCAGCTCGAAAAGTTTGAAGTCGCACTTGTTTAACTTGGTCGACACCCATGAATACTTTTTGCAAAGTATTACATGCTTCCTTCGAAGTTGATGCACCAACAATCTTTTCAAAACCCGACTTATCTACAGCTTGAAACAAGAGATAGAGAGCGGTCTTGTTCTTCATTCGCGTTTCTTTCAACGTTTTTAGTTGATTCGCTGTCAAGGTGTCAATGTCTTCTGCCTCCGTGAAGCCGATTTTGACAACTTCTCATGTGCCGAGTAATGCACGTATTTGAATACTCCAATTGTCGTAGTTCGCCTTGGTGAGTCGTGGTAGCGGCATTTGTACCAATGATGTGCTCTTATAATTCGCCGTGCTTTGATACCAATTTGATAAGAATAACAGAGTGTTTGTTTGAAAAAGAAAATGAGAAGAATACTACTCTAAAGCTTCACAGATATATTTTTATTTCTTCTCTCTTACTTGACAATAAAACATATTATACTATTTATAGAGTCATTTTGGATTCTTTACATTCATAACATAGACATAATTAAAACTCAGAATATAAAATACTTCATTTGTTCCTAACATTTATTTTTAATCCTTTAATATTAAAATGAACATAATTTCTTCTAGGGAACTCCAAACGACTTGAAACTTACACTATCAAAAACTAGATATCCGACATCAAAATTCATAGTTCATACGTTTAATTTGGTTGTCATTTGATCCTTCAAATTCTTCTTGAAAAATACCTCAAAAAACTGTTCTTTTTTTTGTTTAATTCTCAACAGAAGAGTCATCTTCAATTGTACAAGGATTGTTGTTAAAAGTAAATGAAAACGGGTTGAAGTTCAGCCACGTAATTGTTACCAACACAAAGCTGATGAATAATGGTGAGTGTTTTATAGATTTGGAGCTTGAACGACACTATAAAGCATAAGAATATTTGAGATAGAAGAAAAGGGAAAAAAAAGCTTGCATACCCGAGCACTCAAAGAGAGGAATAGTCAAGAGGTTTTCTTAAAAAGGTTGATGTGGAGAGTGACGACATACAACTAAGATAAACATTTCATTTATCAAATACTTCGTCATGTCAAAGACTAATGACCAATACGTTGTTGAAGGATGAGAAAGAAATCATAATAATGAAAATGTTTTTTTAAATAACTGGTGAGTTTATGTCCGATGCACGTGCGTGTTGTCTGATGCATGTTATTATAGTAGATTATAGAAATGTATGATCTTGACTCTTTGAAAAACATTGCACAAAATAACTTTAGCATATGACGCGTGTCATTACAATACACAGAACAAGATGAATAATCTTGACTCTTTGTAGATACTACAAAATAATTTATATATATGACATGTATCATTGAAATAAATTACAAAAAATTAAATCTCCATTATTTTAGTAGTTATTATTGTTATTGAGAATATAAAGAGTAAAATATAACATGTGCCATTACAAAACACTAAAGGAGAAAAAAAGTCACAACTCTTCAAAACTACTGCAGAAAATATGTTTGGCAGATAACATGTATCATTAAAAAAAGAAAGTTTTGAATTACTTAATAGATAATCCTTGACTTAATAAACAACTACGTTAAAAAACAATAAAACGAAAAAACATGGTGACTTAAATAAAATTATATATTTATTACAATACATTTCAAATACTCAATAGATAAGCATTAATAGGAAGATGTTTTATTATAATATTGATAAGTACAAGTAAAAAAATTTTGTTAAAACAAAAAAAAAAAAATCATCATGATAAATATATTAATATCTCATAATTTACAGTCAAAATGATATATGAAAAAAATTAAATTAAAATTCAAACATAAATGATAATTTAAAATAAAACAATAAGTCATATGAATATATTTTATTATAATATTTCTTAAATTAATTAACTGTAATTATGCAGTAAAAAATAAAATTGATAAAAACAAAAAAAAAGTCTTTATGACAATATAATTTAATATATTGCAATTAAATTACATATCATTAAAGAAATGAAGAGACTTAAATTGCTAAGTAGATGCGTCTTTGCTTAATAAATGAGCAATGAGGTAGCCTTCAATGCAAATACTTAACAATCTTTTTCCTTAATTTAAACATCAATTATCTATCCACTATTACCAAATTGATTTACTTTGTTAACCGGATGTTAAAAAAATGTACATTATTTGCACGTTTTCTCTATTTTTTATTTTTCATTCTCTTTCGTTCTTGTTTTCGTCCTTTGTTTTGCAAAAAGGGCATCGAGCTGGTGAACATCGAGGGAGCAGAAGAGGGAGAAGGAAGCAGCAAGCGTCGGGCGATGAGGATGAATGGAAACGACGAAGACCACTGACCACTGACAAGCTGCGTTTGCCTTAATCTCCTCAAGTACTAAGGTTCGACAAAATTTTTCCTTCACTATTCTGTAAAAACTGTGATTCGTGGCTCGTGGGATGCTAGTTTTCAAATGACAACTTAAAAATTGTCATTGTTTAGTGGCAAATTCGTTATGAATACAAACCATTCTTATCCATGCTACTAAGATTCATTCGGTCATCGTATTTTGATTTGTTCTGAATCTGTGCAGAATGTCACTTTGTTCATGCTACTGAGATTTATTTATGCATGATTTGGCTACTGAGATTCCTCATATTGATTCAATCAATGTGATTGGTGGCAAGTGGTTTGAAGCAATACGAGGAAGGAAGAATTTAGAATTGAGTTCAACATAGGTGGAACATTTGTCACACCTGGCAGAGACACAATGCAATATATGGGTGGACGTAAAGAAGTTGTTCTCATGTGTGATAAGGATATGATGTCAATGCTAGCGATGAAAGAATTTCTACAAGAATTTGACGCGACTGAGTGGAAGATGATACAATATTGCATGTCACAACGTAGGCTACGCAATGAGTTGAGGTCTTTGACTATGGATTCAGATGATCAGTAGTTTTGACAAGAAAAAATATGTGAAAACTTACATAGAGGTGATGGATGATTAAGACAGTGTAGAAGGTGAATGTAGTGTCGAGAATGAAGAATTTTTCGGTAACAAAGGCGATGAGAATTTGGATAATGAAGGGAACAAAAATGAGTGTTTTGGAGATTCGATTGAAGTTGAGAACAAGGAAATGGATGTGGGCGTGAGATTAGATTCTTCTAGTCTGAACATGAACATGTACTCACTTAAAGAATTAGAGTCTCATTTCGATGGATATTTGAATGGCAGAATGCTTTTGTGTGCATCATCGACAACTAGATATAGTGAATTTGAGTTGGAACAGACATTTAGTTTTTTGTTAGAGCTCAAGAATTTGATTGTTGAAAATGCAAGGCAAAATGGGTATAATGTGAAATTTGCTAGAAGTGAAGTAAAAAGGTTGATTGCTGTTTGCGTAGATAATGTAAATGGAGGTTGCATGCGTCAAAGGTGCAAAACGAGACAACATATCAAATTGAGATGTTCACGAATGTGCACACCTGCGCACGTACCATGGAGAACCAACACGCCATAGCAAAATGAGTGACAACTAATTACCGAGACAAGTTTAGAAGCCAACTTAAATAGAAAATTTTGTCAATAATTGAGATTGTTCAACGAGAGTACTAGATCAACAGTACGCGGACACTAGCATATAGAGCAAAAAACCATGTTCGAAAAATGAATGATGGTTGTATAGACGAGCAATATAAACAACTATAGTCATATGCAACAGAGCCTACATGTGTTTTGCTGCATGTAAGACAATTTCACTTGAGGAAGGTAGACTGGTGCTATGTCTTTATGGGTGTCGTTTGAAAGGCAAATGTGCAGGGCAACTTGTAATAGTTGTTGGAATTGACGAAAATGACAGAATATATCATGTTGTCATTGCAATTGTTGAAACCAAATGGACGGAGTTGTGGACATGGTTTTTGAAGTTGGTAAAATGAGATTTTTTTTTATATCCAACCAACAAAAGGTATTGAACTATTCAATACTATTTGGATTACGTAGACTTTTATGTACATTGTCTAACATTTGAATTTTTGAAATGCAGAGACTTGTAAAGGAACTAGAAGACTAGATTCCTAAAGTCGAGATTAAATTTTGTCTGCGGCATATATATGCAAATTTCAAAACTAGTTTTAGTGGTAAGCTTTACAATGATGCTATGATGAACGTTTCACGAGCAACAATTGCGGTCGTATTCAAGCAAGTGCTGAAAAGGCTAGAACTTGTGGATAAAATCGCAGACCTTCATCTGGAGTCATATGGCCCAAAATTATGGGCAAAAATGCTTTCATCACATGCTAAAATGTGATATATCTCCCAACGATCTCAATGAGTCTTTCAACTTCTTGATTGTACTAGCGTAAGATAAGCCAGTTGTGACTATGTTTGAAATCACATGGAAGATATTGATGGTAAGATAAGTGAAGAGATATAAGATCATATAACAATGTCATGGCTTGCTATGTCTGCGAATAGGAAAGAAGTTGGATAAGCTGATGCGTGTTACGAGCAATTGGTTTGCTACTTCTGCTGGCAGTGATAGGTTGGAAGTTAATTATCCTACCAATCGATTTGTTGAGGACTTGCATAATCAAGCATTCACTTGTACTTCTTGGGGATTCACCGGTATACCATGTGTCCATGCAATTCCATGTTTGTTTATTCAGATGAATGTAGAAGATTTTATGCATCTATTTTACCACAGATATATGTATTCCCATTTCATCCACCCACTCAACGACCCTGATATTGACAAATTAGCAACAATCTCAAAAGTTTAAGCTAATAAGTTGATGGTAATTTAATCATTTATATTTTATTAACATTCTCTTTCACATGTAAGCCAATTTTTTTTATTTGTCCTTACAAGTGGATGTTTTTTGATACTATAACAAATAACCAACAATTCCAAAAGCTTAAGCTAGCGTGTCAAGAATAATTTAATCATTTATATTTTCTTAAGAAATATATGGCTTCCAACGGATATGCCCAAAATTAAGCAACCACAGTTTAGGTGCTGTGCAGGTAGGCTAAAGAAGAAAATGGTGAGGGACACCAATGAGACATCGAGTTGCACTGCACTTAGTAGACAGAGAAGACGATAACATGTAGTAAATATAATCAGTATGATAACAATACACGTACTTGTCAAGATGAAAGTTCTTCGAGGGTTAGTGCAAAGGTAGAATCAAGTCGAGGAAGAAGATCATGATGAAGAGCATTTATGGGATTCAGTTCCCAATCACTTTTTGACTCCTTTGTGCATGATTTTGCATTTGCATTTCCCACATTATTAATGTTGTCATACAAGAAATTAAACGCTTTTATTTTTTTGTAGAGCTTGTATATGAGGGGATGTGCAACACAGCAACGTCGCTACTAGTTCACTAACCTTTTGGTTTATACCACGCTTTCAATATTTTTGTTTACATTTCTAACTTTTTTAGATTATAGTTACATTACTCATTGGGTTAAATATTTGTAATGTAAGAAGGATTATTTTGAGATGGATTACCTTTGAATTGCTTTTAATTGATTACATTTATGTTACATTACATTTATACTTCTTCCATTGTATTTGTACAAACAGTTCAACAATTTGTTCCACAAGCCATTCTAGTTTTGTGATGTAATGTTCATTCATAAACCAAGTGATCGTACAACTTTAGCTATGGAAAGAAAATGGAAGTCGAAAGTAGGAGAAGGGAAGTAGAATGCACAAATAGTCAAAAACCATATTGCATTTACAATGCACAATAGTACAATGCACAAAAAGCTAAAAAACTATATTACATTTTACATTTAAAGTGCACAATGCATGATATTACATCGACATCACATCAAAAATCAAAACTCCTATTACATATAAAATTCACAATGCACATAAATATGTGTGACATCTTCTCTCGTGTCCCCAATACTACCTCATGTCATTCAAAAAAGTCACACCCTCTTGTTTTCCTCTATGTTACCATAAAAATACAGAGTTATCAGTTATACAAATATAACATAAATTAAAGTCTATCACTCAATTATTACTTGGTAATAGCGAGAACCAAAAAATCTACGTCAAGGATCTTATCTTGTCCATGACGTACGTATGACAACTTTTACATTGCAATAACATTTTATATTTGAAACCACTTCAAGAAACTCTGCAAAACAAACCAATCGAATGCATTGTACCAATAGAGAAAACAATATCGTACAACTCATTGTTGGCATTTACTGACCTGTAATCGATGGAGAATCATAATCAAGCAATATTATTTTTTGTACTTCAATTTTACACTGTAGCACAAATGAATCTCAGTAGCATGAACAAAACCAAATTATGCACAAATGAATCTCAATAGCATGAACAAATTGAAATTTTGCACATAACACATCAAAATATAGTGACCAATCTCAGTAGCATGAATAAAAATTGTTTGAATTTGAACAATGAATTTAGCCACAAAAATTTAAGCATCTCAATAACATTAATTTAGCCACGAACTATTAAGCATCTCAATTGCCATAATGAAAAATACCATCTTACTAGCCGTGAATAACAGTTTTTACGAAATAGTGAAGAAAAAAAATTTTCAAACCTAAGAAGAAAAGGAGATTAGGGTGAACGTAGCTTGTCACTCGCTTAGTCGTTAGGGTTCAACTCGCCATGCAGCTCGTCGGTGGTCGATGGTCGATGGTCTTTGTCTTTCGCTTTCAAACTCGTCGCCCTGCGCTTGCTACTTCCTTCTCCCTCTTCTTCTCCCTCAGTGTTCACCAGCTCAATGCCCTTCTTACAAAACGAAAGATGAAAATGATAACAAAAGAGAATGAAAAATGAAAAACAGAGAAAACATGCAAATCACGTTCACTTTTTTAACGTCTGACCAACAAAGTGAGTCGATTTAGTAATAGTGGACACTCTAGTGTTCAAATTGACAAAAAAAAATTGTTAAGAGTTTGAATTGAAAGCATCTCATAATTCAGTATTTTATTTGATATTTATCAATTACTTAATAGTAAGATTTGACCTAATAGATAAATATGTTGCAAAAGTTAATAGAAATTACAGTATTTGTCAAATTATTTGTTAGATAAATTCAAAGTAAAGAATAAAATTTGATAAGTAAAACAAAAAAATCATCATCACAAAATATTAATATCCAATTTGTTAATATAAAAGTGGCGATTGACAATTTAAAGATAAATAAATCAAAATGTTAACATAAATCTAATGTAGCAACTCGAAAACTCAAACGATTTCCGATACGCACACTACTGTTCTGATACCATAACTGTAGCGACTCAAAAACCCTCGAGGTTTCCAGTATGCTCATTACTACTTTCACACATACACTTAGGTAAAATTCGTGTAAAAATTTAAAAATCTATTCTTCGAGTTAAAACGACCTTTTTGAAAACGTTTAAAATCGTCGCAGTGGAAGACTTAGATTAACATCAGTTTAAATAAAATTTCAAGTTTTTAAAACATTAAAAGACATTTTCGGTCGACCTCCTATAAGCACCGGTCGATACTTCATTCGCCTTCATAGGTCGACCCTAGCGGTCGATACCTCTCTACCCATCATGCTAACTAGTCGACACTCCATTCTTCTCTGTTCGCACTGGTCGAACCCCGTGGTCGACACTTCTACGTTCATCACAGAGAGCAGTCGACACCTGTCTTCACAAGTTGACACTGTCATCGTCTCTGTTTTCATCTGTCGAATCTTGTGGCCGATACTCCACCATGTTTACACTAATCGGTCGACACCTACAAACGTAGGTTAACACTTGATTCGGCTCTGCCTTCGCAAGTTGACCCTCACGGTCGACACTTCCTTTACAGAAATCCTATTAGAAACGTTAAAACTTCCCAAAAACAATCGGACTTCCGACTCAATGCTAAAAATAATACAACGTACACTTTTCCATCAACTCAAAATTATTATTTACATAAACAAAACGACTACTAAAGTTTGAAATCCGTCTATACATCCATGACTCAGAACAACTTAAAACGATTCAAAACAATTTTGACTACACCCCAAAACCTGTACCTACGCCCACCATGGTCAAAACGCCCTAACAGCCGGCTGGACCGTCAACGAGCGTACTCCTCCAACTGCCTCTTAGTCTTGGGCTTGCTCAGAGTACTCACCAGCTACTGTCTCATCACTTACATCACAAAACTCATCTATTAGCCTAATGCTAAGTAAGTAATGTGCATAAAACATAAATACTGAAACAACCATATCCTAACACATGCAGTTTTTACAGTTTCGTCTCTACTTTCGTTTTTGTCTCTTTCTTACATCTTCTTTGTCTTCTTACTACTAAGTTCTTCTTTACGTGCTAGATCAATGTGACACATCTCGCGGTCCACCTCACGGAACAAAGTCAACCTCGATCTAGTAAAGTGACACACCTTGCGGTACACCTCTCGGGACAAGGCCACTACGTAAAGCGGGGGAATAAGTGATACACTTCGCAGTCCACCTCACGGAACAAGACCACTCAATCCCGCCTTCATTATCTTCTCATTTCGTTCATCACGTCACATCCTACTGTTTTATTTTGTAAAAACATATAAATATATTTTCATTTCGTTCTCGTACTTTAAAACTATGAATGCATAATCGACTAAAACATAACATAAAATAAATGTGCATACAACCTACTAAACTGTGATGTAAGCCTGAAGGCAAAAACACCTACTACATTACTTACTTGGCGTCCTTAGCAATTCATATCTCGAAATTCGTAGTTCGATCGGTAAACTGGGGAACCTATAAAACCGCGCATTTATTACCTCTACTTTTCTTCCAATTCATAAAACTCTAAAAGGAATCACAATTTTACATCTAATCTACCTAAACTCAAATTCCTACACAATTTCTTACCAAATTCGGAATTGCATAACTTATTCAATACTTGTCTGATTTGGATGATTCGAAATACTACGGATTCTATAGGACGTCTAATTTCTAAAGGTCTAATCCAACACCTACAGCTTGGCCAAATGCGGCCAAACGAAAATCATTCCATAATCTGAGTATTCAGTTATCCAAACGCTCAATCTTCTCTATAAAACTCATAATCTACTCTTACTTCTAACCTAAATAGCAATACACGGATAAACTCGACTATAAGCCTCCAAATCTTGTATCTTCCTCCTAAGGTTCTACCAAACTATCCAATACTCCTTCTAATTTCACTTTTAACACTCAAAACAACTAAAATACTAACTATCTATTAAAAACTAACTAAAGCTTACAGCTGATTTAAAAAAACGAAGGAGAACCGTCGTTGGAAGGAAGAACTCACCAAGGGCAGGGTTCTACATGGATGAGGGAGGAGAGAAACATGGGGGTTTTTGGTGCAGGGGAGGAAACACCCCAAGGTGTTCTTATGTTTGTTTTTTTTTTTAATAATAATAATAATAATAATAATAATAACATAATTACTAAATCGCCTTCAAACTCTAACTGTTTATCAAATCGTTATACGGTTTGTTTTCGGTCAAAAACTTATAATTTCCTCTCTTTCATTAACCTTGAAATAATTATTTATCTAACCTGCTAAATTTTTCATCTTTAATTCCGACTAGAATTCCGCCGTTTACCGTTATGTAAACCCGAAAATCATTTAACGAAAAAACTCCAAGCGTTACATCTAAATATAAACAAAAATATTTTTTTATAATATTTATTAAATTACTTAATAGATAAATATGTAGAAAAAAATAAATTATCATTATAAAAAATAATTGAATATATTATATTTTTATTAAATTATAAGTACATAATAAAAAACAAAATTTGAAGTTTTCATGGAAAATATATAAAGTCAAAAACTAAAAAGATAAATAGTCACCAAAAAAATGAGAAAGAATGCGGAGAAAACTACAAACATTAAAACAAAAGTACAAGTGTCATTAAGGAAAAATTAAAAAGAAAAAAAACATAAAATATCACTATGGACATGACAAAAGAGAGAATAGATTAAGAAGACTTATTCGGACACATGAAGAAAAAGAAAATATGATATAAATTGTGATTTTTCACCTTCTTGTTTTATTCATCTAAGCGGTGATAACAATTGAAGAGAGATGGAAACCGCAACTACAAAGTTGTGACTAAATTTTTTTTATTTTATTTTATCTTATTCACTTTAAAAATTCAGAAAATCTTTAAATATAAAAATATTTTTAAAAAATGTCACTTAAAAATTTTAAAACATTTAAAAGAAATGCTATTAAAAAAAATTCACGATCCATCCATTTTAGTATGTGTAGGTATAGAAATGCAACTAAAAACATTTAAGAGAAATGTCAATGAAAAAAATTCACTAAAAGAAATTCATTAAAATATGTATAAATATAAATATAGAGATAAAGTTAGATATTTATTAAATTATTTAATAGAAGATACACAATAGAAAAACAAAACTTGATAGTAAAAACAAAAAATGGTCGTGACAAAATACATTAATATCTAATATATTAATATTAAGATGGTAATTGACAAAATAAAAATAAAATAAAACAAAATTCAAACATAAATGGTAATTGAAAATTAAAATTAACAAGTTAAGAAAATATTTATAATTTGATAAAAATAAAAAAATGACAAAATATATTAATATATTATAGTTTAAAGTCAAAAAAGGTAATTTACAAAATAAAAATAAAATAAATCTAAAACGTGTTTTTTCTAAATAAAAACCATAAACTACAAATCTTTTTTTTTTAAATCGTAAACTATCCACTATAAGAATTCAAACATTAAATTATCAAAAACCTAATAAAATAAACTCTAACAGTTAACTGGTCACCATCTATTCACTGTTTACGTCTTAGAACGGACATATGTTCCTATTTACTTCTGTTTTATAAATTAATTTAAAAAAATAACAAAAAATATTGAATTTATTTGGACATTTTACCAGATGCTCAGCACATCATGAAAAAGATAATCTGAAAATTTTTGTAATTTTTTAACACTTGTACGATTTATTGTAATTTTAGAGAAATATTTTATAAAATAATTATAATAAATCATACGAGTATTAAAATCTCATGAAACTTTCTGTATTATCTTCCCATAATATATTGAATATGTGATAAAATTTTTAAGTAAATGTAATATCATTTGGTATTTTTGTAAAATTAATTTATAAAATTAGGGTAAATAACGGAGGTAGTTCTCAGGGCTATTTTAAAAAAATATCATACAATGACATTCTTCTTATTTTTTGTTATGCATACATCATGAATCTAATATTTAAATTAAAAAGAGTGTGTCTTTTACTCAATAAGAGTTTTACAAATTTATGTATTGCACCTTTAATTACTATTGATAATATAACAAATGGAGTTGCTAATTTATATACTTCTTATGAAACAAAATATTCCAATATTAATCGTTATTATTCATGGTCTCAACATATCGAGAATTATCCTAGTAGTAGTGGTGGTGGTAGTAGTTTTAGTCAATAATATAATATTAATGATATATAGAGTGAATTAGAAATAAAAAATTATTCTACTTCTTTTACAAATAAATTTAATATTTATTTTGAAACTTGTTATCAATTTTTTCGAGATAAGAATTTTGATATTTTAGATTGCTAAAAAAGACATTATACTATATATCTTATTCTTTCTATAATAGCACGTGATCTACTAACATCTTATGTTTCTACTGTAGCATCGGAATCTGCTTTTAGTGTTAGTGGATATGTTTATGATAAACAAAAAAGAAGACTTGCAGCAGATCTTATGGAGACGATTATTTGTATTAAATATTAAACCGACATCAAAACGAGAGATCAACAATGAGAGGATAAAATTCTTAAAGAGTTTACGAATTTGGATGTTGAAGATTAGAGTTTTTTTTTTTTTAATCTGATGTAATTTTTTTTCAAATTTGTAATGTTTTTTTGAATTTGTAATTTTTTTCAAATTTCAATTTCTTTTTACATGTCAAAATATTTTTAATGATATTTATGTGATATTTTTAATTTGATAATCTCAAATAATTTTTTTTATTTATACATTTAATTTTATATATCTTAATATAACTATTTTTAAATTAAATGAGTAAATATCATTGACATATAATTTTTAATATTTATTATAATTTTAAATTAAAAATTTTAAAAAACTTATATTAATATACGATCTCATTAGGCTTGGCTCATTGATCCGACTCGTTTAACTCGTTACTTGCGAGTAGGTTCAAGTTAAAAATTTGTCAGGCTGGTTCATTAGGCTCGGCTCGTTGGCTTCGAATTATTTAATTCGTTAGGCTAAGTGAGTCGGACTATTTTTAATTCGGCTCGTTTGTCATCTCTAATTGTCATTGTGTTTGTGACAATCAAAATACTATCTTTCTCACTAAAAATCATATGTTTTATGAGAAGACAAAGTACATCGATATTCGTTATCATTTTGTTCGTGAAATAGTTGCTCATGATGATTTTGTTGTGAGTCAAATCAGTACTTATAATTAGTCTATTGATATAATGACCAAGTCGTTGTCCACAACCAAGTTCAAGTATGGCTTGAGGTTAGTTAATATTAGCTGCTAATTTTTTTCTCATAAGCTTAGAGAAAGAGAAGAATGTTTTCTTGACTGATATTTTAAAGATATATTCATACAGTTGAATTCACGTCAAGGTAGAGATTGTTAAGTTCTGTGTGACATAAATTTCATTTAAGGCAGGTGATTAGTCCCATATTGGGAATGTCGTTGTGACTAGAGTTACTAAATATATACTTGAGACGTAAATTATTTTTTTTCGTCTTTAAATTTTCTATATAAATTTCAGTGGTAATTATTTTTTTTGTTTTTTTTTTAATTTTCGTTCGATCAACAACTATTACCCTCGTTTGATCAACTGTCTAATATTAAAATAAACTTACATGATTTGTTTAATTAATTATTTAATATCATTTTCATATATAAATTTAATTCAAATAATTTTATTTCCTCGTCCATTTAATACCTGTGACATTTAGTCATGCTCTCCTCCCCGAAAATGTCTATATATATATATATAAAAAGTTATTTTAAATCTTAATTTTTCTTTGTCATTTACAACTTACACATTAAACTGTTCTTTTAAATAAGTCGAACATCTATTTTCTTCTATCAACAATTTAAACTTACAATCAATTTGTTCATTAAATTTTGTGTGTACATCTCAATTTGTTATTTCATTATAAGTTTTTGACTAACTTTGAAACACTTAATAAAAAATTTATATAGTTCAAAGTCGAGTTAGATATTAGCGTAAAAGTTAAAAATTTAATAAAAATGAAAAACAGGTCATAAATATTATAAATTTAATGAATAAATTGATAGAAAAGTTTAAACGAAAGATGAAAATTAAATTTGTCCACAAACTGTTCAAGCTCTAATAGTTACAAGATGTTAAACATCAGTGTGTATTGTTGGATGCCGTTAGTAATGTAAGTTGCTGGCGATGAAGTAGAAGCAGCGGAGCGTGCCTTAAAGTTATCATGAGATCTCTTGCAGCAGCAATAATAACATGAATTCAACTGTGGTAAACAGTTTTTCCAAGTGACGCCGCAGAAATTGTTGTTCGTTGACTCGCGGTGAAATACAGATCAACTTCGATGACTCTTCAGCCATGCCCGAATGGTTCTGCCCTGCGAAACGCTCATCATATTCAACCAAAATCAACAACCGTCCCTCTACTTCTAACATTCGTCAACTGTTTGTTGTGGTAAAATTGACAATTGACTTCGTTTTTGGCTCCGATTCTCTCGTGAAAATCTAGCTTCATTATTCTCCTACTTCGCCCAAGCCGTCGTTGATATGGATCGAAGAAGGGCTGTGAGTCCAGTATACGCGAGGCAATGGAGTGGAGGTTCCAGCAGCACAGGTTCGTCGTCTCCCGCGGCGTCACCGGCGCATCCGCAGTCGAGGATGGCTCCGTCTTCCACTATCAAGCGTGCTCAAAACGTTGCCGCTAAAAAGGCTGCTCAGCGCTTGGCTCAGGTCATGGCTACGCAGGCAACTGATAACGAAGACGAAGACGAAGACGATGATCTTGACTTTCGCTTTGGTGCTCCTCCACCTACTGGTCTCTCATCGTACTCTAGCAATGCTAAAAATGTTGCTCCTAGCTCTTTTACGTCTATGACCACTGCCAGGGTGAATAGATCCCCATCTCCTGCGGTAATTTTGGAACCTCTTGTTTTTTCGATTTAATTCCTCGAGGAATCATCTTTGAATCATGTGGAAATTAATTGGTGCCTAATCAAATGGAATCTTAGTGTTTTTGTATGAGATCTGAATATTTGTAGTTCAGTGTGTTTAAATTTCAATCTCTAAATACATGTGGCTTATATAGGGAGAGCCTAGTTGAATTTGGAGAATTTGAATTTTTTGTACTTATGAATGCTCCATCGAAACCTTTTTTTAGCTGGGAGAGCCCTAGTGAAATTTGGAGAATTTTAATTTTTTTGTACTTATGAATGCTCCATCAAATCGTTTACTAGCTGGGAGAACCCTAGTTGAATTTGGAGAATTTTAATTTTTTTTGTGTACTTATGAATGCTCCATTGAAACGTATTTTAACTCTGAATTCAAAGTTTGATTTTATAGTGGATTTCATGTGCATCGGCTACTCGCATTTCTAGTGACAGGTTACTGAATTCAGCTTAGCCCTTCTAAGAAACGCTCACTGAATATTGGTATTTTCATTAGTTAGGTCGAAACTTTGTAGAGCACGTTCCTCCGCTTCGATCCACGTCAACTGGTAGATCATCAATGTCCACCCGATCTGCCACAGTTATTCCACCAGCCAAAACCTTGGTTAAAAGTCCAGTTCTAATACCTCCATTAGAGTCTCGTACTAATAGAAGCAGAGATAAATGGCAAGGAAATTTTATGATCTCTTGTAACGCTTTTTTATTTTTTATTTTTATTGGTAGATTTTTTAAGTGCATGACCATGATTATGAATTTGGCATTGTTTAAACAGGTTTGCGCCAGAGTCTGGACAGCTCAATGTAAAAGATTCTGGAGATCAAAGTGAAGCTTCTGCTCTTCGTGACGAAGTATGTTTTAGAAAGTTTATGATTTTTGCTATGCTTCTAGTTAAGAGATATAAAGCTAACTTTGTAAACCTATTTGCAGCTTGATATGCTTCAAGAAGAAAATGAAATTGTACTCGAAAAGGTCTGATAGTCTCACCAAACAGCTAAAATAAAGTGACTTAACAAATTATTTGTGATTTTTGAATTCTTCTTGATGTTGTACAGCTTCAACTTGCAGAAGAAAGACGTCAAGAAGCAGAGGCCAGAGCTAAAATGCTAGAAATGCAGGTCATTAATTAGCTCCTAATCCTTTGCTCTAGTTTATCTTTTACAAAGTATAGAATTGGTTTTGTGAGGTGTATCTCTTAAAAATGGTTACTTCTTGTGGGTATGTGACTAACTCCCTCCGCTGCTAACTTATGCAATAAAAATGAAAAAGACGCCCTCATGTGGGTAAAGAAGAGCAACTAAAGAGGGGGAATGCCGTATTATATAACATAGTTGTTCGTAATAAATTACTCTCAAAAGTTTAAGTTTGTGAGTTGAAACTCATTTATTTATTTATATATTTTTTTAATAGTTTGCTTCACTTCTAGGGCAATTTCTTGGTCCTGATACAATTATAAATGAACAATAATCCTATGGGTGAGACTAATGTATTAACTTTACATTTTTCTTAAAGAGTTTATTATTGGGTACAAGGGATATGAGAAATTAGTTATAAGGATGGGGAGCTATCTATAAATAGGAACAGAGGTATGGGTATTAAAAATTTTGGTGGGACATAGAGAGAGCGCATAACTTTTGAACACATGTTTTATTTTCTGTGTTTGCTCTTTCTTCTATCAATTCTAGTTGTCGATTTACTGATTCGCTGTGATAGTGATTAATTGGTGTATTAGTGGTTGTTATGTTGGGTTCCTATTAGGATGATTTAAGAGTTCAAATGGACCATTGTTTTAACTCTTCTTCGTCATGTGGCACAGACTCTTCATGCAACTTTTGGTCGTTTAGGTAGTTTTTTATTGTTGGCTTCAATGTTCCTCATGGTTGGCATCATAGTTTTTTTTTTCCTTTATTTGATTATCTATAATACGGATCATCGTAATGTTTTTTTGTAAGCTTTTATTGATGAATCCTCGCAGTACTGATTCTTGTTCCATCCTTTCATAGGTTGCCAATCTTGGAGAAGGAGTATCCTTGGAAGCTAAATTGTTAAGCAGGTAAGTTTAATACGTATCTTTACACAATCAATAACTTAATCTTTATATACTTTTATTTGCAGGCGAGTCTTCTTATCTTTATATACTTTTACTTGCAGGAAGGAAGCAGCATTGCGTCAAAGAGAAGTAAGTCGGGGTTATTATTGTGTATTTAACAAAATTATGTCAACATACATTAATTGTTTTTTCATGATTATGTCATATGCAAAAGGGATGGTCCTCTGAATCATCCACTTTTTTCATTTTCATCATATTTCTGGGATTTTCAACTTTGGGTTTGGGATATGTCTTTGACTGCAGAATTTTATGAATTGCCACAGGCTGCACTTAAGGCTGCAAAACAAAACAAGGACGGACAAGACGAAGATATTGCAGCCCTTCGTTTAGAACTGCAGGTAAAGTGTTATACATCTCTTCCTTCTTTTTTTTTTTTGGTATATGATGCACTATTTTTAACTTTAGTTATTGCTTTTCCAAAATTTAGAACTTAAAAAATGAGGCTTCGTTGGCTGAGGAACAGCTACAAGAAGCAGAATCAGAAGCAAAAGCTCTTCGTACAATGACTCAAAGAATGATTTTAACTCAAGAAGAGATGGTTTGTACATTGAGTGTGATATATATAAGTCCGTTTGGGGGTGTGTGTGTTAAATAGCCCGTGTTCTAACCAGTGTGTTCCATTTTTCTTTTAGGAGGAGGTTGTCTTGAAAAGATGTTGGCTTGCTCGTTACTGGGATTTGGCTATGCAGTATGGTAATATCCTGGTCCTTGCTAAAAATTTTTGTGCTGACAGTTCAGATTATTGCTTTTTTGTTGATTTAAAAATAATAATTAAATGAATGGCGATCATGAATTTGATGTTGTTCTTTGACAGGTTTCATCTCTTTCCTTTTATTGTAGCCTTCTTAAACCTAGTTAGTATTAGAATAATTAATCCAAAATAATAGTTTCTTGACTTGGATCTCGACAACCTTTTTAAAGATTTTGTGCACTTTAGGCATATATGCTGATTTGGCAATTCTGAAACATGAGCACTGGTCGTCTTTGGCTCCTCTCCCTTTTGAAGTTGTCATATCTGCTGGACAAAAGGCCAAGGAGGAATCTTGGAATGGAGGTTGTTTTAACTTTTGATTCACTACTTTTTTAGGTCTACTTTCCTTTGTGCATCTTAACTGTTTCAATTAACTATAATTTCTTTGACATCTGTGGATCAGGTGGTAATAATGATCATGATAGGAGCAAAGTCATACGTGATTTAAATGATTTCAGCGGGGAAGGAAATATTGAGAGTATGCTTTCGGTTGAAATGGGTTTGAGAGAGTTGGCTTCTTTAAAGGTTTTTTAAATTTATTTTTTGGTATCAATCTTCAACACTATGTCAAGATGCCACATGATAGTCATTTTTCCATTTATGATTTCTCATCCATTTTGTCATTCCCCCGTGTAGGCCTTCTTTTGTAATGTATTTGTTTTCCACCTCATAAATATTGATCTTATATTTGAAGGTTGAAAATGCCGTTATGCTTGCCTTGGCGCAACAAAGATGGACAAGATCCATTCGGCAACCCAATTTTGGTATATAAAACTATTTTATTACTAACTGTCTTTAATATTTATCTATATTTTGGTAGCTTTTCAAACATAGGTTTTCTTTTTGCAGATTATCGAGTTGTATGCTCTATGTTAACTTGTTCACTAACAATCTTTAGTTTGTTTATTTCTGATACGAACTCTCATATTTAATATAAAACGAAATGATAATACAAAATAACTATACGTACGAGAGGTCTATTAACTGTCCAAAAATAACAAGACAGTCGAGAGATTTGCTAGCTCTCTCGTTAGATTGTTTTCTTCGAAAGATAATCCTTCCTATGCCATTATCTCCTCTTTAAATAAAATATCTAAAAATTATCAAAAGACATAGTTAAGATATTATATAAGAATCTTAAAAGATAATTAAATGACATTCGTTCATCTTTACCTTTTATTTTTCTTAGTACACTTTATTTGAACTCTATCATTACTCGCCGCCCAATAAACACTTTGTCCTCAAGGTGCATGATCTTATAATTGTTCTGTTTATCTATTCATTTCATCGTCGCTTAAATATTTGAAGATTTAGTCACATTGTCGATTTTGAGTTTGACTGAAAAATTTGTCTTCAATATGTTGAATTGTTTGCATGATTTGGCCTAACCCTTCCAGTTTGATCACCTACAATTCAGCCCTAATATATGTCCTCAAAGCATTTACGAGTTGGGCTTCTAGCATGCAATAGGGTATGTCTCGAAAAAAGGCGGTCAATTTCTCAAACTGTTGTTTGTATTCTCTTACATATCCTTCTTGTTGAATGGCCAGAAACCATTTCGATAAAGTTCCCTTATGCAAAGAATGGAACTTGTCCATCAAATTTTCTTTAAAATTCTCCCAGTCTGAAAAGGTTGTTGCCCATTTTTCCACTAAAACCAGGCCAAAGCTTCACCATCCAAATATACAGCCATTGCGTCCATCTTTTCAGCTTAAGTCCAGTGCCAATGAGCGAAGAAGCGCTCCAACCTGAACACCCAATCATCCAGGTCACTACCTTCGAACACTGACATCTCCAATTGTCTGGGCTGAGACTCGCTGGCATGGATGCCCACTGTCTCCGTCAAACACAGACTGATATCCTCCGTTATTCCACAGCGCGACCACCCTCAATCTTGGATTCCACCTCATCCATCTTCTGTTTACCTTTTCCAATGGACTATAGAAGTCCCTTGTCTTTGAAGGGCGTAAAGAGATAGACTCTCAGTTCCATTAGCAAAGCTATGTCGGCCTTCATCGCATTAACGAAGTCAGGTCGGCCTTCATCGCTCCTATTTCATGGGAAATCTCTTCATACCAAGTACCCATCTTAGTTCACAGCTCCTCACAAAGCTTACCCAACTTGTTTTCTACGGAAGCTTCTTTCGTCTCTCTTATTCTTCGTGCCATTGTTTTAGAATCTTGCTTTGATACCAATGTTACGTTTTGCCTTACACACAACCAATCACAATCATAGTAAACTTCCAAACAACAGAAATTTCATTGAAACAACAATCTAGAACAAATTTTCAAGAAGTTTGTTAACTCTTCCAAAATAGTAAGACGTTCGAGAAATTTGCTAATTCTCATTAGATTGTTTTCTCTAGGAGATAATTTTTCTTATGTTATAATCTCCACTTTAAATAAAAACATTTAAAGAATATCGAAGATTTAATCAAGATATTATCTAAGATTCCTAAAAAGACAATTAAATGATATTTCTTCATTTTAATTCTTTATCTTTTCTAGTGCATTTTATTGGAACTCTATCGATTTCATCATTAAAACTGAATATCATCGTTTTCTTAAATTACAAATGTCACATAGGAAAGCTTTTGGTCAATGTTCAACTTCTTCACATATGACATATGTTGTAGTTTGTTCCAAGAAAAAAGAGAAGAAAACGTAAAAGATCTAGAAATAGAATTATGATTTGTGTAAGCATTAATCTTGACCTATTCATTTTCCTTTTACAGATCTAAAACCATCTAGCGAATCCAAGTCCGTGGATGCTTTTGGTGAGAGTTCAATAGTTTTTGCTTATAGTTTATTTCAACATTTTTTGTATGGATGAAAATGTTTGGGCCCACCGATCATCAAATTACTATCAATAACTCTTAGTCAGTTGTTGTCTTTAAACCACGAGACTAAATATTTATAATCTGATGTCATATACGGCCTTTTTGTTTTTCTCATTTTAATGCTTGTGGCAATAAAAATCTTTTGTTTTTTAACAGTCTGCAAACTGCGGAAGAACATGAAAAAACACAAATAAATACTTGAATTCAAAACCAAATACATAATCTATTGTTGCATATCAATTCCGGATGCTCTTTAAAGGTGCTGTCATTTGGTGACTAAACTACGTTGTTCCTTGCAGAACTAAGTGATGCAGAGGTAGAGGACGTACTTTTTAAAGAGGTTAGTTGTCGTGTTTCTCTCTCTAGTCCACGAAAGATTCTGGTATTATAATGCTTAAAATTGAATTAATCCAATGAATTATTGCTGAACTGATTTTAGTAAGGATGACCTTTTTTATGAGCAATTTTATCTTTTTAAGAACTTTATTTAGTTAATAATTTTAATAGGCATGACCTTTTTCACGAGGCAATTTTATCTTTTTAAGAACTTTATTTAGTTTATAGGAACATTTTTTTATAGGTTTCTGTTGCTTGAACATTGTCATATACTGCCAATTTTAAATAACTTGTCCTGTAAAGACTTTCTATTTAACAAGTTGATCACTCCTCACTGGCACTACTATTATTAACGCATCTGGGTTAAGCATGCCTTTAAAATTTACTGTTTGCAAATTACCTAACGTTGAAGAAATAAGCAGGCTTGGCTTACATACTTTTGGAGAAGAGCTAAGTTGCATGGTGTGGAAGTGGACATTACAGATGAGCGGCTTCAGTTTTGGATTAGTCGCTGTGGACAGTCCCCAACTTCACATGATGCTGTGGATGGTAAGCTTCATTTGCTTTAGTTGCTGTTGGAATAGTTGTCATTATTGTTGTTACATTTATATCCATATCATAATAATTGTCTAAAAACATGGGTCTTGAAGAGAGTGAAATGAAAAAGAAGAATGGGTGTTTGCGATGACTTACAACAGAACTTTTTTGGGGCACATTTGTAATTTAATAAGCAAGCCTTGATGACAAAGTTTGTTAGGAGCACAATAATGCAGTGTGTGCTAAAGGGAAGTTGAATTGGAGAAAGAAGATTATAAGAAGAGGAGGGTGAAGAGTGAAGAAGAATTATTGTTGATTATCATTGTTGTTATCATGAGTGGTGAAGAGAATAATTTTCTATATTATTTAACTCATGCAGTGAATACATTTATTTACAAAATTGAAATGTAAATAAAGAAATTAATTACTAGGAAAATTAATTCTTAATTCAATACAAATTCGTAGCTCCTTTAATTGGGGAAGTATTAATCAATTCTAATATTTACACCTTTTAACATTCTTTTTTAAGTTGGAGTATAAATGTTAATCATGACCAACTTGTTATAAAGATAATTAACCCATTTCTGTTCAAAGCTTTCGTGCGTAGATCTCCAACTTGTTCTCCGAACTTCACCTGCTCTATAGAGATTTTACCTAGTACTTTTTCATAAACAAAGTGACAATCAATTTCAATATGTTTAGTATGTTCACGAAACACTAGATTTGAGGCAATATGAAGAGCAATTTGGTTAACACCCCATAATTTTGCTGGTAATGAAATCTTAAGGTCAACTTCTTTCAACAGTTAGATATACCCACATTCACATGCAACTTAAGTCATATCCCTATATTCAAACTCTGCACTAGATCGGAAAACGGTATTTTACTTCTTACTTTTCCATGAAACTAGATTTAACACACAATAACCAGTAGTTGATCTTCTATCTATTTTTATCATGGTTAGTTTGCATCAGAGCAATATTTAATATTAGTATGCTCATGGTTTTCATATAATATACCACGTCCAAGAGGTTATTTTAAGTAACGTAGAATTGTTCTAAAGTAGTCCAATAGTTCACCGTTGGAAAATCCATGAATTGACTTATAATACTGACAAGATAATCAATATTAGGATGAGTCACAGTGAGATAATTCAACTTCCCCACTAATATTTTGTACCTCTCGTGATATTTCAGTAGTTGACTATTTTTTGTGAATTACAAATTATGAAACATAGGTGTATTTGATTTAGCTCCCAACTTTCTAGTGTCAATTAATAAGTCAAGTGCATATTTTTTTTTTAAATAGAAAAATGTCCTTCTTGTTTCTTGTTACCGCAACACCTTAAAAATATTTCAAAACTTTTAAATTTTTAATATGAAACTGAGTATGGAGAAAAAATTTAAGAGATGAAATTCTCATAATATCACTTCTAGTGATGACAATGTCATTAACATATTCAACCAAAACAATGATGCCCGCTTCAGATTGTTTGTAGAAGTCAGAGTGATCAAATTTTCATTTTTTCATTCCAAACTTTTCAATTGCCTAACTAAATTTTTTGAACTAAGCTCTTGAACTATGTTTTAAAACATACAAAGATTCGTGGAGATACTTGACTTTCCTACACTCCCCTTGAGCAACAAACCCAAGTGGTTGCTTAATGTACACTTCTTCTTAAAGATCATCATGTAAGAAAACATTATTGAAATCTAACTGATATAAAGGTCAATTATATGTAGTTGTCATAGAGATAGATAACTGAACGGAAGTCAATTTAGCCACATGAGAGAATGTATGAGAATAATCTACCCCATAAGTTTGAGCATATCATTTAACAACAAGACGAACTTTTAGCTTATTTAATGACTCATCAAAGTTTGTCTTAACTGTAAATACTCATTTTCATTCAATAGTGTTCTTACTTGCTGATAGCTTTACCAAGTTCCAAGTATCATTTGTATGTCAAACATTCATTTTTTTAATCATAGTACTATACAAATAATGCTTCTTTAATGGTTTTGAGAGTAGAGATAGAGTCAAGATATGTAATAAAAAAAGATGATGAAGTTGAGAGATGACCATAAGATACATAAGAAGAAATAGTGTAGGTGCCATGTCGTTTACCTTTGCAAAGAGCAATTGAAAAGTCATCTTGGGGATTGGATCTAACCATGAAGATTCTGGTGCAAGACATGTATATGAAAGCTTTTGTCGACGAGAATAGACCCGAAATGTAGAAAATTGAATCGGTATAGGTGGAGAAAAAGTGGGTAGTGGAGGAACAATAATGTATAGCAACACATCATCATTCTCTTCGTGGTTTTCGTTAACAAAAGATGTAGGAAAAAACGAAATATTTTCTAAGAATATAACATCCACTAGGACAAGATATCGATTAAGAGGAGGACAAAAACATCTATATCATTTTTGAAGATGAGAATATCCAAGAAAAAAGCATTTTAGTGATTTAGGATATAACTTTGTAACATGAGGGCAGATATCACAAACAAAGTACGTACTATCAAATATTCTCGATTCATTAAGAAGCAAAGGTTTAGTGGAAAAAAGTATAGTGTAAGGAATCTCACCACTAAGAATAGATGAGGGCATCTAATTGATTAGAAAACCTGCCATGGTAACGAAATGTGCCCAAAATGGTTTTGAAACATGCATATGAAATAAAAGAGTTCTCCTTGTTTCAAGGAGGTGTCTGTTATTCATTTTTTCTGCGCCATTTTGAGTTGGCGTGTCAACCTACAAAGTTCGATAAAAAAATAGCATTCTGAATCATGTAGGACTGAAAAGAGTAAGATATATATTATTTAGCATTTTCACTTCTCAAAGTACGCACAGAAACATTAAACTGAGTTTTAACCTCAGTGAGAAAACAATTTAGAACGATATTTCATTAAATAAAGTTAAATTACATGAAAATAGTGATCCATAAAAGTAATAAAATATTTAAAACCAATACGAGACAATAGGACATGGACTCCATCTGAATGAACTAACTTAAAAAAAAAAAACTAGCTCACTTGTTAATTCTGGGATAAGATAGCAAATGATGATGTTTAGTGAACTAACATGACTCGCAATCTAAAAAAAATAAATTGTTAAATCTAGGATGTAATTTCTTCAACATAGAGAGATATAGATGTCTTAATCGACAATGTACTTCAATTTGAGTTAATATTCTAGTGCAGGCAATAGACCGAGACAACTGTGTTCAGGATGACGAGACCTCCAGATTTATTTCCTTTACCAATAACCTGTTTCGTCGTAAGATCTTAGAAGAAGTAGAGTAGAGTTATCAGTTAAAGTAATTTTAGTAGAGGGCGTTTGTTATTTACAAGTAACAATGAGATTAGAGTTATCTGTCATATGATTTGTGGCGCCGGAATCAATGACACATTTTGAAGATGAAAAAAAAAATTTGTATTTGGATTTCCTGACTGCTCGAATTCTAGAAGATGAAAACTTAAAAGATTCCTGGTAATTGAAGAAGATGAAGACATGTGAGGAATGAGTGCAGAGTCCCTTAGGAATTACTGACAGAGTTGATATTGCTGAGAAAGAGGACCCAACAACACTATGGAGTACCCAACACACCTTCCAATGAAAAGGAAGGAAATAACAGTCCCCAGATCAATGTCCAAATGTTCCTTCTTTCCAAGGAGTTGGCAGTGGAGGCACCTCCTTATTCCGATTGTGCAAAGAACAGAAAGCAAGATCATCATTAGGTGGAGATCCTTCCTCATTTTGGCCGAGTAGAGAAAAGTGCCTCTACAAGCAGGATCATCGTCAGGCAGAGGAGCCGAACTGGCTAGAAATAAGACAGGTTCACTGCCATCAAGAGGAGACTGCCAGCTCCATACTATGGTTCACAGAAAATTAAGGTGTTAAGAAGTAAAAATCAGACTGAGAGGTCAATTTCGAAAAAGTGAGTAATGTCGGGAGTAAAATAGAAAAGAAGAATAGGGTGTGCGAGGACTTATATTATGAGTTTTTAGGGCACATTTGTAATTAAATGATAAATTCTTAATGAGCTTTGCTGACAAGTTTGTTAAGAGCAGAGTAGTGGGGGTCGTGTGTGCTCAGAGAAACGGCTTATTTTAGGGAGAGGGGATTATAAAAGAGAGAGGGAAGTGAAGAGGAATTATTATTGATGCTCATTGTCTATAGAATAATGATTTGGATTTAGGAGTAGTAGTCCGAGCCTTTGGGGCTGTTTTCTCAGCTTGCAGAGTAAGGCTTGTGGAGTAAGGATAGTTATTTTATTAGTCATTTGGAAAGAAGAGTTGTAATCTAAGATTCACCGTGCATCAGGATTGAAATTTTGGGGCAACGTGTCTTCATCCTGTGGAAGGCTAATGAAAAAGCATATAAAGTCAATTCAAGCAGTAATGTATTCTTTGGGTCATTTGAATTCTGATCTACTGGAAACGATCATGCTTTTATGTCTTGGGAAAACCATGACTCTAGTTAGAGATCTCATGATAATATACTTCATACAGAATGAAATGCAAGATTTATTAGGTTCTTTGGATTGAACAATATGCTAGAATTTTTGAAGAGGAGTCTGCGATTGTATAGCTCTTGGGAAGATGTTACGTTTTTTAATTGTTAAACTGGCCTTACAATTTCAAGATCTATTTTTTCCTTAGTTTCTGATTGGAAGAAGATAGCATACTATATTTTTGGAGGATTTCTTATCCTTGAGTTTTTACTTCTATTTGTTTGACACGTTTTTTTGTAATTAAAGAAACAAAAATTGTGACTCTCTTATATGGGATCTTTTAGACCGTCAACCTTTGCCCGGGAATAAGCCAGATGGGATGTCATGACCAACTCTCGTTCCCCAGCATTGACTTGGCTTCTATTTATGGGTGTCCCTGTTCATTTTTCTGATTGGTTAGTTAGTGTATTGCTTTCCACATTCATGTCACCAATAGGTTAGTGGGTACTTACTGAGAAGATGGAAGAAATTTTTTTTACTACATTTATTATGTTTTATAGTATAGAACATGGCTAGGATATTATAAATTAAGGTTCACTTGCCTATGACTCAACCTTTTTGATTGAGATATTTACAATATGCAGATGTAATGTAGCCCATAATTTCCCTTTTTCTAATCCTTAAGATTATTGCTTTCTATTCCATCTCTCTCATTTACATTTCAATCCGAAATTTTCTGCCTTTTCTCATCTCCTAAAACTATGTAGCTCTCCTACCGACCACAACTAAACTATCCAATTCTCTCATTTGATAAAAGCCCTGAGCCTTATGAAGGCTAACAAGTGACTTTGGAAGAGGGGTCAAAAGAAGTCATAGGTCAACCTTTAGATGCTGAAGTTAAAAAATATACAACTATGGGGATAAAAGGTTGTTATGAGTCTCAATATTTTCTTTTACTATGTTTACCATGTTAAGAAGAGTAAACTTCTGTCTCCCATTCATTGTTATGGCAGTTGAACGAGGCTTATTGGAGCTTAGAAAGCTGGGAATAGAACAACAACTTTGGGAAGCATCAAGAAAGGAAACTGATCAATCCTCTGCCATTGCAGCTGCCAATCACAAATCTACAGGAGATTCAGACATCTGACCGTGATGAATTTTGCTTTGTAGGTGCTATTCTCATCTCTGTAGACAATTTTCCTTGCATACGTATTTGAATCTTCGCTTGCTAGAAACGAATACCACCTTGATGTTGAACTGTAAAATATCGGTACATCATTGTCTATTTTGAGAGCAGTCTAGTAGAGTCTGTAGTTGTATATTTTGTTGAGCAGGCTGTTTATAACTATTGGTTGGTCTGGTGGGTGTGAGAAACTTCAAGAGTGAACAAATTTTGTTTAAAGATTTTGAAGAACATTGGATTTTGGGTAAAATAATTTTATGTATTATTATGCATAAGAAACCAATTTGTTTTTGAATGAAAATTTTATATTTGTATATGAATTGTAGAGCCAACAGATCTCAATTCAAATGAGAAATCTCATCTTCTTAGGAGACTTTTCCTTTTATCCTCTCCTACTTGTTGGGTATTCTCTCTTGATTCTTGTTTTTTTTTTTTTTTTAAATAATTTGTTGCCCAAAAATAAGTCACTGGCTTTAAAAATTGTTGTTCATAACATAGCATGTATCCGAGTACATAGAAAGATGTGTCAAATGAGTGAGTAGGAGACAAACTCAACTCATTAAAATAGCTAAAGGGTTTCTCCCTTTACTTCTTTGATTCTAAACGTGCAAGATATGTAAGCTAGCCTGTTTAGCTTAACTGTCTCGAACAATAGGATTTTGATCAGACTCGATTACCTTTCAGTTCGCGCTTGAGATTTTATAAATATTGTAAAAGTTTTATGGCAGGTTATGGCATACTTGTACCATCATAAAATTATAAATAACTATGTATACAATTTAAAATTTTTGTAAAATTACAAGTAGTTGTGATTCGAGAATTTGCCACTTTAATTTAACTTGAAGTTTATAAGATACCGCCTGACTGAATAGTTAATCTTATATTGATAAGTAAATCATCGTTAAAATTATGAATTCCCGCATTGTCTCAATTGAGCAAACTCTTGCGAGCAAATGTAGAATGCAATTATGGCACAGAAAAAAGAAAGAAAATATTCCCTTCCTACAAAGCTATAAAACGCAACAACGAGTATTTGGTTCAAAGCACAAACGAGTATTTCTTAAACTCGACCGACGACTAGTATGAATATATTTCTGAGTGTGTCCCACGCAGACTCTTTAATGAAAAATATGTAATTGGGTCCTCAAATCTTATATAAACACCATCATAAAAGATTGTTTGAGGTTTGAAGAAATCATACGGGGAGACAATCACAACCAACATCAAATGGGGAGATCAAACCTTTGATCCCAAAATTGAGCGCACTTTTAAAGCGTGAAGAAAGGAACAAAGAGGTAATCGAGATCAACAAAGATGGCGAATGAAGCTGTGCAACAGCCCATGAACCATAGGAACAAGTTGTTCCGTGATTACGCTCTACCAAGAACACATAGATTATATTCTAGGATTGCACGACCTATTATTCAAGCTAGAAACTTTGAGCTTAAACCTATAATGTTACTTATGTTACAAACAATTGGTTAGTCCAACGCTCAAGCTACAAAAAGTCCCCATTCACATCTTTATGGAAATCAATGGTTTTCGTTCCTTTCTTTTAGGGGACAAAATTAAAGTATGATTAAACTCTTTATCTTCGAATTCGTTAACCACATGAGATAAGTTGACAGAAAAGTTTTTTAGAAAGTATTTTCTGTTACTAAATTAGCTAAGCTACAGAATGAACTCACTTCATTTAACCAATTCACGGACAAATCAATATAATAAAGCATAGGAAAGATTCAATGAGCTGCTAAAAATTGTCCACCACATCCAATACCGAAATGCATATAATTAGAGATGTTTTACAATGGACTTAGTAACCAAACTAGAGCAACCATCGATGTTGCCGCACATGGAGCAATTGTAGCAAAAAAAATATAATGATGCTTATAAGATTATTGAGACAATGTCGAGAAATCATTACAGTTGGCCTACTGAAAGATTAACACACCAACTCGGAAAGTTCCACAAGTACATGAAGTAGATACTTTGTCATCAATCCGAGCACAAATTTCCTTGTTGATAAATATGAAAAAAATAATATGTCAACTAATAGGATTTGTGTGCTTATATTGTAGAGAAGAACATTTTTTTGGGAATTGCCCTTTCATTCTTGAATCAGCATGCTATGTGGAGAATTATATAAAATCAGAACTTCAATAGGAACCATAACGCCTACTCCAGTACGTACAATTTGGAATGGAGGAAAACAGATCTCAAAACCCACCTGGTATCGGACTACATAACTGACCTCAACAACAGAATTCATCTTTAGAAAAGTTATTGACAAATCTCATGGAGAAACAAAAGTCACAATCCAAAGTCAAGTTGCATCGTCAAAGAACTTGGAAAACCAATTTGGATAGATTGCTCGTTCATCAAACAACAGACCTCAAAGTGCTTTGTCAAGCAACAGCGAAAATCTGCAAGCTGAGAATAAGGAGCATTGAAAAGCTATCACCTTAAAAGGAATGAAATTATTATTGAAGAGCAAAAAGGATCTCACAAAGAAAGCATAACAGAGTCAGAGGAACACTTCCTAGAAGAAACAGTGGAAGAGTTGTCTACACAAAAATTTCTAGAAAAGAAAGTTGCTACAAAAACAACAACTAAAATTGCAAGTTATATTAGACCACCTCCTCCTTTTCTACAAAGATTAAAAAAGCAACAGCAAGATAAGCAATTCAAAAGATTTCTTGATGTTTTAAAGTAGTTTTACATCAGTGTCCTGTTAGTAGAGTCGTTGGAGCAAATGCCATATTATGCCAGTTTATGAAGGAATATTCAATCTCAAAAAAAGAGGTTGAATAAATTTAAGACTGTTACTATGATTGAGGGGAGTGGTGCATACTGAATAAATTACTGCAAACATTAAGGAATCCATGCAGTTTTACAATACATTGTTCAATTGGAACTACTAGTTTGGAAATGCTCTCTACGACTATGGAGCTAGCATCAATTTAGTGCCTAGTTAGTTTTCAACCAACTCGTTATTGGTGAAGCAAGGCCAACTACATTGACACTTCATCTTGTTGATCGATCTCTAGCACATCCAGGAGGGAAGATTGGAGATGTGCTAGATCAAGTGGATAAATTTATATTCCATGTTGATTTTACTTACGAAGCTAATAATAAAATATAATTTTAGCAGTTATTTTTTAGCCACAAATAGAACAATTATTAACGTACAAAAAGAAGAACTGACTCTGTATTCATGATCAACATGATACATTTAATATGCTGAAAGTGATAAAATTTGCAGAAGAACCTGAAGAATGTACAACAATAGAGATTTGGGACTCTAAAAATAGTGAAGATGAAGACCATTGTAGCTGAAGGTGAAGATTCACATGATGAGCTGGATGAAATCGTTGAAGAAATTAATGAAGTCTATAACAATACAAATAGACAGTTCAAGTCGCTGCAATTATTAAGAAAAGAGCTAAAGAAATTCAAGTCTTCAATGGAAGAACCACCTAATTCTGAGTTGAAGACTCCACATAATTTGGACAGAATAATACTTTACCAGTTATATTGCTACAACACTGAATGAAAAGTAGGAAGCAGAATTATTAGAGGTGCTTCGAAAATTCAAGAAGAATATTGGATGGACTGTAATAGAAATCAAGGGGATCAACACCTCAATATGCATGCATAAAATATTACTTGAGGATAATCACATGAACTTCGTTGATTAGCATAGGAGACTTAACCCAATTATGAAGAAAGTTGTAAAGAAAAATATAATTAAATAAATGGCTGAATGCATGGATCATTTATCATATTTCAAACAATCCTTGGGTGAGTCTGGTACAGTGTGTACCAAAGAAGGGAGGGGTTATCGTGGTTCAAAACAATAACAATGAACTAATTCTAAACATAATTGATATACGAGTTGGAGAATATGCATGGATATGACACTTCATGGTGCTTGAAGAATTGTATTTGGTCATAAAGTTTCAAAGAAAGGTATTTAGGTTGACCGAGCAAAAATAAAAATGATTGAGAAGCTGCCACTATAATCAATAAAGGGAATTCAAAGGTTTTTTTGGGCATGTTAGCTTCAGTAAGAGGTTTATAAAATACTTTTTCGAAATTTTCATGCCATTGTGCTCATGGCTAGAGCAATATATGAATTTTAAATTCGATGAGGCTTGCCAAACGGTCTTTATAGATTTGAAAAACATATTAATCACAGCTCCAATAATCGTGGCACCAGATTGTGACCTACCTCTTGAGCTTATGTGTGACATCAGTGATTATGTTTTTGGAGTAGTTTTTTGCCAAAGAAAAAAAGATTTTCATTCAATTTATTGTGTAAGCAAGAATTTGCCAAATGATCAACTAAACTACACAAATGACCATGGTGTTTGCATTTAAGAAATTCATAGCCTACTTAGTTAGAACTAAGTCAGTCTATACTAATCATTCAACAATTAACTATTTTATAACAAAGAAAGATATCAAAGCGAGGCTAATAAAACAGATGTTGCTATTTTAAGAATTCGATCTATAGATCAAATACAATAAAGGGACTGAAAATCAAATTGCTAAAAATTTATCCAGAGTAAAAGATGAAACATATTGCAAAGATGACAAACAATTTTCAGATAATTTTCCTAACAAGAAACTTGTTGGAGTGCAAATAAGCAAAGTACCAATGCATGCAAATATTGAGAGATAATTATGGAGAAGTGGGTGAGAACATACAGGATGGGAAGTGTTGTTATCGAGACTTTCTTAAGTGTCAAGCATAATCATCAAAGTTATAAAATCGATATAGCCTAAGAGGGAGGAGTGGTGAATTAGGTTATTTAGTGTTTTAAATTATTAAAATCTAACTTGTTTGCCTTTCTACAATAAATAATCTCTCTTGACTAAAAAAATTTACTATTGCTAACTACTAATCAAATCACAATTAAGTAACAGGTTGGAGTAAGAGAGAGAGAGAGAGCAAATGCAAGTTGTCAATGGGGTTCACCAAACAATGTGTCAGTGTTATAAGACTCTTCCTTGAAGATTTTTTTCTACTTACCCTTTCGATTATATTTGATTAATCTTTCAGACATCAATTATATCTTTATAACTCAAAGGCTTTGCCCTTTTGACAACTTAACAATAAATATGTATTTGAATATTTGGTATAATAACAACCTAATTTCTCTTAATAAATGAAATATCAAATGTTATAGTAGATGATTAAGTGTTGGTGATTTTATACAACGTAAGTGCACATTTCTCAACAAGTAAATAGATAAAAATAGAGTTTCGAATCCCAAAAAAATTATACGTATAAATTTTTAATTATAAATATATTTTTATTTTCATTTTATTGAAACAATGAAATACTGATTTTATATGGTTAAACTAACTAATAAATGAATCAAAACTTAAACACGAGTGACTTCTTCTTAAATAAAACCTAGGATTATAATTACTCATCTACAATTCTCCTTATTTATTCTATCTTTTTTAATTAATTAATTTACACGAGTTTATTAATCAAGACACCCTAATTATCAAAAAGCCTTTTTTTATAGTCAATTAGAAATATCTATGTAAATTAGTTCACTATATCCGTATGTGAACAAAAACCACAATGATTCATTAAGTTCGGGTTTTCTACGTAATAACATACATTATGCATGTATATTTTTATTCAATATAAACTCATAATTTTCACTTGATGATTATATGTTATTCTATCCCTATCTTACTAATTTGGCTCTCCATCTCGATATTCTATCATGCGTCGTTCCCCAAGAATCGTCAATGTTTGGATGTCAAAATCTCATTTTGCTATCGTATTCTCTAGTCTCTAGCCCTACTCTCCTTAATGATTTTGTGCTCTTTTAATAGATTAGGGAGTGATAGTAACTTTCCAAAAATCTGTCGAATATTTGTTTGATATTCTCTTTGAAATTGAATTTTCCATTGGATTTTCTTCAAAATTTGGTATCTTTAAATATATCTTATTCAAAATATTAAAATTTGACTTAACTATCTACCTTGAATAATAATTTTCTTCATACATTAACTTTACAAATCTCCTTAAATCTAGAATCTACAAAATAACATAAAATCCATCACCGATCCACAAAAATTTTCTTAAAATTGATATTTTCTCAAAAAAAGATAATATTTCTACAATTTTAATAAATAATCTCTAATATTATATTATTTTCTTATAAAGTTAATGTAATAATAACACTCTTTTAGAAAGTTATCATTAAACTCATAAAATTGAATGCTTGTCCTAGACAATTGAAGGTTCAGACACTTAGTAGTTAATGCACAATGGATGAGTGAGTTTAATTGTAGACTAATGCTAATGGATTTTCTCCAAAATTTGATTTACAAATCCATATATCTAATATGATCTAGATGACCATCTTGAGATAATAGATTGTAGGTGAGTGTATGGTGAATAACTCTCGCATGTACATTTAGATATTTGGCTCTTGGTTTGAAATAAGCTGCAACATTCATCCTGTTTCAAAAAGGTTGAGATCTCTTGATGTAGTGTAATTTTTTCAACTGAGTCATCAATCTCAATGCCCAATAATTCATTGATTTTCCAAAATATTAAATCAGTTTTCATTCCCATAACATAACTATGAACTTGCATAGGTCGGGGAGTATACTCTAAGTTTCCATTAAACATCCAAATAATTCATTCATAATATGATCCATTCAAATTACATAAACCTTCGAGTCCCATTTCTCTAAAAGTATTCTCAATAGCCAAGGTTGCAAAACTCGAAAATGAAAATTTTATAGAACAAATAATTGACTGAAGTTTAAATTGCCATACTATTCCTTGAATACGATTGACTTGAAACAAAGGGATAAACACTTTGTTGAGATGAAGGATGGGAGGCTGCACCTTTGGTTACACCAGTTTTTTGGATGCTCAAAAAGTTGATGCCATTGAGGATCAAATTTTCACAAAAGAGATATTGACAGACGTTGGTGAGGGTGACTAATATTATGAGGAAGCCAAATGATAAGTAATTTTTGTAAAATTGCCAATTTTTGTCGAAGGATTCTGCTAAGACTATGTTTTGCAAGTTAGGGTATCATAAAAAGGAAGACAAGTAATGTTGTACGAAGGAAAAACAAAATTTAAAGGTTGGAGATGAATTTATGACACTAAGATTTGTGAGAGTACAACTTTTTTGTGTTGTAGCACGTCTATGCGTCTAGGTGGATTATAAATGTGTCTCAATAGTCTACCATAATTTAACGTACGATTGATTGGATACATTCATTTGAGAAACAAAAAATGAGACCAACAATAAAATTAAGTGGAATCAAGTCGAATCAACCCCAATTGAATCCTAACATTGTTGAAGGTCAACTCATCCAATAGTTTTATAAAGATATCAATCAATTGACTTTTGGAAGTTATGAACTCTAGAGTCACCTCTTTTGTTTAGATATGATCTTGGATGAAATGATACTTAATCTCAATTTCTTTTGGTGCGAGAGTGTTCATTAGGATTTTTAGAAATGTTTATACTACTACTATTATTGCATCTAATAGAAATGTTCTCGTAAATTTGACCATAAGTGTTTGTTTTATCCAAAGAACTTGAACACAACAACTAGCGGAGACTATATACTTACTTTCAGCCGTAAAAGACCCATCAAGTTTTGTTTCTTGGAGAACCATTGAACCAAGGATTCTCTATAGAATTGAAAAATTCAGCTTGTCCTCTTCCTATCCCTAGACTCTCAGCATAATTAGAGTCGATGTAGCTTACTAAATTGGAAGAAGTTCCCTTGAAATGTCAAAATACCAAATTGCTTGTCCCTCTTAGATATTTAAAAATCATTTTTACATGTAAATAAGACTCCTTTGAACATGCTTGAAACCAGGGGCATAAAAAAACTCTAAAAAGAATATTCAGCATACTAGTTAATAAGTAAAATAATGAAACAACCATTCCTTGATATCTCTGTGTCTGCATTTTCACCACTCTTTATCTAATTTTGTAGAGGTACACATGTGTACGAGAGGATTTTAGCTATCCATTTTGAAAGGCGTACTTCGATAGATTTTGCTTGGTTAAAAATATTCCCTCCTTAGATTGCTTAATTTGTAAACCAATGAAGAACTTAAATTTTCCCATCATGCTCATTTCTAATTCATTTTGCATTAATTCTCTAAATTCTCTGCAAATCAATTCATTCGTTGAACCAAAAATAATATCATCAGCATATATTTACATAATAAATATACATTTGTCTTTGTGTTTGGTGAACAATGATGAATCAACTTTTCCTATTTTGAAATCTCTTTAGACAGAAATTTGTTTAACCTCTCGCACAAAACTCTAAGAATTTATTTAAGTTCATAAAAAGTTTTGTTAAGCTTATACACATGGGCAACCTTATCAAGTGCCTCAAAACTTCATGGTTTCTCTACACACACTTCCACCTTATTATATCCATTTTGGAAGCCACTTTTAACATTTATTTGATACAAAATAAAGTTCTTAAAGCAAGCAAGAGCAAGTACCTGAATAGATTGAAGTTGTGCTATCAAAGTAAAGGTCTTCTCAAGATCAATCCCTTCTTTTTTATTATATTCTTTTGCAACCAACCATGCTTTATTCTTCATTACTGTACCATTTTCATCCAACTTATTCTTGAATACACATTTAGTTCCAGTAATTGAATGTTCCTTAATTCTTAAACCTAATTACCAAACTTTTTTCTCTCATTTGTTCAACTCTTCTTGCACGGTCACGTCCAATCTTCGTCATTTTAGACCTCATCAAAATTTTTGGTTTTGATTCGAGAGACAAATGCTATATTGGCACAATAATTCTTAAGAGATGATCTAGTTTTAACGTCTTGAGTGAGATCACCTAGAATGTAAACTATGAGATGACTCTTAGTTTATTTTCAATTCTTCGACATATCCTCGTGAATTTCTCCAATTTGAACGATTTCTAACTCATTAGGAGGATTCTCTTTAAATGTGTTTGCTCCTTGATTATTGTCATCCAAGTTATGGATTTTCATCTTCTTTTCTAATTCATCATTTGACACCTTTTCATTTGGTGATTGTGCGGATTCATCAAACTTAATATGCATATATTCTTCAACAACTAGATTTCTTTTGTAGTATAATATTCTATAAATTTTGATAATCGTGGAATATCCTAGAAAATTTTGATTATCAGTTTTAGAGTAACACTTTCCTAAATTGTCCTTATTTTTAATTTAAAACTTTCTTATATTGTCCTTATTTTTAATATTAAAGCATTTACATATTAGGAATTTTTCAATTCCATAATACATAAGAAGTGGTTTCTAGAATTGGTTTAGTCAAAACACGGTTAAAGACATAGAAAGTCATGGCAACGACTTCCCTCCAAACATATTTAGATATGTTTCTTGTTAATTCTTGGGAGGATCTATTCTTTCTCTTAACAACTTCATTTTGTTAAGGGGTTTTAGGAAAGAAAATTTTTTATTCAATGTCATACTCATGACAAAGAATCTCAAAACATTCATTCTTAAATTCTACTCTATGAATTCCAATAATAGGAAAATCTTTCTTATTTTGCACTTTCTTCTTAAAGCTAAAAAATGTACTCATGGTTTTATCATTTGTCTTTAGGAAGAAAACTCAACTAAATCTTGAGCAGTCATCAATAATCACATATGCATAAATGTTTACTTTCTAAACCATCATTTTTTATGAAGGAAAAAGATTCATGTAAAGTAGTTGAACATGTTTTGTTGTAAAGATAACCTTCTTAGAACCAAATGAACCCTTGGTTTTCTTTCTCATTTGACAAGTAGCAAAAATCTTGTCATTCTCAAAATAGATCTTAGATAGACCTCTAACTAGATCATGTCCTAATATATCTTAATTATGGTATTCACTCCTGCAAGCTCTAATCTTATAGTCCAACAATCATTAAACGAATAATTAGCCTCAAAATATTTTTCATTAAATTTAGATAAGTTATTCAAATCAATAGTACAAACATTTTATGTCTGTATCTAATAAACAATATTTTTTACCACCTTCAATATCTTCTATCATGTATACTTTTAATTCAAAGATAAATTTAAACTATTTATTATATAATTGACTAATACTTAATAATCATGTTTCAAATCATCGACCTATAAAACATTTTAAGTAATAGAGTATGCAACGTTAATTATGTTGCCAATACCTATGATTTTTCATTTTTTGTTATCTCTAAAGGTGACATGCCCTTTCTTTTTGAATAAAGAGATGAACTTTGTACTATCTCGCATCATGTGTCTAAAGCATTCGTTATCTAGATGTCATCATTTCCTTATGGGAGTATCTCCAACCTACAAGCAAATTTAAGTATTTTGTTTTTCAGGTATCTAAACTTTTTTGGATTCTTAAGTGTTAGATTTGGTTCCTTTTAAAACTCATTTCATCTTAGTGAAAGATTGGTTGTTAGTGTTCTTAATTGAGCGTACAAAAAGCTTGTGATCAACTTTATTACAAATCTTACTAGTTAATGGTCTAAGAAAAATGTTAGTGTATGCTTTCTTCTTTTAGTTTAGCTCATAATTAAAACCGGCTTGTCAAATATGACTCTTTGTTTACCTAACAACATATTTAAAATTTTACTTCCATTTGTAAATTTAAGTACAATAGCATGCAAATCATCATTTTTGCTTTTCAAGCCCTAATCTCATTTACTAAAGATAAAATATACTAACATGTTTTTTTGATACCTCAACATTTTCATTTTCAACAATTTATACTTATACTATAGCATATTAAATTGTTTATGTGATTACTCAAAAGCTTCAAGTCATTCATTTTATCACAATTATCTTCCAAATCCTTTATCGAATCACATACCTCATTTTCTTTAGCTATGAAGCACGTGTTGTCCACTTCTTTTCTTCGAATGAAGTATCTTCATTGTTATTGCCTCATGTGACATTTTTCTTGAAAACTTTTGAACCTTTTTTTGCTTGAGAACACTCCACCTTGAAGTGCCCCAACTTTTCACATTCAAATCATGTAGATTCCTTTTCCCTTTATGGTTGATCTCCACTTGAAAATTTCTTTTCTTCAAATTTTCTTCGTTGAACGAAATTGTGAATTTTTTTTTATAAACACTACCTTCTGATCATCTTCTTCTTTGTTGATTTCATTTTGGTTACTAGGTAATGCTTTAAGAGCTATGTTTTCTTCTTGAATACTCCCTTTTCTTTCAATTCTTCTTGTTTAATGACTCTCTTCGTAATCTCATAGGTCATTACAGATTTGATTACTTATTTTATTTTTCACACTTTAATGTCGTGTACTTCTTGAATTGTTATCACCTTAGGTTGTCATGATCTAGGTAGACATCTAAGAATTTTTCTTACTAACTCCTCGTTAGAATATGTTAAATGAAGAGTTTCTAAACCATTAGTTGTTTTGGGAAAATAAGTAAACATTTGACTAATGATCTTATCATTATCCATAGAAAATAGTCATACTCATGCATAAGTAAAACTAAATTCCCTTTCTTTAAATTGGTTAGTACCCTCATGGGTAACTTCAAAAAAATGTCAAACCTCATATGCAATGTCGCACCCTTGAACTCTATAAAATTCATCTCTATTTAGTGTACAATATAACATTTTCATTGCCTTTTCATTTAAGCTTAACTTTTGTTTGTCATTGCCATTATACTTAAAGGAAACTTAGCAACATTTTCATTGTTTTCAAATTTAATAAGAATATAGAGACCATTTTCTATCACATGCTACAAATAATAATCAATAAACTTAATATAAATTATCATTCTTGATTTTCAACATGTATAATCATTTCCATCAAAGAATGGTGGTATATAAATAGGTTGACCATTTATACATAGGTTTTCAAATTAAATGCAATATGTATAATTTTGAGAAAACTTTACTATCTTTTATCACCATATATAATGAGACCAATCTCTCATGCAAATTGTAAGAGCGATGTGACCCGGAGGAGGGAGAGGTAAATTTGGTTACTAAGGTTTTTCCAATTATTAAAATCTAACCCGTTAAAGTTCTAAAATTAATAATATATCTCAAGCACAAACAATTTACTATCTCTAACAACCAACCAAATTATAAGTAATATGTTAGAGTAGGAGACAGAGAGTGCAAATGCAAGTTGTTAACGTGGTTCAACTAAATTGCCTAAGTCGGAGCTCTAAGATACCCCCTCAAGATTCCTTTCTATTAAACATTATGATTACAATTTATTGATCTTTTGGACATCATTCCTACATTTACAGCCCAAGGGCTTCATCCTTTCCACAACTCAAAGAAATACAGTTTTGAGTATCTTCTCAAAACAAAAAATAATCTCAAATTTTATAAAAGGTGAGAGCAAGTGATTTAGCTTAGAAAATTGAATTAAGTGAGCCTCTCATCAAAGGTATTATTGGTTTCATCGATTCATCATCTTTTTTGGTCTTGAGATGACTTTTGTTGATGATATATACTAAAAGTTTAGAGAAGCAAATTTATTTTTAATTTTAAGTGTCAATGATGTATTGTTTACTTAGTCACAACGTATGAATCAAATATGTCGAGATCGCTCTCAAGTTATACTTGGATTATCATAGAGCTATACTCTAACAGTACTCAAGAAAATTAGCATACAAGATTTACTCATATTGCTAAAGGCAACAAATTTAATAAAGATTGAGTTCCTAGAATTTAGTTAAACTAAAAAAATGCAAAAGACTCCTTATATGTCGGTAGTTGGGAATTTAATGTATGATCAGTAATGTACCTGTTCAGATATTTTGTATATAGTTATTTTGTAAAGCAGATAATTCAAAAACCTTTGATTGAATAATTGATTATAATCAAATGGATTATACGGTACTTACAGAGAACAAAAACTCATATTATATATTTTGATTTTGATTAGATGTCAAAATAGTCCGAAATCTATATAACGATAAGTCTACCTGATAATTAGAAAACTACTTTAAAAAAAAATGCTAAATTAGCATTTATAGTTTTTTCAACTACGACATTATCATTTGTATTATGTGATATCTAATAATGAAAGATAGCTATGAAATTTTGTCAATGAAATTTGAAATTCAGAAAGAATTGAAAAACCATTGAGGTCAAAATTGCGACAATAAATTAATAATCTATACTTCAATAACAATAGGAGCTCGACTAAGTCAAACTATATAAACAATAAGTTCTTGGTTGTTATACAACGAGTTTAAACTCATCATATGTCTATTAACTATATTAATACAAACTCTATGATTGCTGATCCACCTATTAAGAGTTTAGCATTCAAGGTTTTCTATGAGCAGTATGCTAGTGTGGGTGTTAAATTAGTTGATGACATATTGTTTTAGTTGGAGTTTGTTGTTTGCCTTTGATTTTCCTTTATTATACGTATTAATGTTTTGATTTCTTTTTTTTTCTATGATTCTTACTACCGTTGATCTTATAGGAAATAAGGTTGGATCAGTAGAAATTATTGCTACACACTCATGCTCGATGCGTATCATTTGGTTATATTAGTATACGTAACCATTAATGTGTTTAGTTACCAAAAATATGTCAAAAGCTATTTTGACCTTATATTGATATGATTTGATGGACTAGATTTTTTGAAAATCTTTTAGTAATGATAACAGCTCGTGCACATAAAAATTTTGGTGAGATACGATTATAATCAAACATATATCCAAACGGTAGATTATTAGATTTATTTGACAATTAATTAGTGAATTTATATATTTAATTATAATTATATGTCAATAATTATTATAAAGTCAGATCCTATTAAGTGATTAGATAAAATTTAGTTTTAGTATTTAATTAAAGTGTAGATATCGGCTGTTAGGTTTAAGTTTGATGATGGATTGGACTTAATCTTATCTACCTCTTACAAACTCAAGATTATGGCTCATAGGTCAAACAAGTTAATCTTTCATTATCTCAACCTCCGGTCCACAAATGGAAAAGCTGATCTAACTTAGAAGACTAAAGTCATTGTTCTCGAACTCAACTACACTTTACAAAAATTAACAAGTAAGATGATTTCATAGATTCCTGCAACTATTTCACCTTGGCAATTTTGACGTGATGAATACGATTCTTTGGGCTTATGGAATTTGATTTACAAAATTTCTACTCCATTACGCACTCAACAAAGCAGATAGGATGGTTGAACACCATGCATCACTCGCGCAGAACCGCTTAATTCTAAGCTTTGATCCAAAAACCTTCTATTACGATCTGTTGAAAAGGGCGGGGGAGGTCTTTCCAGGACCATCGGAGGCGACTCAGGGGTATCTGCACTCGGAGCAGAGTGCTTTGAGAAAGGTTGGACGGAGGATCAAAAAGAAGGGCGTGGTAACGACTCACTTCAACTTCTCCAGGACTGCTTGACCAAGAAACTGAGGTTGGATTCATGGGTTCTGGGTGCCAAAGGCCCAAATGCATCATATATCCTTAGATAATATGGTTTTCCTTATCTCATTTAATCCCTTCTAATGGTTTTTATTATCTCATTTGTGCCCTTCCTTTTGGTTTCGTACATCCCTTGGCATATTGTCTAGTTGAAATACTTTATTCACGAGTAAATAATTCATTATTAAAATAATATATTATAAATAATTAAAATATTTTAATTACCAACTTAGTTTCGAGAGTTTTTTTGTGTGGCAGTTGTCTCTCTCTTCCTCCTCGCCTCCGCGCTGTTATTAGCAGAAGCTCCAGCCGAAACCCCACAATATTATACACACCGTCGCCGCTCTCGCCCTTGGTACAAGAGTTTTGTATCTTCTCAATCTCCCCTTCTTTTTGGAAAGGTCTATTTCGTTCGTTATGAACCCACTCTCGAACTTGTCCGGATAATTTCCTCTGCGAAGAGTTGCTGTAAGTTTTCTTCTTTATATTTCTCAACTTGAATGAGAGCTTATTTTGGAATCTAAAGTACATTAATTGGGTGTCTGCTTGTATGCCGAGTTCGATTTTGTGGTTGGGTCTGTGATTTGAATAAAGATTAGTTGTAATTGCTTTATAAATGTTAGAATTGTAATTTTCTATTCTTAATAGGATGAATTTATTTTCAATATATTGGCGTAATTCTTCGAATTCTTGCCTTTTCATTTTGTTAATGAGATGTTCAACTTACATTGTCAGAAGTATGGCAATATTTGGAGTTAATTATAGGTTCTTTAAAATGGTTATTGGTGCTTCTCAGTAAGGCATCGAAACATGATGATTTATATTTTAATGTATAAAATGAGGAAGGAGCTTTTTTACTTTTTTTCCTTAAAGCTAAGAATTCGTTTGTGAAGCGATTGACCCTCAACTGTGAGGAATTTATCTTTCTTTTGACTCGTTTAGTGTCTCTACTAATCAAAAGGAGGAGTTGCGTTTTCTAAATCATTAGATTGATTTTTATTTTTTGAATCTTTTCCAGCCATTGTGCTTGTAATTGCTTCCACTGGTTAAGCAAGCAAAGAAAACAAAGTTCATATTTCCTCTTTTTACTTCAAATATTCTTCAATGCATTAAACAAAAATAGAACTCATCACCAGTATTCAAATATTCCTGCTTGGTAATCAACTTGTTTGAAGAATTTGAGAAGCCTCCCGTTTATTTAATTTCAAGAAAAACACTTGATATGGGATATTTCAATAAACTCATCTATTTTGGAGAAATTGAGAAAAAAATACCATGGTACTAACTGTTTGATCTCCTGTATCTAATTTCTGATCTATATATGCGTATTTGTATCTTATTTTCCTGTTTTAACATTTGCATGTTCATCTATCGAATTAAGGCATTGATACTACTCAGAGATTACCTTGCCCCTATATATATATATATTTATTTATTTATTTATTTATTTATATCTCTGTTTTTTTGGTAATTTTTCTTGAATTTTTTTTAATTCATTTCGGTTTTTTGGGCTAGGATCAATGCTTTCATCTTTTTTTTTTTTATCCATCAGCTTTCTTTTGTAAAATATTTCTTTGTCATTCAAAAGTTTGGGTCAAATGGACAAATATATATATATATATTCTATTTGAGTTTTCTTTGATTTCCTATCTATCATACGGTTGGTTACAGTGTGTATAATGTACAAAAGTGATGTTGATCCGATACATATTATTGTTCTTTCTTCAAACATTTGACCATTAATATGTTGGTGACAGCATCTTTGTTAGGCTTAAGGATAATGTGTTTTGAGTGCTTTTTTTTAAATAATTGTTTGGGTAATGGTTATCAATGTTTTCTAGCAAATAGAAAACATTCATTTGCATTGTTAAATTGTTAAAAAGTTGAATGCAACCTGTCTAACTTTTGATACTTTTTGTAATGCTCTGAAGTCTGAATTGGTGGGGTAGATTTTAGGTCATATGAGAATTTCATTGGTTTTGAGCTTTCCTATGTGAATGAGTTGATCTCATTTTAAAATTGATGTGACGTTCTATGATGGAAACTAATACTCGGAGTACTTAAGAGTATTATTTGCTTATATGATAGAAGATTTGCTGTCTCTATTCAGTTCGATGGAAGGTTTTCAAAAAAGTATTTGTTTAACTAATCGACTCATAGAAGATTAATATGCTGAATAGCTGTGATTTACGTTGTATCTGGTGTTTCTTGATATTTTGTTTTTCGTTCTTCCTTGATAGCTCAGTTTTTCCCTTGTCCTAGAAAATATGTGTGACAATGGTAAATAGCAGTTCAAATATTGATGACCACTTACAATCTCCATATATTTCTTTTGTCGCAGCATTTTGTCCTTAATCTGAAGGAAAGGAGGAAATTTAGAGTGTCGTGTCGATGTCTGCTTCTGCAAAAACTCTGATTGTTGAAAATCACTCTCTAGACGGAGATTGGATAATTGTTTCGTACCGTAATGGTAAGAAGAAAAAGAAATTGCCTGAGATCATTTCTCAAGGGCGAGAGTTATGGACTCCGACCGATTCAATTATCGACTCTGGTAGAGAGTCAAAACTGTTGAAAAAGATGCTCTGCTCTATAAAGAAAGTCGAAGCTTCTGACTTTTTCAGTACTTTCATAACCCAAATGGAGTCATCTACCGTTGGGGATTCCTTAAAGCGGGTAATTGGAGCAGAGGAGAAGCTGCAAATGGTCATATATGGTATAGGCAGTATCGAATCTTTCTCAGATCCTCGGCTGCAGCTCAGCCTTGCCATTTTGATGAAACAAAAATTCAGCTGGATTGAGAGCATAGAATTATTTGATCCAATCCTTTGCACAACCGAATGTCGAGTCCTGGAGACCCTCAATGTTTCTGTTTTGAAGAAAAATGAGCTTGGAAGGCGATGTGCTTTTAAGCCGACAATGTTCTTTATGCCTCATTGTGGGGCGGAGTTGTATGATAATCTTTTGCAGGTGAATTGGAAGGTGGAGCTTCTCAATCATATCGTATTGTTTGGGAATGGCTTCGATGCATATGAACGCCATTTTTCGGAGTTTAAATCTTCAAATTTTATCGAGTCTGCAAAGTATATCTTGGCAACAAGGAAATTCAAGGAGGAGGTTGGAGTGGATACGGTTTCAGACTATTATTTTGGCGCTTTCCATGATTCGAGTTGGCATTTTTTCAACCCAGTTGTTGAAACGGAGCTGGAATTCATTTCTGATTGAGACTCACTCTCTGGGTTTTATTCCAGTTTGAGATATAATGTTGTAATGTCTCTCCACGGTGACAGTACCAGCTGGGATGGTTCTCTTTTTGCTCAATCTCTCCTTTGGGATTGTGGAAGCATACAAGATCAGTATGAACAACATATTGATTAGTTGTGCTCATTGAATACAATATTTAAAGGGTATCTACCCTCGGCGCGATAGCGATACATGTAACTCGTTAGTTAATCGGTATAATAATAAATATTATTTATAAATAATTTAAATTAAATTAATTGACAAGTGTGGACAATTAGTAGCAAAGTTAAATTAAATTTAGCATTTCCATTTTTCATTCTTTTCCGGTTCGATTAAACCCACTCAAACGATGAACTGTAAATGAAATTTTTGTTTATGTAATTGTAGCCTTTTTTTCCAGTCGAAAAAATTGCTAAATTTGAAAAAACAATAGTATTATTCTCCCAATTCAGGGGCTGCTTCTTACAATTTTCGCCATTTTTCTCTGTGCATACTGCATAAGCTCCTGTGTCAGCCTACGAGATTGTGATTGGGTCTGAGATTTGAATGAACACTATTTTTACTTGCTTTGTAAGTATCTAATTTGCATTTTTGAGTATATAAAGTATGATTTTCTTTGTTAAATGTTTGTTTGCTTTATCCAAATCTTGCTGTAAATACTTTTTTAATGAAATCTTCTACTTCATAATGAGAAGTAATGGAATATTTTGAGTTACTTACAGTGGTTTTGAAAGGGTAATTTGTATTTCTTAATCGGTGTCTCTCGTCGAAACCAAACGGGTTACTTTGTTTGTATGGTTTGTTTTGTTTGAGAAATCAATTTCGAACCGAATTATTTGTTTGTGGGTTGGAAATATTATCATTTTTTGGCTTGTCGACACTTGTGGCAGTTTGTTTTGTAATTTTGACATTGTCTGGATCCTGGTGGTTTTTTTATTGTTACATCTGTAAGACTGTAAATAATTGTGTAATGCTTAAGGTGAAATGGACTAATCTACTAACCCAATATGTGTCAGCAGAAAGCATTATAGCAGCCGTTTGCTCCATTTTTCTTCGGAGAAGCTGAAGTTGTGACCATGTCCAATGTCCATTCTCTTTTGCTTACTCCCACAAGCCATCGCCCCTTACCCTCTCCCATTTTTCTTCAACCATCTTTTCCCTTCTCTTCTATCAGAATGGACTCTCTTCCAAAGAGTTTTAGATGTTGAAGCTTTGGTTTTTCCGCTAAAGCATCCTCCATTAGCCTTGAAGCCGCAGAGAAAGCGTCTCTAACTTCTCTTTTGGACCTTAAAGATAGTGGTTTCCTCCATTTTGTCAAGTACTATGGACTCGGGAATGACTTCATCTTGATAATGCTTTTTCTGTGGCTCTTTTACTTTTCCGAAAGATGTACTGGGAATTTTTCTGTTTGTTTTAATTTTCATTTGTGATTTTTTTTTTCATTTATGATCTCTCAAAATAATTTCCTTCTAATTTTGGTGCTCATTGTAAACGAGGTGGAATAGGTTGATAATATGCACTCTTCAGAGCATTGAGTCGGTCCAGATCAAGCTGCCAAGCTTTGCGATAAAAATTTTGGTATTGGTGCTGATGGAGTAATCTTTTTCATGCCAGGTATTAATGGCACAGATCATATGACGTAGGCAGCAAAAATTAAAAAATATATATAGAAAAAAAATTAACTTTAGAGAAAAAAAAATAAATAAAAAAAGAAGAAAAAAAGGAATTGACGAGAGAGAATAGGAGATTGGAAAATAAGATTTCAAAACTTCACATATTCATTCATAATAATCTGTCCACACAATAATAACACTTAAATATAAGAAATTATTGCTAACCTAAAATACGAAAATAACTTTAATTAAAATAAATAAATAAAACATCAAAGTAAAATGTCAGTGATGTCTTCATCAACTTTCCCGGGGTAAAAGAATCACCCATTTGACACCTCGAAGAAGAAGCTCGCGTCTTAGATCATTTCTTAGACCCTGTCGAAACCTACTTAGAGTCATAGCCTCATCTTCAACAATTTGACTTCTCATTTGAAACTCATCGAATTGGTTAATATACTCAGTGACTGACCGATTGCCCCAAGTAAGGGCAGTTCATTGGTCCAACAAGTTGCCTTACTAAGTTCGAGGTAAGTATTGTTCTTGAAGTTGTCTTTTCATTTCTTTTCAACTTCCAACAGGAGGCGCATAACGTTTTTTAAGGAGATTTTCGACACTCTCTCAAAATAGTTAGGCACTACTAGATAATTTTAAACTGGAAAATTGAATTCGTCGATTTTCTAGCACTCCATACCAATAAAAAAATGGTCCATATATTTTACCCATTGAGTGAAGACACAGGGATCTAGACAACCATCAAAAGTAGGGGTATCGAGTTTGATATTCTTTAAAAGTTGTTCATCATGACGATTAGGAGAACGAGATTTTCGACGATAGCGATCTTCACCACCCTCTCGATTGTAACCTCTATCTCTATGGTCATGTTTCAAGTATCGTCGAGTATGTTGCCGATGATGATAGGGTCTATTAGGGAACACTGCGGAATTATCTGTGTCCGAGGGATGAGAAATTTGTTCCATAATGTTTATCCTATTTTTTAGGTTTTTAGTTGTCTCGTTAGTAATGGTCAACTCAGTCTTGATGGTAGCTAACTGTTCTCAAAATTGTTGTTGATCGTTAATCAATTGTAATAATTGTCGGGAAATAGTATCTAATTGGGAAGGAACCATGTCTAAAACACTAGGACTTGATAAAACCTGACGACCACTACGTAATTGCATGCAATGTTTCTTATTTTAATTTATTAAATTAAATTTTAATTAATAATAATAATAATTTTTTTTAATAGATCAATAAACAAACCGTGTTTATAATGAATAACATAAACTACGACAAAAAATCTAACAAACGAAATAGTAGAATTTATTTTGATAATTTTGTTGATTCTACCAAAATAAACACGAAGAATTTGATATTCTAAAATAATAAAACAAATTAAATATTTTGCCAAAAAATATAACGCAACAAATTGATTATCAAACTGAACAATTAATTGATAAAGGTGAAATAATCGGTAAAGCTTGTATCAAAAAACAGTTCAATATGTGAGTATGAAATAATCAGTCAGATATTAAATCAAATGATAGTTTAAATAAGAAAGCATTTGAGTAGCTTAAAAAAAGAATCTAGTTTGAATTGTTAACCAACTACAAAATTAATGCGTAAATAAACAAGCTGTTATACATAGATAAAAATAGATCACAATATAAAAATAAAATTAAAACATAATTTAGAATTAAACAAAATTTAAAAAACTAATAAAAGATAAAAATAGAAACTCCCAATGCGATTAGTCCAGGATAGCAAATGTTGTGATCAATGGACATCCAAATTGACAATGATCAGGCTAATTGATCCAATCACACTCGCTCAGGAAATTCGGTCCCAATCACATGCAAAATCTAACGCTTCCAAAATATGATTCCTGGGGCCTTGCAAATACAGGATTTAGGGCATGTAACGGTTGCGGCAGGGGTGATTTGTATAACAGAACATTGAAAATCCAAATAGAGGATTTAGGGCAGGGAATTGTTGGGGCAGGGGTGATTTGTACAGCAGAACATTAAAATCCAGAGGAGCAGTGACATTCACCCCAGAACACGAACTCAGTTGAGCCGTGAAAATCCCAACAGAGCAGCGATAATCACCACCGAACGCTAACACACAGCGATGGCCAGAAGGAACGGACGAACAACGACGGCCGGAAAGGAGAGCACGAACAGCGATGACCGGAAAGGAGAGAACGAATAGCGACAGCCGACTAGGGATAGTGCAGTTCCGTCGATAGAACTAGAATTCCGGCATGGAACCTTGGCTGCTGCTGAAGGAGCTTGACCAACCAGAGGTGACCGACAACGAACGGCAGCGGTTTGATTCGCGACGAACACCAACGTGCAGAGATGCACATACAGCGAAACCCACAAGCAGAGAAGCACCCGATGTGCGCAAATAGGCACACGACAGTGAGGGCAAGATCTTCTCAGCAAAGCTTTGATTTTTTTTCAGAGGAAACCGGATGATGAACGACAACTAAAATCGAAAAATTAGGTTATTAAGTGAAGATTTTATTGTTTAAGAAAATAATAAAATCATCTCTGGTCCTCATTTGATTAAAAATTAAAAAAAATATATAAAAAAGAAATCAAAAAAGAAAAAGAAGAAAAAAAAAATAAAAAAAGCCAACAGAATAGAGAATTTGAAATAAAAATTTTTCAAAATTTCACGTATTTATTCTTAATAATCTGTTTAAAAAATTTACAATAATAATACTTAAATAAAAAAAATTAAAATTAATTTTATAATACAAAAATAATTTTAATTAAAATAAATAAATACGAGGGAGCCTGAGGTAATTTCATTCAACACATTTTGCATTTTGAGTCGATGATTAAGTATATAAGCATTGAAAATATAATATCTAGGTCTATTGGAGGGATCCTTTTTATTTTTAATCATTGCAGTTTCACTGTCCACGGGAGCTGGCCTTATTGTTCCAGGAACTCAAGATGATGGAACGGTGCATTATTGGTTTTTTATTATTTGTTCCCTTGTTTCAGTAGAATAATTTTTGAGACATCAGTGCTTGCAAAGCTGGATGAATTTTCATTGGATCGTGTCTCACAGATCTGTATTCTTCAGCTTACTTATTTTATTAAGTATACTTTTTTAGAATTCAATGTATCGATTACTTTGTCAACAATTCTTCGGGTGTTGGTTTTGAAAGTTTTTAGATATCAATGTCTACCCTGGGTGCGACTTTAGCATGCGGAACCGGAGCCTGTGCAGTAGTTGTGGCAGCTGTTCTTGAGGGCCTCGCAGAAAGAGCAAGCATATCAGGTGCTCTTATTCACACGCCCACTTTACTGTATTCTTTCTATCTGTTTTGTGTCTTAGCATTGTAGAGTGGATTTGCCTGGAGGGCCACTGCAGATAGAATGGAGAGAGGAAGACAATCGTATATTCATGACTGGTCCTGCTGAAGCAGTGTTTTATGGGTCTGTTGCCCTCTCGTAAATCTTTAAAACCTCTAAAATTGTTGTCTTGGAGACAGTGTAGTTCTCCTGTGAAATCTACTAAGTTATCAATCAAAAGCTATTTGCTATGTCAGGTTTGTCTTTAGTGCAGCATATGACTTCACTTGTCTCAAAAGTTTAATCAATACCAAGTGAGCTATGAATTTGGTAACGTGTTAGTTTTGAAGTTAATTTGGGGTACCACATTCCTTGTTGTCGATTTGTAGATTGGAATACCCGAAATGATTTCTTGATTCACCGATTTCATCGAATCCATTAATGGGTAGGGTACTAACATTTCTAAATGCATTTTGAGACGATTTGAGAATAACTCTGATGTAGCGATTGGATTATGTTAATCCCGTCGACGTAATCTAATCGCAATCAAAAACTAAAGAAGAATGGTGGAGGGTGGAGGTGGTAACTGGAATGATGAATGTGGGGGCATGAGCCTCTCTAATGGGATGGGATGGGAGACAATTGTTTGCTTGGATGGGCAGCAAAGCAACAGTTAAGCCAATTGATGGTCTAGTCTTCTAAATCAAGCAAGTCTCTCCTACTAATTTACCTTTATCTCTCAACTAAAGTGGTAGGTATGTATTTTCAAGAAGATGCTCAGTTGTGATTGGCTTACGGTATCCGGTTGCACAGAAATACGATAGAAACGGCTGTGGTGGAAAAAACAGTACCCACCATTCAAGCGGGTTCATCTGTTTCCTGGGGTCGAACAGAGAAAGAGACATGACGACAAAGCCAACCTAAGCCTCCTGATATTTTCTCAATTCATTCTTATTTATTTATTTATTATTTTCTCTTAATTTTTTTATTTAATTATAGTCCAACCCTAATTTGTAATTATTGGAAGGATTATTATTAATTAAAGAATGTTGGATGTGATCATTGATGTCAGGTATGGGAGGAGGATTGTGACCTGACCAACTCTATTAATTACTTTATTTATCCAAAATATTTATTTTAATATTTGGTTTTTTGTCCTTCTATTTTAATTCAACTACCTTCGACAATTACAAATATGCTCATCCGACGGCCAAGAATCGTTGTCAAATCTTTGCCTTGAAAAAACCAAACATAATTTAGGCCACCTTATGGAATATTTTGACATCACAGGTACCAAATTGTAAGAGAATATGCAACCTGATCAACAAAAAACGACAAAAAGATACCAATACTAAATATCTTTAGGAGAAGAAAGTGTCTCACGTGTTAATTCATGGAAAATAAACCCTATATTATTATGATGTTACTCTATCGCAAATCTAGCTATTTCTACTTTGATCTCCTTTCACTTAGAATTCATCAATCTGATTGGTGACAAATCTAGCTTGTTTCATATTCTCATCTGTCAAAGTCAGTTGAACTGTCAGATTTTGTTTGTTGAATTTTCACATAATTTAGCACAACATGTAAATAAAACATCAGAGTATAAAATCAAAATAAATTCTAAATTATGTTTATTTTCATTATGTAGTTAATTGCTACGAGACAAGTGTTACAGACAAATTCAGTTCGTTGAAACGATAGCGAAGGACTAGAAGAAAAGGCAAGGAGGGTGTCAATTTTAAATTTCAAATTTTAAATAAAGCAGGAATGACTTTACCCACCACTATGCAAAGTCTAGTACCCTAAACTGCGTTGGGGTACTAGACATTGTATGATCATGAAAATATGGTTCAAATTGCATAGAAAGTGGATTTTTATAGGTGGGGTTATGAATCCACTATTAGGGTTATTATTGTTGTCTAAGAAGTTTAATGGCTAAATGTACATGATATTTGGTAAGAGGGTCCACTCTTTATAAATCCTTGAATGTAGAAGAAAGTCGTTTAGGCTCAAGAGGCGTGTACGAGAGAATTGTGTGACATTCTTTATGATTTGCGATGGAGCTTGATGACATTAGTTGTGCTCGTTTAGCTCCTAAATACTTGATGTAGAACATAAACAAGTATTAAGATAATATCTTTGGCCAATATTATCCACAAAAATATATATTTTTATTATTCTCTTATAAAAAATTTAATTCATTTGAAACTTCTAACTATGAGGGTCCCAAAAAAGGTCCCCGATGGCGCTATAATGGATTTTTCAACAATCGATGAACCGATCAGAGGAAAAATCTCAATTAGCGAAACCCAAGTAGCATTATGTTAAATGGAAGAATCTTATCAAAATCCATGGCCAATAAATCATAGATGGACCAGCCAAATATTAAAAAAAAAATACAGTGCTATCACATTAATTTGTATCTGTTAAGTCGATATAGATTTGTATCGGTTAAGTCCAGAGTTAGAAAGTTAGATTCTTCTGAGAGTGATCATTTTTCATTTTCATCGCTCGATCTAAGATTTTTGCATAAATTTGCAGAACAATTAGAGTTAGGGTTAATTTATTTGGTAGGGTAGGTATGGCTCATGCATGGTAAAAATAACATAAAGTTAAGATCCATAATTTAAAACAAAACAAAAAAAAAAAAAAAAGGGTAAAAATAGAGAGATAATGTGGTGCGTGCTCTCAAAGTTAGTGTTTAGTGGAAATAGTGACAGCAATCCACTCTTCTTCTCTTTACAACCCTTCTATTCTATCCCTCTTCCTTCTTCCATTCAACTTTTCATAAAGAGATTAGGTCTTCCTTCCTATCCCACATACTTAAAGACCATCATTTCATGGCCAAACATTAGCTGTCTCTTCCCTTCCATCTCTCTTCTGTCCCTTTCTTCCCACCATTCTAATGAAAGGCTCGTGATCTCATGAATTACCAGTTTCATTTCCTCCCTAGACCCTCCCTGTTCCTTTCTCAACCACGGGTTCCGTACAGACATGGCGGTTTTAGATGCTATGTTTTTTGTTTTGAAGTTTTAGGTTCGGAAAAGTCTTGAGCTCGAGTTGGCTTCCATGGCTGAATTGCGGGAAAGCTCAGTTTATTCCAGATTGGAGACGTTGATATGGGCTGCGAAGCTCGTGTTTGTTGTTGTTGGTTTTATATCCACTGTTTTTTTGTTCAAAGTGGCTGTAATTCCATACACATTTAATTTAATTCTCTCTACTCTCCCTACCCTTTGGATCTCTCTCCAGTCCTGGCTCTCTCCGCCATTTCTGTACATCATCGTCAACTTCATCATCTTCGTCATTGTTATCTCTTCCTTCTCCCCAAATCAGTCGAGACCTCAGCCTTCTGATGAAAAAATCGCTATTTCCGGCGAAACTACAGCCTTCGAGTATAAACAGCCAGACCCAAATCTTTCTGAAGATTTAAAAATGGTGACGGAAGACGAAAACAAAGAAGAAGAAAAACAGATGGTTTGGAACTTTTCGGTTATGTCCAACGAGACAGTCCCCGACCCACAGCCAGAAGGACAGCCAAAGGAGTATTTCTTCCCGGATTACGGCGAGATAGAAGCCGGCGTAGAAGAGGCGGTCGCCGACAATGACGACGACAGTTTGGAAGCGACGTGGCAATCTATAATGGAAGCAAAAGGGAACGATGAGAGGCATCTTAAGAAGAGTGAAACGTTCGGAACTCCCCCTAGTAATTTGGGGCGAGCCAATGCCTACAGTGGATACGGCGGCGGCGACGAGGATCCGGTGGCTTGGGCAAAGAGAGAGTTAAGGAAGTCGGGCACGTTTAACGACAGGGTTTCGTATAAAAGAGAGAAGTCGATGAGCCAGGAAGAGTTGAAAAGACGGTCGGAGGAGTTCATCAACAAAATTAATTCAGATATGAGGCTGCAGAGGCTGGAATCTGCTCAACGCTTTCTTCTTCGCCATAGATAAGCCAACTTTTACAGGCTTCTTCTTCTTCTTTTTTTTCCCTTTTGTTTTCTATTTTCAACGCGAGAACACGTTACTCCGATCTGATAATCTCACCAGCCATTGATACAGTACAGAACTGTCTGCAAAGTTTATTTTCAAATATATAATCGTAAGTTCAGACGTGTGATTTACTCCTTTGGCGTAAATAATTTATTATTTATAAGTTCTCGCAAATATCATATTACTAATGACACGTCAAAACATAAGTCTAAAAGTGCGAATACGTCTTTAATGAGTTGTCTAGACAACTCATTGAGATTCAGTTTATTTAATGTGTTAAAAGTAACTATCATTGTATTTTTTAATCATCTTTATTTCCACGCAAATGTAGGCTCAATATTACTCATGAGTCCATTGAAAGAGGAGCCACGGTAACTCATCAAAGATGGACTTAATTTTGATCAAATTGTATGGAATGCATGGATAACTTAGCACAATGTTTGAGGGCTTTGAGTCAGGTTGGAGCAGAGTTATGGATTATTTTCAAGTATTCCCCGAGTTATGAACAAATTCGGGTCGAATTTTTCTCACCTCTAGTTTAATTCGGTTTTCATGATTTTTTACCACTAAAACTGTGAACCATGGTTATACTACGTATAAAACCAAACCAAGTACGGTTTTAAAGTTACCAAGATTGAACATGGATAGTTTTCATTTTCATGCTCTTTCTCAGCATTCCAGCGGAAGACGGGCAAGAACGAAGAGCGACTAAGAAATATGGCAGAATTGTTTGAGAGAGCCAAGAATTTACTTGAACATTAAAACTAACAAAGATGTCGTGCATAAACCAAGTCAGCTGGGTCTTAAATATTAAATTAAAGAGTGAAATCTTTTCTAGATCCTGTTTAAAATCAGAACAAATAGAGGCTGTGGATCTCGACTATATGAAGTTCAAATGTACTTTCATGAAAAGATGTTCATTTATAGACCCCACCTTTCAAATCTATTTTAATACTTATTTTACAGCCATAGTTAATGGATTCTCAATCTCTATCTCTCCCTTTCTCACAGCCACGCACTATCAGAGAGAGAAGACAAAGTGATCTCATGACCTTTTAGTAGTATCCGTTTAATTTCAATCATATTTAACATGAGCCCAATCAGAAGCCTTTTTTGCATGAAACATGGCCGTGTACTCATATTTCAATAATAAACAGTACAAAGAACAAAAAGAAAAACCTCATTTTCATTGAGAATGATGAATCTGACCGTAGTAGACCATTCCCGGCGGTGGAAGTGGCCGGAAGCTCGGCGGAGCAGGCGGCTGCTGAGCCACAGGAACTGTCATTGAAGATGAGTGTTGAGTGATTTGCATCAAAGGCTGATTCAAAGGCATCATCGAAGTCACCACGTGCGGTGGCAGAGGAGGCGGTGCTACTCTAGGCAAGGGTGTAATACTAGCATATCCATAGGGGTTGTTCATATACTGCTGAGAGGGAACTCCATTGGGTAGCATGTGAAATTGAGGTTGAGAGCTTGGAACATGACTAAGCATGGCCTGTTGGGCAACTAGAACGGATTGGTATGACTGATTAGGGGGAGCTGAACGTGGCTGAACAGACAAATAAACACTTGAATCGGAAATAACCATTGATTTTTCGGGTTTTGAAATCAAATCAGGAGCAGAGGTTGAGGATGTTAGGCCGTTGTTCTTTGCCTCTTCTGCAGCAAATGTAGAAAGTACGGATGTCATTATCATCTGAGATGAGGTAGAGGCTGTGAGCTTGTCTGCTACTTCAGCTGCAATTGCTGCAGCTGACTTCATTGGTGTACGTCTGGCTTCTATGTTATTGTTATCGTTGGAAGTAGTGGAAGGTTTTGAAAGGTAATTTTCATCGTTCAGTCGCTTCCGCATTATGTTTGCTTCTTCTGCTTGCACTTGCGCCACCTACAATTGTCAAAAAGAAATGGGGGTAATAAATTATCCCACTGTTGCATACATAAGAGAAACTCATTGCTAATTTTTTCTCATTGTTCATCCTCGTCCAAATCTATGCCATTAATTTCAAACTTAATAGTGTCTACATCAAGTCAACTCAAATTAATTAGTTTATTTTTGTTAAATAAAGTTATTGGTCGACAAAATCTAGACCAGTAGATTTGATATTAACATTCATAGGCTAAGGCGTGAATATCAGAAGAGACTTACAAGTTTAGTAACTAAATTATTGAACCAAATACGAAGATCCTATAATGTGATATCCTCAAATTTGAAAAACTACAAGACTACAGCTTCTTTTATCATGCAACCACAGAGAGCCATATGGCATCCTCTATGCTAAAAATACAGTCTTTATATAGAATAACACTATTGTCCAGTAATATCCTACAAACCCCAAGACAGAGAACAGAAAGTTCTGTAATGTGTAAACTAAATGCAAGCTCAAAGTTTCCAAACGAATTAAAAGATATGGAACATAACATAACTATGTATGTTACAAAAACAACAAAACTGTTCAAAATTGTGAAAAAATGAAGAAAATACCTGCATCTGAGTTCGGACATTTTCTAGCTCCGACTCCTGGACAATTTTATAGCAATTTAAGGCTTTGTCAGTTCTTTTAACACATGTGGAAGATGGGTATTACAAATGAGAAGACTTGGAAATTAGAAGCTAAACGCAAAAAATCAGCACCTGTTCGTGTAAAGCTTCTTTTAACTGTGAAACAAGGGCTGCTCTACCTGCCTCTACTGACTTCAGTTTTTCAATACATTGTTTCAAGATATTTTCTTCCTCCTCAAGTTCCTTGGACAAAGTTTTTCGCTTGGGATCTTTTTCTGGTGAAAAAAAGAGAAGAATCTTACAACCCTCAAATTTCTTCAGAAAAAAGAAATGGCAAGTAAAAATTTTCAGGGATGCTAGATTGAGTAATCAATCTCCTTACTATTAGAGCATGCAATATCAACATCTTTCTCCATCTTCCTCACACAATGTACTGCAGTCTTGCATTTTCTCATCTCCGTATCTTCATTGGCATGTTCACTAAGCACCAAATGGAATGCAGATACTATTTTTTCAGCTGCACTTCCAATGGACAATTTCTGCATTTGAAGAAGAAAAAACATTAGTGCGAAGCCTCGTCATAAAGTTGGAAAACAAGGAAACTGATATGGACCCCATGAGTTAATGGAAAATATGTAAATTGCTATGGAGAATAAAACGATTACACACAATGTTCGAGAGATATGTAAACTCATCTAAGACAAGATACCCCAAGTTATATAATGACTTCTCTTATTCCCCATACCTCCAAATAAAAACATTCCACTACAAATATTGACCAACAATTCCACAAATCTCAACATAACCATTGAATAATTAAAATACTGCAATATCCATTAAAAACAACGAACAAATAATTTACTACAATATCCATTAAGAACAACAAACAAATAATTTACTAAAATTAATAAGTTAAGCTATTTCCAATTTTTGGCCTACCGTATGTTAACCAAATAGAAGGGTTCCTATATTAACCAAGGCAAAAGAAAGAAAGAAATATCTAAAATGAGATTAATTGGAAAACAAAGCTACAAGATAAACATAAATGAATACTAAGCGAAAAGAAAAAGAAATATTGTCAGTATTCCTACCGTTCTGATAGAGCGTAAATCCCTTCTAACAATTTTGACAGACCGTGATCGTTTTTTGTTAAACTCTAAAGGGGCTGGAACTTCTTTCCCAAGCATAATATCTTGGAGGCTTTGTGGGCGGGATCCAAAGACTCTCCTTTGTTCCCATATATCAACCTATAAGTATGCAATAGTTCAATTGAGTATGAAATATCCACACATAAAATATGTATTGTTTTGTCGCTGGCCAATTTTTGCAATCAGTCAACAACCTGAGACTGATAACCTACTAAAAAATTTGAAAGAATGACATTTAATTCAAGAAATAAATAGGGCTTACCAATCTTGAGACTGTATTCTTCCCATGATCATCGCCTTTCTCAAGCACATCCGCAAGTGCTCCTGGGAGGACTTTCCAGAACTCTGTCACAAATTCGTTTCCTTTGCGCTTGCTGTTCTGTAAAATATCATTTGCAAGGTACAAAAGAGGAACTTTTTGAACCATATCGGAACTATGAAACTGTTTGTCCCATGTTGCAACAACCAGTTCTGCTTTGCCCCGATGAAAAATACACCAATGTGACAATGCTGTGAATATGTTAAGGTCACGTAATAGTCTTATAGGGAACCAATAAAATTATTGTACAATCAATTATCGTTAACTCAGGATGCTTTATGACAATGTGAGACAAAAGAACTTGACTTAAGAAATAAAAATTGAGTGTGGTAGATACATAAAAAAGAAAATGAAAATGATGATTCAAGTCTATATCATGAATTATCTTGGTTTTCATCAGATTTTACCATATCAAGGTTTTCAAATTGAATCCATGTACCACCAAGCAGAACTTGTAAAGAATGAAACCAACAACCAAAAGAAAGGATCAATTGTCCAATATGTTCAAATTTTTTCAAACGCAGACTTATGATTCTCAAGTATGTTGAAAGATTCCAACCAAAGATGACCTAATGATCATAACACCAAATAATTCCAGAAAAACTTCCACGGTGATCAAGCGTAATCATAGCTTTTGTAAACATGAAGAACAAAGAATTACTTCTACTGCCTTTGCAAAAGAATGAAACGAGAGGCAACTGCGGAATAATGTTTTAGTAATTGAACTTGAAAAAAAAAAGGATACTTTCAATACACTGCTGGGTGCTATTGAGCTTCGACAGCTTATCAGCAAGTATCTGCTCGCTAAATACACTATTCATCCCAGTAGTGAAATGCCTGGCGTCAGCCTCCAAGCTAACGACTGAAGAACAAGATCTTGAAGCTTCGTAAAAAGCCCAAAGCCCAGATTTGACTCGAAAATCCCGAAATTTCTCCCAAAAAATGACAAATTTCGAAGCTAAAACCCCAAAAATATTGGCGCAAGTAGTTCAAATTGCGAGGCAGCTGAGAAAATTGCTGAGTGAAAAAACAGAGAATTAGAATTACAGAAGGAAAAAAATGCCAGAATAAGATTAGGGAACAAACTAAAGACATCTTATTGTGGCAGAGAAAGAGAAATTAAAGCTTGTGATTAGGCACAACTTACATTCAGATAGACGCAGGGACTTGTTTTCAAACCCTAATAACAGGTTTACTATATTACTACATATACCGCGAAGGAACAAAAGAGTTGCAGAAAAAGAGAGGGTGGTTTGGAAGGGCGAAAATAGGAGATGAGAGCTTTGTCCCAACGACATACTACAATCTTACCATTCTAATGTCGTCTCACTTTTGTGAAAAAATATGATTTTTTTTTAGTTTTGCCCTTAAAAAATTGACATCTACCTTAATTACGCTTTAATTATGTTATTATATTACTTAACAAATATTTTTAAAAATTAAAATAAAATATTATTATTATTTATTTATTTATTTTATTTTATTTTACAATCGCTATGAAATTCGAGCTAGTTGGGCTTGGGTCATTTTTTTATAATTTAATGTAAACTTTTATAAATTACATATGATTGATGTGCAACAGAAACTACGGAAAAAAAAAGTTTATTAGCAAAAAATGTTTTAAAAACGTTAGTATAATTGCTGAGTTGTTGTGAGACAGTCTTTCCCACGTGACTAGTGTGCAAATGTGCAAAACATATATGGCGATCTCTCACTTAAGTAGGATAGAAATTTGGGTATTTTATTTTAATCATTTATTTAATTAGAAATTTTGTTAGTTGTCCATCGGAGATCAATAAGACGATTCAAATTTATTTGTTTTTAAAATTATTTTTAATATTCTATCAAACATCAATTGACTGTTCTAAATTTATTTTACGATTGAAGCGTTATTGATTACATCTATTAACGAATGGTTAAAAATTTGGGTAATTTTATGCCTATATGATGTTCATAAAGCACCCTGAGCTAGAGATCACAAATGAGGGGCCTCGATTCGACTCAGTTTTTTTTAACTTTGACTCTTAAGTAGGTTTGGATTGAAAATTTTTTGGGCTTGCTCGTTAAACTCGATTCGTTGATCTTGCTAGGCTTGTTGGGCTCGTTTGTCACCTTGATTGCAAATGATTTATAATTAAATATGTGTCAACCTATTTAGTACGTGGATAATTTGCAATGATGCAATTGTAAAATTTTTATAACTATATTTATGTCATATTTTTTATTAGATCATCTCAAATAACTTTTTTTTCTTCTAAAATACATGTTATTTTATATGCTAATAAAAGAATTAAATATTATATTTTGATATCATAATGATAAATAATTATTATAATTTATATAATTAATTAGTTTTAAAAAATATACATTATATTTATATAAATTGAAAATATTTATGTATGTTTAGTTTGTTAGCTTCAACTTGTTATGACTTGTTATCCAGGTCAATACATTTAACATTAGTTCGGGAGCTAACTCGGGTTAACAGTTTTTTTTTCGGCTCGCTAGATTCGGCTCGGCAGATTTTTCCAAACTCAACCGCTATCTTCGTGCTATTGTTCTCATTTGTCACTGTATATACTGTGTTGTGTAATTTTTGTGGAAGTGAAAATTAAGGTTAATTATTTTTTATTTTGCTGCTGAATATTTATATGTTGGTTTATAAATTAGAGTTAATTTTTGTTGATTGAGTGGTTGATTAATCATAGATGATGATGGTTGTTTGGGCTAGAACAAAAAATCAGAGATAGTAGTTTTCTTGTGTATTTTTGTTTTTGTTTTGCCTGGTTAGTGTGCTGTTTAAAAAAAAAAAATTCTTTATGTTTTGATGATACAATTGCATGTTTAACTTGACATATAATTTGTTGTAATTTGACTTTGAATCTCACTAGTTTTGTTCTATTTTTGGATGCAATTATGTTTCTAATTGGATAAAATTGTTGCAAAATTCAATTGTTATAATTTGTCCATGTTTAGTTTGCTGTGATTTTTGTACAGAATTTGTTGAAGTTTATTTTCTGTCCTTATTTAGGCTATTCGCATAAATTTATTGACAGAATTGCAGCATGTTCCTACTGTGTTTTTGATTGTTGGTTGGTGGTGATTTTAATCTTGTTTATTTTGTTGCTTAAATTGTTGCATACATATTTCGCATTCAGTTATTAAAGAATCTGTTAAAATTGGTAAACATAATTGAGAATAAATTATTTGCTGAAAAAATAACAATTGTTGGGATCTAGGTGAAATCATAAATAATCGTGTCTATATGTTCAGTGTTTTATTTGGTTTTCTACTTTTGTTTCAAGCTGTGAAAGTACAGGAGAAAAGAATGATGAAGTGTAGAAATGGACAAACATCGAGCACTATAGATAGTCAAATTGCATGAGGCAAAATTTCAACAGATAGTGGAGATTCTATATTTCAAATTAAATGTTATTGCAACGTAATGGCAGTAATGCGAACAACATGGACATGGAAGAAACCTGGACGAAGGTTTCTTACTTGTCCGAAATTTGAGGTAAATTTTTATTCGTTGTCATAATTGATGCATAAATTTATGCTATAAATAACGGTTGATACTTTTTCAGGGAAGCATAAGAGAATGCAATTTCTTTTCCTGGGAATGCAATTTCTTTTCCTGATACGACGAACCATTAGGAGAGAGACAGAAGCATGTGCTTAACATTTTACAATCTCGACTCGGAAAAGCTGAAGCAAGAGTCGCAGATGCAAAATCAAGATTCGAACAAGCTGCATGAACACTCGAAGAAGCTAAATCAAAGAATGTGCAGTTGCGTAGGGATAGAGTATGGTTCTTGGTATTATGGGGTCTCATTGCTACATTATTGTTGATCAGTTTGTATCAATTATTTTAGTAAACTCGTATGACAATAACTGTACCATTTATCAATTGTAATGTCATTTTCCATAATATGCATGTGTTTTTCATATCATTGTTACAAAATTATCCTTTGTGAATCCATGATATGCAAATCTAAATATATATAAAATGTAATAATATCTAAATATATATATGCAAATCTAGCTATGTCCAAAATGTAACAATATATAGATATCCACAAAATATTCATATCATATCCAAATCCATTCCATAATCATATCCAACTACATATTCATAATCCATATCCAAATCAAAATTCCTAATCATATCCATATTCATATCAACATTATATCTATATCATCGTTTCAAAATCAACATTATATTCATATTATCGTTACAAAATCTTCTTTTGCAAATTCATGATATGCAAATCCAGTTCTATATAAAATGTAATAATATCCATCTATATATGCACATACAGCTACGTACAAAAGATAAAAATATCCAGCTATCCATAAAAAAATCATATTATATCCAAATCTATTCCATAATCCATATTAACATCAAAATTCCCAATTATATCTATATTTATATCATCGTTACAAAATTATCCTTTGTGAATGTCTAGTTGTGCTAAAGACTCCTGTATAATATAAACAATTAATTATTAACAATAATTAATTACGATGTAATAAATTGGAAAAGAGAAGAAACATTACTAACTTAGATTCCGATACAATATGAAGAAAAACCAAACAAAGTTGATCTCCCTCGTGATGTTGATGCACTGGCTTCCATTTTAGAATCAATGGCTATTCCTTTGTACGTTCTGGCGTTATGGTTCAGACTCCGACATTTACTGCACTTAATAATCTTAAGTATCTTACCAAATGTACTCTGACCTTGAGGTTCATCAACATCCTTCATTATCTTCTTTTTTGGCCTCTCAGATGGTCTCCTCATAATCGATGGCTGAATTTCTCCCATAGCTGAAGGTGGCCACATGTCTAAACCATTCATTGGCTTTATGAATTGTGAATATATCGTCAAGTATGTATGCCGATGGTAGTAACGATCAACGTATGATTCATCTAAATGATATTCATGGTACAACATGCACACATGGTATGCCTGCGAGTTGCCACTGGTTACAACTACACATAGCGTTGGCTAAGTCAACAACGAATTGTTGATTGACATCACTAACTTGAAATTTTTCAGCCCCAACTCCGGTTGCAAACCAGTTTCTATCTACATCTTGTAATTTGTTTAACTTCTTTTGTATATGAGGGCATAACAATCCGTTTTGTTGCTCCATTCGTTGTTGCCTCTTAAAAATTCTTGCCATTAGAGTCGATCTTATCATTTCTATCATGGTCACAATCGGCTTATCACGTGCTGGTAAAATGAATACGTTGAATGACTCGCTCAGATTGTTCAACATTAGCTCACACTTTAATCTGTGACTGAAAGTATGTCTACATCAGTGCTTCACATCATACTCCGCAAGATATCTTTATGATGTTTCATCGAAACTCTGTAGTCTCTTCATTTCCTTCATAAACATCTCACGTGTTGTTGCAGTTGAAGCATTCTACATAATGTCTTTGTATAGTTTTCCACAAAACTTCTTCTTGAAGTTTGCATACATATGATGTACGCAAAATTGAACCTCTGGCTCTGGTACATGTTTTCGAAGAACTGCTTCCAAACCCTATATAAAAGATGTCATATGTCAGTAGGTGAAAACATATAAAACTTTACAATGATCACATATACTTACTTTTTGTTGATTAGATGAATGTCCAGCTTTCACCACGATCATATCCAATATCCGTCAACAACAACCTCACAAACCATTTCCAAGACTTCTTCGACTCAACATCCACAACAGCCACTGCAATAGGATATATTCTGTTATTTGCATCAACACCTATGACAGTTAGAAGTTGACCAGGACATGTCTCATTCAAGTGACATCCGTCCAAACTTATTACTAATCTACATCCAACTAAAAGGCCTCTTTTACAGACATCTAATCACATGTAAAGTTACTTAAATATGGGCTCTGTTTGACCATCAACTCTGTCAACGTTGACAATAAAGGTGCTACCCAGATTGGATCTCAAAACTTCTAGAGCATATGATGCCAATTGTTTATATTATTCAGCTGAATCCACATTTGCAGCCCTACTCCTCACCCTGATTACTAGGCTAGGACTGACTTCTAAATCAATGCACATAACGTTCTGTCACCCACTTTGCTGTTGCATGACGACTCTCCATTGTGTGAGCACATACATGAACATTATTTAACTTCTTCACTTGAAAAGTCTCTTCATCTCCTACTCTTGATGCGTATAGTCTCCAAGCACAACCTTCTTGACATTTAGCTTTTACTCTTTGTTGCTTATGTTTTGTAAATCTGATGTCAAATCCGTTAACTAAATCATAATTGGCGACTTTCTTCTTAATTTCAGCTAATGAGCTGAATTCGTCACCCAAACATATTTTTAAAGAGTTGTTGCTTGATTCCGCTGTGTTCGCTGCATCCATCATATCATTGGATTCAGCGACTGAAAGATTTTCATCAGATAAGGAGACCGAAACTGATGGAATCGGAATATGTGTTAGAGCCCATGCTTCACCAACAACTACCTCATCTACATGAATTAGATCCCTCGCTTTAACAACTTGAGAACCACCATCACACTCTGATGAATCAGATGACTCGTCATTTCTACTTCTTCCTAGGCAGATACGTCAATGCCTTCATGGTCTACGTACATATGAATACGACATTTGTTATCCACCACCTCAACCATATGAGTACGTCATTATCAGACACCACTTTTCGTAATCCATTTTCCAATCCTAATGGAGGCTCCACGAATATAAAGTCTTCCATACGCCAGCTTTGACATTTACCACTATATCTACAACCATAAAAAATGACATCATATCCACATCAATATTCGTGACTAATGCATTATCTCCACCCACGTACTGTAAATTTTTTTTCTTGATAAATTTCCCACCATAGTGAAAGTCAATTGAAAATGTGTCCATCTTCTTCCCTGCAAAACAAAAAAAAAATTATTATGTTTTTCATATACAGTTCAACAAAATAATTATAAAAAATGTTTATACTAGAAGCGTTACGAGAATTAAGCGAAAATGAATTACAAAACAGTCAAGGTGATATAAACAATTTCTCATTGTCTTCTTTTTGAAGGAGTCCATTTCAAGCATATTGACAGAAAAGGGATTAGTAATTTTACCAAAAATCACCATTTAACGGGATCATGTCAACAATCAATTTCAATTGGGAGTGTTAAATAACTATTTCATTTTTTTAGGGATAATTATATAATTCTTCAAGTTTTGGTTTCTTATTTTAGGTCTTACGTCTTTCTATTTTATGGAAATGCACCTCCCTGCAATACAAACGAATTTATTATTGTTCTAAAATTTTTTAATATTTCACATGACAGTTCGGAGCTTTTAAATTACTTAGCTTCCGCACCAATCACTCTCCCTCCACCACTTTTCTTCAATGCCTTAATCCTCTATCGGTACTTTTGAAAGTAATTTTTTGTGTTTAAGTTTTTACGTCCCATTCAATGTCTGATGATTGGTTTTACATCATAGTTTGATCAAGTCTATTGTTCTTTGTTTGCCTACTTTCGTCATGATAATTTCCAATTCTAACAGATTCACAGATGTTTTAAGAATTGAATGCAAAATAAATATGCAACAGAAAACCAATATGTAACAGAAAATATATATGCAACAGAAAATAAATATATAATAGAAAATAGGTATCCAATAGAAAATAGGTATGTAACACGAAATCGAGAAGCACATTGGTGTACTTACACAGGCAATGGAGACAGGAGAAAAAAGCAAAAGCAGACAAGGGGAATAGTTCTAGGATAAGAAGACCAGTGATGCAAGCGTGCGCCATTGGTGAGAGAGAGAGAGAGCAGAGAGAGTCAAGCAAGCAGTGCGAGAGAGAGGGGAGCAAGCAGTGTGAGAGAGCGCAAGGCGAGAGAGAGGCAATCTGAGGATCGAGAGAACGAGGCAAGAGAGAGCCGATGTGAGGGTAGAGAGAGCTAAGGGTCAAGGGAAATCTGATTAGTTTTAAATTTTAGGTGAACTGGTCCGGTCCAGTTCTGACTCTAGGCAGGGGCATTTCGAGTACAAAAATATGAACTTGACGAAAACGTGTCATTTTAACAGCAAATGGCACGGTAGAGGGTGAATTACCCATTATTAATACATTAAGTTTTTTTTTTTTTGCCCATTATCCGAGTTTACAGTGCAAATTGCCCTTTTCACCATAACGTGGGGGCCAAATTGCACTTTGCCCTAAAAATTATGCATATTTTTTTTGTAGATCAACTAGCACATTCGGTAGTCATTATAAAAAATATTACTTAAACAAACAAGTTAAAAACCCTACACAAAGATTATTGAATGTCATTGGTATTGACACTTTTTTTTATTCACAAAATAAAATGAGAGAAGAAATAACAAAACTTATAGCACAATATGAGTTGCCTTTAGCATTCAGCTGTAGTGATGAATTTAAAAAGTTTATGAAAGAGTATACTATCATTAATTTTAAATGTGTTTCTAGAAGTACAACTAGAAATGATATTATTAAAATGTTTAATAATATAAAAAATGAACTAATTTCATTTTTTTCAAGCGCCTCTTTAATGTCTATCTGTATCACCTCTTATTTATGAAGTGCGTGTAATTCTATAGGCTATGTCATTGTAACTTTTCATTTTATTGATGACTCTTGGCAATTAAATAAAAGAATTTTATGATTTCGTTATTATGAATATTCTTACACTGGTATTACTATTTATAAATATATTGTAACGATATTGCAAACATATTCTATTCGAGTATTTAACATAACACTTGATAATGCTTATACTAACGATGTTGTTATTTCTTATTTTAAAAATTATTTTCAATTAGATACTACTTACGATTCTTTTTTCCATATGAGATATGTTTGCCATATTTTAAATTTTGTTGTTAAATATGATATGACATATATTTTACCTCATATTGAATTGATTAGATCCGTAATTCCTAATATAATTGGATCTAATTTGAGAAAACAAGAATATAAATATTTTTGTAAAGTTGTCCAACTTAAATTACAAAAATTAAAAACCGATGTAGATCATAGGTAGAATTCTACTTATTTAATGTTGGAAAATATTAGGTCATATTAATAAGTTATTTGTGTGTTTATTAATGAGAAAACACCAAGTATTAATCTTGATAAATGTAGTTGCAATGTAGCTAATATATTTATTGATATTTTGAAACCATTTTATGATGCTACAAATGAATATTCAGAAATTTATTATCATACTTATTATCTTGTTCTCCCAATTTTTATAAACTTTAACGGGTAATTTTGTACAACATCGACAAATAGATGAATATAGAGATATATTTAATAAAATGAAAACAAAATTTAAAAAATATTGGCTTGACATTCCTCATATTTTTTGTTATACATATATAATGGATTCTAGATATAAATTAAGAGAAGTATGTCTCATGATTTAAAATTTCTAATAATTTACATGCTACTTCTTTACTTTCTACGGATCAAATAACTAATGAAATTGTTAGTTTATATCCTTCTTATGAATCTAAATATGATAATATTAGTCGTTTACGTGTTTCTTCACATGCTAGTTCAAGTAATAGTGGTGGAAATATTGTAGGTTCACAATTTTATATTTATGATATTTAAAATCAATTAGATACAGATATTTACTCTAATTCTATCCGAAATGATCTACATATTTATTTCGACACTCGATATTAATTTCTCGCGAAGAAAACATTGATATTTGAGATTAGTGGAAAATATTTTCTACCACATATCCTATTATTTCTATAATGACACATGATCTATTAACACCTCCGGTCTCTACCGTATCATTAGAATATGCTTTTAGTGCAGGTAGATATATGTACGATGAATGTCGATGACGATTTGCACCCGATCTCGTAGAGGCACTCATTTGCATGAAAGATTGGAACGATGCTATTACGAAAAACCAACAACGAAAAGACGAAATACTTGAACACTTTAAAATTTTAGATTTTGAAAATTAGTATTATAATTTAAATTTTGAATTATTTTTTTAATTTGTATTTTTTTTTTACATTTTCATATGATTGACAATTAAATGAGTTGAAATCTAGTTGGGATGTTTCTAATTTGTAATGATACAAATGTCAAATTTATAATGAATATTATATTTTTTATATATTTATTTTTTTCTATTTTTTATAATTAAATGTCATTTTTGTATTAATTAAAGATTTTTATTATTTAAACGACTAAGTATCTATTATATTTTATCATTACTATAATAAATATTTATTATAGTTTTAATAAATAAAAGTTTAATGAAATATATAATATATTTATATAAAATAATTTTAATTATGTAAATTTGGCTTGTTAAGCTCGGCTCGTTAGACTCGCGACTCACAAACTAGTTCAGGTTGGAAATTTTTCGGGGTCAGCTTGTTAGGCTCGGCAATCTCGATTTGCTTAGCCCTTTCGACTCGTTTAACATCTCCACTTGAATTTGATCCTTCTATATTTGTATTTAATAAATTGATCTATTTATGTTCCTGTGTTTTTTATGTTGGTTTGAGTAGGAGTGTGGCTCCTAATTAAGGGTTAATCAGTAATTGATTTCTCCGACGTTTTCATGTTCTTTGCGTTATATCCTTGAATTGAAATTAGAATTTGAATTGACATGTCATTCATCTGTTCTTGCACAACTGTAGCCACGTTAGTCTTACAAATATACTGATGTAAATTGAGTTGTGAAAATCAACAGTGATGTTATCGTCATATTGAATTGACATAAAAAAATATTAAAATTTTCATACGTTGCAAAGTTCTGCACCTATAAATAATCAGACTGATATAGATTAATAAGTTTGTCAAATCTTCTTCTAAAAATGTTCAAAATTTGTTTCTTCTTCCTCCAGTTTGGAATTCCTACTCGTAAGTCAGGAGTTTTAGGTCATGCTTTCACATGGGTAAATTGTTAAAGAACACAAGGTAAATATACAAGTGTAACACTTGTGAGCAATAAAATAGTAATACATCAATTGTCACAATGTTCAATACATTATGGTCGCGACCCATCTCGGTCTGATCAAGAGATTGAAAAAGGGATAGCGCCCACTGGCTTAGCCACTCTCACTGAGTCTAGTCACCCACCTCTCCAGCCTGCGAAAGAAATGTCAGGGCTGTTTAGCTAATTCGATGGGACTTAGCATAGCCCTTCTCACCAGAGTTTACTGACTTGAAATCAAATGGAAAATCTTAACGACCCTTGTTTTAAATTATTGGACAAAAATAGTTAAATTGGTGTTCAACAATTTATATTTCCAAAAGATATGAGATTAAGTTTATATAAATCATTATTTAAATTGACCCAACAGTATTTATGGTCTTAGGATTGGACATTTTAAGTTATATTAAGAGAGAAACATTGTCAGACAAGAAAAAAATGGTCTTTTGTTAGCTATAAATTTTGTTTCTCTCTCTATTGATCGAGTCATCCAAGCTTCTTCTTCCCATATTTCTACTCATTGCAGATTAGGAAATTTGTATTTCTGGTCTCGCATAGAACCCTTGCTTCGCTTTTACACTGGGAGTCAGAAAGATCGACCCCAACCTTTACTTTCTCCTTCTTCCACTCTTAATTCTTCTAAGGAAAAGCGACCCGAATATTCCGATTCTGAACTAGGCATTCGAGGAAATTCATAGCCCAGAGGGCGAATTTGATTCTGTTGTCTCATGTCAACAGAACCAAAGCAAATAATCCTGTATAAATATTAAGAGATTCCCTCACTATTTGATCTAATTTTTGGAATAAGTTTCACCCTCTCACTTTCTATTATGGTATCAGAGATAAATTTGTACGATGTAAGAACCGATTAAACACGCCAGACGTGAAGGAAAAAAAAACTTATCACGCTAGACGTGTAGGCGGGTGTTGTCTCACATCGACAGAATCAAAGACAACGATCATGTATAAATATGAAGGGGATTTCCTCACTCATTAATCTAACTTTTAGAGTAAGTTATACCCTCTCACTTTCTATCAGATGAGCTTTTATTTGGCTATTGTTTTAGCATTTTGATTTCTTCCTCCTGTGTCTGCGACTCTGTTTCATTGTCTTTGAACTGTCGAGTAAATATTTTGTTTTTGTTTGCTGAATTGATTGAATCATTGTAGTTTTTTGTTGTCAAGCGTGGGTATAGGATAATTTAGATACTTGTTCTTGATTTATAGGGAAATGTGGTCGCATTAGTTGAGTCGCCTGGTGGATTAAATGCAAAGGAGAAGCATTGTTAGTCAGTGTGGAATACATTGTTCGAGATTGATACGAAATATGTTCCGATCACACCAGTTGGCATAGGGGCTTATGGAGTGGTGTGCTCTTCCATGAACAAGGAAACAAATGAGAAAGTTGCGATCAAGAAGATCAACGACGTATTCGACCTTCTTGCTGTTGCATTGAGAACTCTGAGGGAGATGAAGCTGCTCAGGAAGATTCAACACGATAATGTGATCCCTTTAGAGGATGTGATGATGCCAATCCATAAATCGAGCTTAAAGAATTTGTATTTTGTCTACGAGCTGATGGATATTTTAATGGTTTGAACCTTCAATATTCTAGTATCAATATTGTGTTGTGGATATTTATTATGGATGATATATGAATAAGTTATGGAAGTTGTATTGAATAAATGGTACAAACTCCTTGAGAATACTATGAATGAAACTGTTTTGTAATAACAGACTTGATTGTAAATATAATAACTTTTGCTATGATAATTGAATTATTTTGAAATTTAACAGTCTTAAACTAGACATGTAGAGAAAAAGAATGACTTTTAAATTAAAGAAGTTGAATGTATGTAGCAAAAGTTATTTGCTTTCTAATATGATGAATGCAGTTTATGGTTTAATCTGCAGTGTTTTGATAAATAGCTTTAAACTATATATTAGAGTGGGAATACGGAGAAAGTTAAAGAAGATAAAATATTTCTAACACTTTTTAACATGTATCTATATAGTAGCTTTAGACAACCAATGGAATTAAGACACGTGGCAATCAACATATGTTGGATAAACTATTTGTCTAAATAATTAATTAAGTATGATTAAAGCTAATTAATAATGATTAATTATGTTAATCATGTTGATTAATTTGAAACTCATTAAAATTAATTAGTTTTAGCTGGGTATACTTAAACATAAGTAATCATTGTATTTTTGAGAATATCTATAGAATGAATGACAATTTTGTACAAAAACATGAAGATGTTGGGTTAAAAAAGAACGTTTATCCAAAAACCATATAGAAATGAGGGCAAAGGCTAAAGAAACAACCATTTTCGTGAGGTTCAAATTGAGGAGAGAAAAATGAGAAAGAAGATAGAAAAAAGAGAAAAAAGAAATAAACAGAGGGAGAAAAGTGGAATTTTGCACCTGCTCATCAAAGGAAAATTAATCAGCTTTTGGAAGCGATTCTATAGAACTAAAAATCAGTTCATTAGTTGAAAATTTTGTGTGAGAGAGAAGGAACCTTTAATAGGTAAGTAAATTCTATATTTTGAATAGTTAATTTAATCTTTATTGCATTGTTTAAGTGGAAATAAATTTAAATCATGCCCTTGTTTCGAGCTAGGCTTAGAATTTTGATTGTGCATTGAAGTGATTAAATAGATATTATTTTGATGTAAAATGAGTGGTGTTTTATGAAAATTTATGTTTTCAAATTGTATTGTGATATTAAAAAGTAATATTTTGAAAATATTATTTTAAATCAACATGATATGTTGGTTTTTAAAACGATTTGCATAGGTGAGTTGCGTGGTTTTAACTCAGCATGACATTGACCTTATAAAATGTGTTAAAGCATGCATTTGAGGAAAAAAGAAAATTGACAATCTTGGTAACACATGAACCCAATAGTTGAACTTGTCTCTTCATTTTTCGATGTGTATGACTATGGAAATGAGAAAAAGATGAACTTAATGTCCTCCTTGGATTGAAAATCCCTAAACATCAAGAAAAACCAATGCATACCTAAAGCTCTGTCGGAGAAGACCCAAAAATGTGTAGAATTATGTGATGATTATACATGTTGGAATTAGAGTGTATTGTCTTTTTAACATAAATATTTGATTGTTAAAAGATACATTGGAATTTTCTTAAAAAAATGTTTTAATCATGCAAAGTTCATTCTATTTGTATTACATTTATTTGATGAAAATGATTTCAAACAATGGTTGAGTGATTTCAAAATATTGATTTCGCGCATGCATATTTTTATAGTAACTTTCAAAAGAACATGATTTATATGATTTTCAAATAATCGTCATAGTGGAAGATGGAGATTGAGCATATATAGTGTTAATAGAGATTTGATTAGTTATTCTATATGTTAGATTTATTTACTGAGCTAAAAACTCAGTACGTGAATAATTTATATTTTCAGATATTGAGAACGTTCACCGAGAGGGAAAACATAAGACAATATAAAGTTTGCGAAATGGTATAGATGAACCATCAAGGTAGATGATCTTTTTGTTTAGGTGAGATGTTTGATTTTCCTTTGTATAAATCATTTTTAAAGGTCATATATAGTGACATATTGTTATAGTTGCTTTCATGTTAGTACTTTGATTTTCATATAAATTTTCAATGTATAAAATGTATGTTATTTTCTTCATGAAATGAATGTTTTATGTTTTAAATGCTTTTATTAAATAATAAAGCAATATGATTTTAAACGGAGTATCCTAATTTAGGACACCAAGTTGAAGAAGTATGTTACATTAACTCATAACGAACTATGCATGTTAGAGATGAGTGCTAATGAGAGCATTCCTTCGACGTTCGACTTTTTCCCACTTTGAGAATCCTCTAGTCCATTGGAGTCTAGTTGGTGGAATTGGGTCCTGACAGATACTAATTTGGATTGAATCATTAACTCCCAACTACCACTTTAAAAAACACATGATTTATATGATTTTCTAAAAATCATCGTAGTGGAATATGATGATTGATCATATATGGTGTTAATGGAACTTGGATTAGTTATTCTATGTGTTATTGTTATTTGCTGGGTTAAAAACTCATTACATGGCTAATTTATATTTTCAGATATTGAGAACGTTTCCCAAGAGGAAAAACATAAGACAATATAAAATTTGCATAAATCAACCATTAAAGTAGATGGTCTTTTTGTTTGGGTGGGATGTTTGGTTTTTCTTTGCATAAATCTTTTTAAAATGTCATAAGTAGTGATCTACTATTGTAGTAGCTTTCATGTCAGTACTATGATTTTATGTAAATTTTCAATATATAAAATGTATGTGGTTTTCTTCATACAATCAATATTTTATGTTTTAAATGATTGTATTAAATAATAAATTAAAATGATTTTAAACAGAGCATCTTAATTTAAGATACCAAGTTGAATAAGTATGTTTCATTATCTTATAACAAACTATGCATGTTAGAGGTGAGTGCCAATGAGAGCATTCTTTCGACGTTCGACTTCTTCCCACTTTAGAAATCCTCTAGTCCATTGGAGTCAAGTTGGTGGAATCGGGTCTTGACAAATATCGATCTGGATCAAACCATTAACTCCCTGTAGGCATTTTCAAGCAAACATTGCAAGTTTTTTTTTTCTCTCTCAGGTACTTGAATTTGTCTTTTGTTTTGGAAATTTCAATTTTTCTACTTCACTCTTTAGGTTTCTTATTAGAATCGCTAGTAAATACCTAAACTCCATACTATAAGAAGTGTAAACATGTACAGACTTACACTCTTTCATAGTTTTTGAACTGATAGACTTTGAAAGTAACCTTTTGGCCTTATAATCTCTTTGTTTTAAGTATGTTCTTTTCTTACATGTTCATTTTCTAACCTGTTTAATTCATCCATTTGCAATTGCTTGAAAAGCTCAAATATATACATTCTGTCGGTGTTCTCCACCATGATTTGAAGCCTGGTAACCTCCTTGTCAACACCAACTGCAATTTGAAGATTTGTGATTTTGGACTGTCAAGAAAAATCGAAGAAAACAACGAGTACATGACTAAATATGTTGTCACACGCTGGAACCACGCACCAGAGCTACTCGTAGATTGTGAAAGCTAGGGAACTTGCATTGACATGTGGTAAGTTGATTGCATATTCGCTGAAATTCTTAGGAGTAAACCAATCTTTCCCAGCACCGATTGTATTAACCAGCTACAACTGATCATCAATGTTCTTCACAGTCAACAAGCAGAAGATTTGGAGTTTACAACAGTACAAAGTCAAGGGAGTACATAAAATTGCTTCCTTTTTATAGGGGCGTGGACTTTTCACAACTATATCCTCACGCTGATCCTCTGGCTTTAGATTTGTTACGAAAGATGCTTGCTTTCGATCCAAATAAAAGAATTTTAGCAATGGAAGCACTTCCACATCCTTACATGGCAAGACTATACTACCCGAGCTATGATCCATCAGCTAAGCTAACAATCGGTCTGGATATACACGAGAGGATTTGAGAAGAAATGATGAGACATATGGTGTTGAAAGAGATGTTTTATTATCATCTTCAAGCTTCTTAGCTTCTTCTTTATAATTATAATCATTGTTGAATATAAGTTTTTTTTTTTCCATCCATTAACTTTGAAGAATAGGATGAATACACAGTATGTGTTTGTTAGTAATTTTTTACATATCCAAAAAAATTGTTATTTGTTGGGTTAAATTTAGTATTTCGATGGCCGAAGAAAAAAAGAGTGTGAGATGTCGATGAGCCGTCAAGTTTGACAATTACTAGGAAGAACTCAATGATATCGCGTGGTAGATGTTGGTATGAAGGGCATAATGCTCGCACTTTTCTTGACAAGGGATCCACTTCAACTGCTGCTTCCGCTTCTGCTTCTGCATCGCAAAATACATTTATGAGTTTCAACGCATTTAACCCAACGCAGGTACATTTAAACATATTTTGCTTATAAATATACTTTACTTATTTTATAATATAATTTTTCATTTATGTATAAGAATCTTCTATACACAAAAAAGGTATAAATGTATGACTATTCAGGCTGTAATTTCTGAAAAATGTTAGTGAGATAAAATTATAAAAATGTGTAATTTAGTGAGATAAATTTGTAAAAATAGATAGAGTTTCCTTTGTTTTATGACTCCCTCATGACTAACTTTAAACATTTACTGCATATTCAAATCACAATTGTATTACTCAAAACAATATCTAGATAATTAAGTACGAACATAGAGTAAAAGTACAAAACAAAAGCCAATGTACATAAATTAAAGTACAAACATAAATTAAAGTTACAAAACAAAACTTTTCATTACAAACATAAAGTAAAGTACATAATCTAAATGTTGAGAGTCGTCTCTCCCGTGTTCAGCAATTTCTCAACTCTGCCTACGAGGAACTCTATCTGCTACTCCATCATATCCCACCTACTAGTAGTTTTGGGGGTGAGTCCCACCTACTAGTAGTTAGAGGCTTCCTCCATATGAACGTTTGCATAAATGGAGGTCCGCTGATCTCTGTGGGTCTGCTCTCCCTTGAACACCCAAGTTCTGTGGACTTCAACTAGGACCAGCTAGCTCGACGATCTTCTGTATCAACATGCCGTACTGTAGATTCTTGTTGCATATCCGACAGATCTCATACATGTGAACTATAATCACGAAACCAGGGTTGAATATCTTCCTGTTGTATAGTTTCTCCATCATATAGAGATCTATGCAGCTCACGAGATTTCTATGTCTATCCCAAGATAAAATGGTGTGAGTTATCAAATTGTGAATAACCCGAGCTCTGACATTCAAATCCTTGGATTTTGGCTTCACGAACCCAGCGATGTTAAAATTGCGATGAATTTCTCTAAGGAACCCTAGTCCCTAGTCGATCTGAAAAAATCCTAGTCTCAGGAAGCATAGTAATATCTCTCCACCTCATGTCTCCGGCAAACCTGAGCACTTTTTTAACTATCTATGGATGTATGACAATATCCATACTAAAGATGTATGCATTTACCCATCTTGTCCTCCTAGTAGAGGTCAAGTTTGCATAAAACAATCGAACAATACACTCGCTACTATCGCCCCTCAAATCATACACCACGCATAGGGCGGTTCTGTCGAACATCTCCTTTATCTCCAATAACTCTCAACCTTTGAAGTTAACAGTCTTCGAATGAATAATCGAGCGATTTGACATATCCCGCTCAAACTGTTCTTACACACTTGGTTTCTAAATTCCATAAACATATGTTCAACTAGCGATTGTTGCTCTTGCGACAAAGCACCTTGTGTCGATGGTGCCAGTTTGTCACACTCTCTTGAAATGGTCCACCTTGTGACGGGGTAGCCTTTTATTTAATCAACAATTTGAGAGTCATTTTAGGAAAATTTTGGAGATTTAGGTTGAAATAAACATTTTGGGATTTGGACGATTTAAGGTTTAAATTTGTGAGATTTTTGGAATGATATTTGAAGAAAACAATTAGGATTTGAGAAATCGACACGATATAATTGGATTCTGGGTTGAAATTGCCGGAGGGTCGAGAGAAAAGTTAAATTTTTAGTAACGGGGATGAAAATGGGGGGTCAGATCCTTATATAGGGTCAGGGATCGCCCTCCTGATCAAAGCTCAGTCCCCCTGTTTTCAGCTCTAATTTTGAGAACGGGTCACCACTCTAGAGCGACATCCCGTTCTAAAAATAAGGCATGAGAACGAGGGGTCACCGCTCCGGGTTAAACCCATATTCAAACTCCATGTTTGAGAACTGGAGGTCGACCGGGGTCCGTGACCCCCGTTCTTATGCCTTATTTTTAGAACGGTGGGCTGATCCAAGTGTGATGACCCCCTGTCCTGAAATCACGTGCTGTGCATATGGGACGGGGAGTCTCCACCCCCCACCTCGACCCACTGACCCAATATATCTAATATCACGTAAACACTGGACAGATTGAGAAGCCGATCATTTTAGATCGGCCCCCCGATTTCGGTGTAAATTGAGGATTGGGAGTGATCGGCTTCTGTCATGATTTAATTTATTACATTTTGCATAACATGAAATTTTAATTATTAAAATTTTTAGTTTAAAGGTTATTTCAAATTAAACTTATATTTTAGGGTTTAAATTAGTTTTCATAAAAAAAAAATTAGGGGAAGAGAGAGAGGTTCGATGAACTTTGACCGAGAAAGCAGCCGACGTTAACAATAAGCGTCAAATTGGAATGTCAATTGAAAAAAAGTTTCTTATTTTAGAGTTCATTTAAACAATTACCCTTATTTGAATAACTATATTTTATATATGTAAATTGCTAATTGTAAAGAAAAGTAGAGTACAATGAGGACACTAGTAATATAAAAAATGCACAATATATTATAGTACTTGAGAACGTGTCTAAAAAATGTACACAGTATGGATTCAAATTATTATGCAAATATAAATCTAGATTTTAAACCATCTTACACTGTATTTATCTGCTTAATTTTTAATCTAGATTATCATTGTCCATGGTTCTTGCGAGTTTCTTCAATGCGGTTGTGTCCTTTTCCCCCTTTTCTCCTCAATTATATCCCCCATTGTTCCATCAGATGTGGCGATCTCACTTGAGCCCTCCAGCTGCTCGACGAGATGTCTGGGATGAACTATTGGGTCGTGGGTCGACCACTATTTCTGCCTTCGTCCGCCATGGCCTGTCAAAGGAGCGATCGACATTGCCCAATGAATTCACCTTGCTGACTTTGCTTCATGCTCGCTCCTTATCCGAGAGTCTGGCTCGGTCGCTTTCATTGTCCGTGTAGCATTCGGATCGAATGTATTCATAATCATTGTGTTCTTAACTGCTTTGATAAGACGCGTTAAACTGGCGGAAGCTTTGAACGTATTTAGAAATTGCCGTGTAAGAATTCGTTTCTTAGACTGCAGCTGCAATGACTACTTCCTGGGGGATTCCTGATAACTCTGCTTTTGCTAGTTAATGGCGAAGATTTATGCATCGGAAGCTCATTATTAGAAATTTACTGAATAATCAGAAGTTGAAAGATTGCTCTAATGCCTTTCATGAATGTCTTTCTGAAAGGTTTGCCTTTGGACCCAGATGGCTGCAGGGTGCCGACATTGCAGGGGTAGCCAGGGAAAGAACTCCGAGTTCATTGCTTTAATGGAAAATACTGGTTCAAGGCCGAATAAATTTAGTCTTGTAATTAGTTTATCGTTCTGAGAAGAGGGTTAGCAAATTCAACGATTCTGATTAAACTTGGCGAAAGATTTTTGTGTTTGGGTATAATGGTTTGCACAATATCTACTCAAAAAGCCGATCCATGGATGGTGCTAGGCTTGTCTTTGAGCCAATGACTGATCTTTTCGTGATCGGAGACGACTAAAAGCAGCCGGTAAATCCCTCCCGTTTCTGCGTTTATCTTCTCCCATGATTGACTACTATGTCGGTCGTTGACCTAGCTGCAGCCCACGTGCCTTCAGAAGAAACGATATTAAATTTCCACTCTTTGTCGTTCTTATAACTCTCTCTCTCTCTCTCTCTCTCGCTCTCGTTCTCTCTCGGTGTGTCAAGAATGGTTGAACTTCGAGCATTGACTGTCCTCTCTGTCCTCATTGTTGTTTGCAGCTCGCCGCAGGTCGCCTCTGATGCATCCGATCATCGTTACAAAGTAGGCGAACCAGTTCCTCTTTATGCTAACAAGGTGGGGCCGTTTCACAACCCCAGGTAAATCAATCAAGCCACAAGCTCGACTCTGAAAAAACAAAAAAACTCGTTCGTATAATCATTCCAAATTGTTCTTTTCCTTTCCTGCACTTCCATTTTTTTTATCAAATTTTTATTTTGAATTCCTGGTTTTACGTAGGATCAGCATTTGAACTTGTACGTTACATATTGTAAAATTCTTACTCTACTGTTCTTGTTTCAGTGAAACCTATCGCTATTTTGATCTCCCATTCTGCAAGCCAGGTTTGCATTCATTCAATTAATTCAAGTTGTTACTTCAAATATTATCCTTTCCAGTGGTTTTGCTTTGTTTCTTTTTTATTTATTTCTTTGGGATCAGAAAAATTTCAACCTAAACAGAAAAACAATGCTCTTAGAGAACTTCTGAATGGGGATCCGTCTTGGAGCACTCCCTACAGACTCGACTTCCGTCGAGATAAAGAGTCGGAGGTTTTGTGCAGAAAAACTCTCACGAAAGAAGAAACAGCCCAGTTTCGATCTGCTGTGGAAAATGGTTTTTACTATAAGATGTACTTCGATGACTTACCCGTCGGGGGATTTATTGGAAAGGCAAACAAGGGCTGGCCTGATCCCAGTGAGAACGAATATTACCTCTTTAACTACATCGAATTTGAAATTTACTACAACAAAGATCGAGTCATTGAAATCCATCTTCAAACATCACCCTTTTCTGTCGTCAACATCACAGAGGATAAAAAGGTAGACGTCAAATTTATGTACTCTGTGAAGTGGGAGGAAACAAACACTACATTTGAGAAAAGGATGCAGGAAACAAACATTCCAATTGAGAAAATGATGGATATGTACTCTCAGACGTCTTCTTTCCCTCGTTCTTCAGAATTTTATTGGCTTTCGATCGTAAATTCATTTCTGACGCTTCTCCTGCCCTCCGGGTTTCTTGCCAGAATTCTTCTGCGACTTTGCAATGATTTTGTTAAGTAAGAAAATGTTGTAATGTGTTGTTATACCTTTAATTTTGTCATTCACTTTGTCTGTATTTGAAATGTTTTTTTCTCTCGGTTCTATTTCAGAAATTCATATGGTGATGAAGAATCAACTGAAGGTCAAGAACAGACTGGATGGAAAATCATCCATGGAGATGTATTTAGGTTCCCTAAGTACACTTCTCTCTTTGCTGCTTGCCTTGGTTCTGGTACTCAACTAGTTACTCTGTAAGTATCTAATCCCTCTTATCATTTCTTCAGTGCCATATCCGCAGAATAATGGCTTAATCTTATGTGGTTTTTATTGATGTGCAGAACTGTACTCATTTTCGTACTTGCACTTGTTGGCGTATTTGTTCCGTATAATCGAGGGGCTTTGCTTACTGCCCTGGTAGTGATATATGCACTCACATCTGGTGTTGCCGGATACACTGCAACCTCCTTCTATTGTCAGCTAGAAGGAAAAAATTGGGTATTTATGTCTTGAAACTTAAATTTTTCTATTGATTTTGATGGATCAAGGACGCGTTTATTTTAAAAATTGTAATAAATTATTAAATTATTATCAATCCATAAATTTAAATTTTGAAATAGTTAGTAATTTTTCACAGCATCAGAACTAGGGTCCAAATTCGAATCTCGTCATAGTAAAAAAAACTAGTCCCATAACATGTAATGACCAAGGAAAGAAATTGGCTTACGCTTGAATAACAATGTTAAAAAATGTATAAATGTTCAATTATTCTCACCAATTTCAAATTTTGAGATTATTGATAATTTATCAATTATTGTTTTGACTCGATATAATAGGTTCGAAATCTGTTGCTGACTGGATGCCTCTTCTGTGGACCTTTGGTTTTGGTGTTCTGCTTTTTGAATTTCGTGGCAACTGCATATGGGGTTACTGCTGCTCTTCCGTTTGGCACAATTGCCGTTATAGTTCTAATATGGACTCTTGTATCGTCACCTTTGCTAGTATTAGGTGGGATTGCTGGAAAGAATGGTAGGGCCGAGTTTCAAGCTCCGTGCCGGACTACCAAATGTCCTCGAGAGATTCCACCGCTCTGATGGTATCGCAGGGCAGTTTCTCAGATAGGAATGGCAGGATTTTTGCCTTTTATCACTACACCAGTCGCGCTGGTTGCCATATTTGAGAGTCTTTGGGGTCAGGAAACATACACCCTTTACAGCACCTTGTTTGTTGCATTTATACTTCTTCAGATATTTACTGTTGTTACGACTGTGTTATTCACCTACCTCCAACTAACTGCTGAGGATCATCAATGGTGGTGGAGGTATGCATCTACTACACTTCGAATAAATTTAACCATAAGCCAATTTGGATTATACTTCGTGTCCATCCATTTGAGTGTAATATCATACTCCTTTGCGGTTATAATTTGAATTTGAACTGATGTTAGAAATCAAACAACAAATGAAAAAGAAAAATATAAAATCAAATACTGATATTTACGTGAAAAGCTTTTCAGGACGAGAACCACGAGTAATAAAGACTATTATGAAAATCGAAATGTAACAACAAATTTTGCAACTCAATCTTACATGTATTTAGATAAAAAAGCAAAACATTAAATGAGACCATAATGCGAGTCTATCAGCAATCGGAAGAATCAAGCTCACCAAACTCTAACTGACGGTAGACATCCTTTAAATGACACAGATAATTGAAGTGTTACGTTTCCTATGATTTGGCTCAAGTAAATTTATGTTTAATATTTTTTGGAATGAGCTCATTCTTTCATGCATTTTGGCCCGAGTTGTTTGCTCGTTGCATATTATGCAAAGATTCTCTTTTATGATATTTCTTATTTGTATGATATAGGTCTTTTCTTTGCGGTGGATCAACTGGGATATACATTTATGCTTATTGTCTGTTCTACTATCACTCTTCCTCAGCTATGTCAGGGTTCATGCAAACATCATTTTTCTTTGGTTACATGGCTTGCATCTGCTATGGTTGCTTCCTCATGCTTGGAACCATCGGTTTCTATGCTTCTTTAATCTTTGTCCGGCTCATGTACAGTTGTATCAAGTGTGAATGATCATGGAGATGAGATACATTTTTTTGCAATTTGTTAAAGGAGGGAGATGATCTTTTTATTATCTCGCAAACGCTGGTTGAACGATTGACATTTTGGGAACTAAGAGCGCAATGTGTATCAAATGGAGGTTTGCTTTTTTTACATTTTCTTGATTGAAGAAGAATTTTATCTTTTATGAAGCCTATTTTGGATACTGATGATGTATGATAATGGTATTCGAAATGTTGATTCCACATAAAAAAGATGTCTCTGAGAGATCCATTGGTTGTCAATACTAAAGATGTTTGTTTTCGTAAGGTTTTTCTCTTTTTTTGTTTTGTGTTGTTTGTCATCCGAACTCAATAATCGAAACTCGAACAAAAACTATATTAGTCAGTTTGGATCTCTACTTGTTTTATCCTAATCATGGATAGATCAGATAAGTGCAGGTTCATAAGCATATGCAGTGACACAATTGTCCCATGAAGACTCGTTATGAAGACTCGTTTTTCTCTACATCTCCAGTGGGTTTCCTTAACCAAGTGATTGTCAATGCGTCGTCGATTCATTCTTCAACAGCATGCAGTTAGAGGCTAATCTCTTCCCATTACTTGTAAGTTTACTGTTTCATGTACTATTTTACTTTCTAATGAGAGTTCTTTCTACCATTCTCTCATGATACTACTTCACTATTGGCTGCGGAAGTATTTAGTCTTGCACAACAGAAGCCTCCCTTGCATGATTATTTCGAACTTTTAGATCTTGATAAGCTAAGCAAACTCTTTTAATTATCGACTTAAAATTTGATTATATCTTGTTCGATTTGTGATGATGGATCAAACAACTAAAAATTCGAGTCCCCATACCTGTTAGACACCATTTGTGCTTCTACTTCTAGTTTATTAGATGCACTTTTACCAAGACTTGAGGAGAATAAATTGTGCAACTTAAGGACAACGAAAATTAACTAGTTGAGTCGAATAGAACTCATAACTCGATCGCATAAACTTTTCAATTGGAAGAGTTTCAAATATGATATTATATAATTTTGATTTCATATTTAAATGATTATAACATCAACTTCTTGTCAATAAATTTAATAGAATATGTCACATGCCTTATTGTACTTACGGCAACGTTAATGAAAGAGTAATATTAGGTTTATCTTCAAATTTTACACTCTCAATTTATTTCATAATACGTCGATTAACTATTAGTTTCACTAATATATTTTTTCAAGTATTTATAAATTATGTATTATGCTAGTTAATGAGTGACACTTAAACGCCATGTTTTAAAAGTATAAAATTAAAAGGTAAATCTAAAATTACTCTCAACAAAATCAATCAAAATCTGTAGACGTTTTGTAATAACTCGGAAAATTTCAGATTTTTAAATCTAATTTTTGAAATTTTTAATTTAATATCGGTTGGTGTTTCGGGTAAATTAAGTTATAAAATTTAGAATCTAGTTTTAGTGTCGGTTTTCGAAAATTTTAAAGTTAAGAAGACGTGAGTTTAACGAAATTTTAAATGGTTAAAACACGTGTGGGCATTTTGGTAACTTTATTATTTAAATTGTTTTAAAAAATAAATAAATAATAAAAATTTAACAAAACAACTAAACGACTCGTGAAGTCGTTGAGTGTTCTGTTATTTCGCCAGGGCCGAGAGAAGCGACCGAGGCGAGAGAGAGGCCGAGCGGGAGATCGAGAAATGGAGAACGAGTGGCCAACGAACGGCGGAGTGCGATGCCGGGAGCCCCGACGAGCTGAGTGAAAGTGCTGGTGTAGCCTTTCCCGAGCTGAAAGCCAACGGTGAGCTCTCTGTTCAAGAGCAATTCGGCCGAGCCTTAATGCTTCTTTTGTTTTTTTTTCTTTTTCTCTGATGTTGATGAAATTGTTGAACGCTATGTCGAAGGGAGAGTCTGCGTGTGTGAGAGTGTGATGGGCAGAGGATGCTTAGTGGGAGGGAGAAAGACCGAGGGGAGGAGATAGGGCCGAGGAGGGGTTGAGTCGGAATTTGGGTTCAAGCCCGAACTTTTCTGATTCTAGTTCAGATTATGCTAAATTGATGTGAATGTGGTTGTCTGTACGTAGAAATTTCTGGAACTTGAATGGAAATCAAAAACGGATGTTTTTTGAGAAAGAACAGGTTTTGTTTTTGGCCTTTTCGGCCTAGCTATGGTTAATCGTTCTAAATTCTGTTTTAGTGGGTTAAAATAGGTGGTTAGAGGAACGTATGGCCGCTGGAATCGTTCGATTCCGATATCCGACGCAAACGTTACGCGCGTCAAAATTTATGTCTAATTTTGGTCCAAGTCAAATTAGTGAGCGTTTTTTGTAGAATTGCGACGTGTGATAGTAGCATAGCCGTTTTTTATGCGTAAAACTAGTTTTGAGTGAGTTTTGGTTGAAGAAAACAAAAATGTGAAAATTAGATAAAAAGGGTAGATTTGGTTTTGGGATTTTTCCACTTAGCTGTGGCTTACCGTTTTAAAATTCGTCTTAGTATGTTAAACTAAATTCCTAAGGGGACGTTTAGCCACTTGAATCGTTCGAGTCCGTTGATGGACGCAAAAGTTATATGCGTCCGAACTTTAGGCTGGTTTTCGGACAAACCACATTGGTGACTCGTTTTAACTGATATTTCATGGATTTGGTTAAGGAATGTTATTTTAAATTATTTGGTGAGTTTTGAAGTAAAGATTGATGAGTGAATTGTTTGTGTTTTAGGTTGAGGCTTTTGGGCGAAATTGTGCGTTGAGCGAGCTTAAGACGCCAGGTAAATAGTGCATGCATGCGTTTTGCCCAAGTGGGCCTACACTTTAGAACTTTAGAGTTTATGTGATTGATTGTGGTGTGCATGCATATTGTTGACATGCATCATTTTTTAAAAAGGTAACGAAAAATAGTTTTGAACATGTTTTGAGTATGTGGTGAGATGCGTGGCGGTGGTACCGTGGATCCTGCTAGTGTATGGGCCGGTGCGTAACCAACCGCGGATTTCGCTCGAGGAGTGGGCCGGTTGGGCCGTCACGCGGCGTGGATATGTTGACGGTGAGGGTGATGGGCAATGGTACCGCGGATCCTACTAATGTGTGGACCAGTGCAACACCAGTCGCGGATTCCGCTTGAGTAGTGGGCCGGCTGGGCTGTCGCGAAACGTGTGTGTGTGGCAACTGTGGCCTCATATTGGGGAGGTTGGGACGGGGGCGACGTGTCAGGGAGTAGTGTGGCGCGAGGTACACTCTCACCTTGATGTGGTTGCCGTGTGGTGATGCGTGTGTGTAGCTTGTGGGCCTCGTTGCTGGGGAGTCCGGAACAGTGGCAACGTGTCAGGGTGTAGGGTGGCGTTAGGTTCCTCCTTACCCTGAGGCGGCTACACTACGCGTCACAGATGTGACAACATGAGTGTGAGTGTAAAGACTGTATGTGATAGAATTGCATTGTCGGCTTTTATTTTCATATCGCATTACTTACTGAGTGTTAAGCTTATGTTGTGTGTTCTATGGTGTAGGTGCTGATGACATTGCTGGTGAGCTTTGAGAGTCTAGTCCTGAGGCCTAGGACGGTTGGCGACGTGCTATCGAGGCACTTGACGGTAGATTTTGTTAGGGCGATCCGACCCATGGGGATGGTAGGTGGTGGCTGGGTTCGTTTGCAGTTATTTTTCTTTTGTTGTGTTGATGTACAGTCGATGAGATGAGTTGTATATGTATAGTTGTTTATGGAGTGCGTGTGATTTTGGCGACGTACGTATATATTTTACATGTAGGAGCTTGGAATTTGCTTTGTATTGTAGATTTTCTTCACTTGTAGTTGATTGACTTGTTGTTTCTAAATTTTGATTTGGATATGGAGTTGTCTCTGGGTGATTGATGGATAGATATTTATAGCTTTCTGGTGAACTGTGTGCAGAGTTTCATTTTTGGGATAGTCAGTTTTTAGGTGATATTCTGTCAAAATTTCGGGAGAGGGATTGGAAGTCGAAGGATATGGAATAGGTTAGGATGTGTACAATGAGTACTTGAGAAGTGTGGGTGAGCGTGAGGGTGCGGCGTGATCGCAGGTGCGCGGGGCACGCGGCCCTGCAGGTGCTCACGGGTCGTGCGGCGCCAAGTGAGGGCGTGCGTGCGGACGTGCGGTACTGAAACAGGATGCGTGGGTCACGCGGCGCTGTGAATGTGCACGTGACATGGTGATGTTGAGTTGGCGCGAGCGGCACCGCGCGAGGCATCGAAGTGGGAACGTGAGTGTGCGACACCGAAATTGTGTAGTTCAAGGGGTGTGTTGGATTCTTTTCTAGGATTTCGAGTCTTGTCGGTTTATTTTAAAACTATTTTAAATTATTTTCTTTTCCGCTGCGTATTTTATATTGAGGATTTCGTGTTCCCTCTCCGGAGCGCGAGTTGTTTTCGAATCGAGTCGAAAATTTTTCATACTCACAAATGTTCTTTTGAAGATGATTTGAAAACGAAAGTACAATTAAACTGAGTGAATTGTGTTAAGTTTTAGTGTGTTATAGCGTGTATATGTAGACGTATTATAGCGTACCAGCAACGTAGGGTTTTCTCGGGTGCTACACGTTTGGAGAAAGACAATATTTCTTTTTGTGGTACTCAATTTCATTGTTTGATATATTATAAATAGTTAATTTATTACATTAATTATATTTATCATTGTTTAATACGTTAGTAAGTATTTTAAAAGAGTAAACATAAAATTATTTTCAAGAGTAATGTTACGTTTAATTTTTTATTTAACTCTTATAAAATACTTGTTGACGTGTCTGGTTGTAATTAATATAAAATTAATTTAACATATTATAAATAGTTATTTTATTTTATTAATTACATTAATCATTATTTGACACATCAATAAATAATAAAATAATAAATATATAATTATTCTTTTACTATAAAGTGACTTAATATTTTGTGTTAAACTCATTGAGCAAGAAATTATTTAAAAATAAAATAAAAACAAATAAATATTAAATTAATGTAATTTAAATTTTAATGTCAATAACATTATTTTTTAGATAATTATTAAAATAGATATGAGATATGAGATAATTTTTAATTGATTCCTTAGAATTTTTCATTTATTCCATTAAACAACTTAGAAGATAAGCCGATAATAAGATAATATAAAAATTTTTATGATTTTATAACACTTGTATACTTTATTATAATTAGTGAATTATTTTATAAAACAGACGTAAAATAATTATAATAAAGCATACAAGTATTATAAAATCATAAAAATTTTAAAATTATCTTTTTATAATGTGGCGCACACGTGATAAAATTTTCAAGTAAATCTAATATTATTTGGTATTTTTTTAAAATATCACTGAGAACGACCTCAATTATTTACCTATTTTTTATAAATTAATTTTACAAAAATATCAAATGATATTATATTTACTTGAAAATTTTATCACATATGAGCCATATTAGGGGAATATAATTTGAAAATTTTCATGATTTTTTAACACTCGTATGATTTATTCTAATTGTTACATCTATTTTATAAAATATTTCACTAAAATTACAATAAATCGTACAAATGTTATAAAATACGAAAATTTTCAGATCATTTTCCCATAATGTGGTGAATATGTGATAAAATTTTCAAATAAATCTAATATTGTTTACTTTTTTTAAAATTAATTTATAAAGTATAGGTAAATAAAGAACGGACGTCTATTTTAAGGCGTAAATAGTGAATAGACAATGATCGGTCATCTGTTAGGGTTTAATTTTTAAATTTTTTATAGTTTAAGTTTTAGATAGTTAGAGTTGATAATTTAGAATTTAAAAAAAAAAAATTCATAGTTTAAGAATTTATTTGAAAAAAATCTTAATTATTAAAATAATCCTTAAAATATGAAATAACTTTTAATTGATACCTTATATCTTTTCATTTCTTCCTGAAAGTTTAAGTCGTTAACAAGAAACACCTGAAGTTAAGTGTCTGGTTAAATCAAACACCGTTTAATCTTCTTCTTCCTCCTCTTTCTTCTTTTCAATTCGACATCTCCCTCGACGCCCAAACTCAAACTAGAAGCCGGAGTTTCTGGACTCAATTTATCAATGAGAGCGGGCGAAATCTTCAACAACCATGTCTAAACAATGAGCTCTTTTCTTTTGACACCCAATTATTGCTAATGGGTTGGATTAGGAGCAAAAGGCAAGTTGTCTTCTTCAAATCAGAGATGCAGTTGGGCAAGAACAATTGAAATTTTTGTCAAAATCACCAACATTGAGAGGTGCCTTGGCTTGAAGTGAAATTCTTTGACTCGATAACTTCGCTGCTAGAACAATCAAAGATGCGTTCACTTATGGATTAGTGGGGGAATTGGCTAAGAAAAAATGGCAGAAATGGGATTAGGGCAGCCATTAAATATCTCCAATTAACTGGTGAGCATTAAGCATTTCCCTACTGCAACAACGGCTTCTTACTTGTATTCATTACGAGAAACGTTTTTTTAATTTTTGAAATTCTGATTAGATTGCTCCCAAAAAGGACTAGTGTTTTCAATTTTATAGTGGTATTCACTTGATATTAGATGATAAGTTCAAAGAAAGCGGAAAAGCGAAGAAAAAGTTGAAATCAGGAGTGAATGTTGATAAAAAAAAAAAAAGAATAAAGAGAAGAAAAATGAAAATCAAGTGCGATGTTTGCGAGAAAGCTCTGGCGACGATGATTTGTTTTGCAAACGAGGCAACACTTTGGGCAAAATGCTATATTGAATTTCATGTTGCCAACAAACTTGCGAGCAAGCACCTGAGGCTGACGAAATCTCTATCTGTCCCACACTAAAAGACCTGAGATAGAAATAAGATCAATGAACTTGAAGGTCGAAGCAACTGTTCAACTGTTAATCTTATTTACTTGAAAGATGAATAAAATCAAGATTCGAAGTACATGAAATTAAACCGGTCCAACAAATAGCACCAGATAATGTGATGATATATATCCAAATAAAATAATTGTGTGAAACCAATAAAATAAAATTTACTAATTCTTAATAGTATCTGAGATTAAAATTTAAAATAAATTTCCAAAGAAAAATTATTAAAATAGAAAACCCTTGTAAAGAGACTACTCCTGAGCCGATAATTAAAACTTTTCTTGATTGGATTTCGAAAAGAGAGAAGTCGTTTAGGGTAAATCGATTAAATTTAATAGTGATAGAGTTTATTTTCAACATTTATAAAATATTTATGCTTATACTGAACATGCTATTTGCTAAAAGAAATTCAAAGAAAATAAAATCTCTAATGGACTCCGAATACATTAGTTCATCAGCCATAATTGAAAAACAATGACACACGGTGGTCGTAAGCCACATTATTATGCTGATCAAGTTTAGGGTTTCGTGGCCGAGGACACGACTCTTCAACTGTCTTATTGCTTCTAGTTAAAATACACAGTTCACATCAAATGATAAGAGTATGCAATTGATAAATGAATAAAACAATAACATAAATTTAAATAATTAATTTATACTAACTAAATGAATTTAATTATTAAATTTAAAAATAATACTTAACTGATAAGGGTGAGTAAGAATCGACCATAACCGAAAATCAGATCAGAACCAACCTAGTTTGTTCGGTTGTGGTCGGTTTTGAACAAAAGTTAAACAATAGTCGATTCTGCCCTTTGTAGAATCGAAATACCTTATTCGATTCTCGATTTTGAAGGCAAAAATCTGGAAAACTGACCCGGATAAATATTTGACTAGAGTAACTCTAACATATCGTCAAGTTTAGAGTTCTCTCAACTTTCCAGAGTCTCATCTTTGATTCTTCACAGTTCGTAGTCGCTCGCTCTCACCATTGTTCGCCCTCGTTGTCGCTCAGTGATCACCCTCAGTCTCTTGCCCTCGCCGTCGCTCACCCTCTGTCACAGTGTCGTACATTTCTTGTTCTTCGATTACAGGTTGGTCACATTAGAAGTTTTATACGTTTTTCATTTTTCAACCTATTTTGTGACACTTCACTTTAGATTTTGCATTTTGGGGTATTGACCCTTTGTTTTAGGTTTCATATTGCAGCACCAACACTTCTTGTTTTCTATTTTATTTTAGTGGAAGAATTTTCTATTTAGTTAATTAGAATGTTTATTTCTCTTGCTGGTTATTGCTTTATTTTGTTTGTCTTAACTGATAGATTTTTCTTAGCAATTGTTGTACATTCTGTTTAATAATTAGATTGTGTCAATTACGTTTTAGGTATGTGTTTTTTTGTTCTGTTTGAATAGCATGTTTCTTTGAATTCAAAACATCAATCTTATGATTGGTGTTTGTTGTGTTTGGCTTAACTGATAAATTTTTTAGTAGTAATTTGCATCCAAGTATTATAAATAAAAAAGAAAGAAGAAAAAAAAACAACTGACAGGACCAGAACCGAGATTATAAATCTGGTCCGGTCCTGAAAATTTTTTTTGCACTTATTGGTGCAAAATTTAAAAACCGAATTTTAATGGTCCAATCCTAATCTCTCCAAAAATCGGATCTGCCCGGACCACGATCACCCCTATTATCGATCATAAAATAAACCCCTACTTCGAGTGGGTATACAATCAATCAAATTTCAATAAATTCAAGAGTACGAGTCCATGAGTCTACACTTTAATTGAATTAGTTGACATCTAACTAATAGTAAAATCATTTAATATTAAATTAAAATTGATACATTTAAATTTTTAATTATTTGCTCAGTTTAATCCAATATTTAATGGGTGAAGTAGTTTCAATTTGTGGCTGGATATATACCCAAATTCAGTCCACATTATGATGGGTCTTAGGTCCTTGACCAGTTGTGCTTTATGATAATGAGTATGGGCTATGATAATGAGTATGGGCAGAATATGAAGATTTTTACAACTAACAACTCAAATCAGAAATCGAATCTAAAAAAATCGATGATTTGCAAGTAATTTAGAGAGTTAATAGTGTCAGATTTATACCTTTTTATTTAACAACCACAGTTTTCTTAAATCACCGATTAACACCTTAGAAATTTGATGTTTCCGATGTCAAATGTGTATAACAAACGACTCAAAGTCTGTTAACCAACAAATATACTAATCAACTAAAAACTCAAATTTTCGACATAAAAAATAGCAACGTGGTAGAAAGAAAATTTAGCTTACCTGTAAGCCAAAAGATAAATCAATTGATTCACTTACCTCCCCAATTCAAATAGTAGATTTCACATTATCGGTTGTGCTGACTTGGACAGACAACATTTCTGACATCAGATTAAAGAAGATATGAAAGCGGAGAAACAAAGGACGAAGACCACATTTCTTGGGGTTTAATTTAGCAGAGCACTTAGAAAGCACGATATTCGTTGATACCGCTTTAAAACTTAAGTGTAAATGGCTGAAATTAAAAATTAAAAGTATTAATTAAATATTTTTTGATTCAGAATTTATTTTGATAATTATCCTTTTTTTTAATATTTATTTTCGTTCTTCGAAGGAAATACGCCGTACAAGTGAACCTTCGCCGGTAAACGCCTCACAGTTCTGCGTTTCTCGCTGAGTTCGTCGTTGACCCAAGCTCAATCAGCATGACTTCAGATTAATAATCCATCTCTCTCTCTCTGACTGACGAAAATGGTTGAAATTCGGGCGGTTGTTGTCCTCATTGTCATCTGCAGCTCGCAGATGGCCACCTCTGATGCGTCCGATCATCGCTACAAAGAAGGCGATCCAGTTCCTCTTTATGCTAACAAGGTGGGGCCGTTTCACAATCCCAGGTAAATCAATCAAACCATCTCCTGGATTCCGAGAAAACCACTAGTCAATCACTCTAAATTTTTCTTCCCCGTCTTTCAAAATTATATGAAGTAGGGCAGCATCTCAGCTTTTATATCAGATTTTTATTTTGAATCTCATATTTTTGCCCTGGTTTACGTAGGATCAGCATTTGAACTGGTACGTGGTGTCGCAGTCTTACTACTCTTTTTTTTTTTCTCTACATTTCAAACCTTTTACGGTGGACTAAGTTTATTCGTTGATTCGTATGTGGATAATTAATGTCTGCAATTCTATCAAGTCCAATATAGGGATAATAGTGTGTACTGTCTCTTTTCTTTTCTTCTGTTCTTGTTTCAGTGAAACCTATCGGTATTTTGATCTACCATTCTGCGTACCAGGTTTGCATTTCTTCAATTGATTCGAGCTGTTTCTTTCACAATATTTTCCTTTTCGTAACACCAAATTAGTAAGAGAGAATTTGTGCTCAGAAAAATTTGCCACGATATTTATTCACTTTTATTATATATCCCTTTGGGCAGAAACATTTCACGTGAAAGATAAGAAGGAGGCTCTTGGAGAACTTTTAAATGGGGATCGTCTTGTTAGCACTCCCTACCGACTTGACTTCCGTCGGGCGAAAAAGTCAGAGGTTTTGTGCAGGAGAATTCTCTCAAAAGAAGAAGTAGCCCAGTTTCGTTCTGCGGTGGAAAAGGATTTTTACTTTCAGATGTACTATGACGACTTGCCTATTTGGGGATTCATAGGAAAGGTTGAGAAGGAAGGTCCTGATCCCAGCAAGAACAAATATTACCTTTTTAAGCACATTGATTTTGTCATTCATTACAACAATGATCATGTTATTGAAATCAATGTTCGACCAGACCCCAATACTGTTGTGGACATGACAGAGGATAAAAAAGTCGAAGTTGAATTTATGTACTCTGTGAAGTGGGAGGAGACAAACATCGCATTTGAGAAACGGATGGATAAGTACTCTCAGACATCCTTGTTGCCTCGTCATTTGGAAATTCATTGGTTCTCAATTATAAATTCATGTGTGACAGTTCTCCTGCTGACTGGGTTTCTTGCGGCTGTCCTTCTGCGAGTTCTTAAGAATGATGTTGTTAAGTAAGAATAATGTTGTACTTTGTTGTCGCTACTTTTTTTCTTATTCACTTTGACTGCTTTTGAAAGTCATTTGTTTATTTATTTATTTCTATTCTATTTCAGATATACATATGATGATGAAGAATCAACTGAAGACTCGGAAGAGACTGGATGGAAGTACATACATGGGGATGTATTCAGGTTCCCTAAGTACAAATCTCTATTCGCTGCTTGCCTTGGTTCTGGTACTCAACTATTTACCCTGTAAGTATCTAATCCATTGCATCAGATCTTCAGTTCCACCAGATCGTAGTATTAGAAAACCAATGTCAATTTGTTTAATTTCATATGTATCTTTGCTTGATGTGCAGAAGTGTATTAATTTTCGTTCTTGCCCTTGTTGGTGTATTTTATCCATATAATCGGGGTTCTTTGTTTACCGCCTTGGTAGTAATATATGCACTCACATCTGGCATTGGGGGTTACACTGCAACCTCCTTTTATTGTCAGCTAGAAGGAAAAAATTGGGTACTTCTATCGTGACACTTATTTTTCTTTTGATTTTGATGGTTCAGTGATGTGCTTACTCTACTAATTTGATATAACAGGTTAGAAATCTAATTCTGACGGGATGCCTCTTCTGTGGACCTGTGGTTTTGACATTCTGTTTTTTGAATACTGTAGCAATAACGTATAGGGCTACGGCTGCTCTTCCATTTGGCACAATTGCTGTTATAGTTCTAATATGGACTCTTGTAACGTCACCTTTGCTAGTATTAGGTGGGATTGCTGGAAAGAATAGCAAGGCTGAGTTTCAAGCTCCTTGCCGCACTACCAAATATCCTAGAGAAATTCCACCTTTGCCATGGTACCGGAGGACCATTCCTCAGATGGGAATGGCAGGGTTTTTGCCTTTCAGTGCTATATATATTGAGTTGTACTATATTTTTGCGAGTGTGTGGGGTCACAAAATATACACCATATATAGTATCTTCTTTATTGTATTTGTAATTCTTCTGATAGTTACTGCTTTTATTACTGTGGCGTTGACCTACTTCCAGCTAACCTCTGAGGATCATCAATGGTGGTGGAGGTATGCATCTACTACTCTTTGATTGATTTAACAATTTGCTGATTTGGATAATCTTGCTTATTTACCATTGAGTGTGATCTCATATTTTTGTCCTCATTTTATTTTCCAATCACTAGCTTAATTAGTTTGTTACATCATTGCTGGAATTAATTTTAATCCATTTATTACTTAATGATCATAGTTATGTTTTTATCCTTTTGAAACTTAGCTTGGATTAGATCTGTTTTATTTGAAACCGTTTTTCCTTCTGATCTCCTTAAAACGATGAGGATGATTGAACTGTAACGGTTCCTGTTGTTTGGGTTGAATAAATGATTTAGGACTTGTAGAAAACAATGGTATAGTGCAGCAATGCATTGTCTTTTGAATTGAAAATGTTACAAATAATTATTTCTAGGGGCTACACAAAAAGAGGAGTATTTTTTTATTAATGAAAGAGACAATATTTGAATCTGTTAAGGTCAGACTTGTGTTGACATGTATATACTTGCATTCAGGTTTAAACTTTTCAGAAATCACCTCATTCTTTCATACATTTTGGCACGATGGAGAAAGTATACTATCAATCCAGCTAGAGTCGTTTTATTGTTGCATATTATGTCAGATTCTCTTTCCCAATATCTCATATTTGTGTGATACTCTTATATGCTGCCCGATACAGGTCTTTTCTTTGTGGTGGATCAACTGGCATATTTATATATGCTTATTGTCTATACTACTACCATGCTCACTCAGATATGTCGGGATTTATGCAAACATCATTTTTCGTTGGTTACATGGCTTGCATAGCCTATGGTTTTTTCCTCATGCTTGGAACGGTAGGTTTCCGTGCTGCTTTAATCTTCATCCGACACATGTACAGATCTATCAAGTGCGAATGATTATGAAGAGGAGACACATCTTTAGCACTTTGTTCAATAGGAAGATGTTCCCTTTATTGTCTTGCAAATAGATGGTTACACAAAAATTACTCTTTTGTAACTCAGCGTGTGACACTATGGAACTCAAGGTTAGCCTGTTTACTTATTTCAATGTTGAAGTTAAATTTTTGCCTTTATGTTAAGGTTCTGAAAATTGAAGTTCTTCGAAAGTCATTTTCGAATGGTGTCACTGGTCTCACTAGCCTTCAATTACTTTTCATGGAAACTTGCATTTAGAGTCTAGGGTACTATTGCGGCTTGCCCTCGCTAATCTTTGATTATTTTACAAACATGAATAGAGTGTGGTGCCTGCATCACTTGACTGCCAATCATAAAATATTAAACATCTCAAATTGTATCCAAAGACAGACAAAAATGGTGAAGATTTGTAGCCTAGCTTGTTGGGTTAATTGTCTTGGCATGTATGGAGGAATACAGTGGTGAAGACATTCCCACAATTGTATACTTCTTCTATTTTATTGTTGGGATTAGTTTGTCTAAAAAAACATTGACTTCAGATGTCTTAAAGTGTGTAGAAATTGAACCTTCGTTTGACATTCACATTCAAGATAGGGTCGGAATACATAGATTTCATCCATGTTTCAAAGGTTTGAGTCATACTTGTCATAATCGTATATCGAGGATCTGAACGGCAATAGATGATTCTTTCAATCATCATTGAAATCAATCTATGTTTATTGTCAAGTCTGTATGAAGCTAGTAATTGTACCACTATCTCGCCACGATGAGGTGATATGGATAAGAATTGTTCATTGCTAACACTATTAACAATGTCATGAGCTCGTGAGATAGAAGCTTCTCATTCAAAAAGTTTATGCCCTAACCATGAGAGTTGGTGAAGCAAATAAAAAAAACCGTCATTTATAGCGCGTGCCTCGACAGCTATGCCATTCAAAATCTTACAATTGCAATTATAGTACAATCTCAATCCCTCCAATCCTTCACGTCTAAGCATTTTGATTTTCGTTCGTAATTTTATCAGTAGTATCAATGGGTCGGGCCAATTCAAAAAATCTTAGTTCAACTAGCCTTTCGAGTCGTGTAGTCCCATCTTTATTTTCTATATGGCCCACAATCTGGCTTCTGGGCTCAAATCCAAAAGCCCACTCATGGCCCAATAAGCGTTGCAACTGACTGGCTTTGCAAATAGTGTTCGCATAATACCAAACAAAGATAACTCCGTACATTAAGAGTGACCAATTATTCATTTGTTTACTAGTTCCCAATTTTCATTTACCAGGCACTCATTATATGCCCGTGTAAATGCTTCTTCAAAATCTTAATCTAGCTTTTATTACTTAGTCGTGAGTAAAAGTGATTTTTTGATCCCTCGATATCTTTATTGGTTGAAAGTTTTAGACATGTAGGTACTCTACCCAAGTTAAAATGACATTATTTTACAACTATGCCCCTTTAAGACCAAGTAAATTAGATTGTGGTACTGTTAATAATGGGTGGGCGCGATTTTATTTTACTCCGAAACCTGAACCAGAATCGTGAACCATGGTTTCATGGACCCAGAAATAGAATTGTGGGTTCTAGAACTGAACCGAGAATGAACAATGTTTCACGGTTAAGTTGCAATTTAGTTCTGATTCGATTTTTTTTTTTAAGAAATTATTTATATTTTTGTTGTTTTTGAGTCGGAATTTTGAAATTTGGGTGAGATTTTGGGCCGATTTTCAAGTATGGTCTGATCTTTTAGAATTTTAGGTGGAGTTTTAATTGATTATTGGGTAAAACATTTGATTTGCAGTATAGTTTAGTTTTATTGTTCTTGAAAATATGAAACTAAAACTATGATCCAACAACACGGTTTTTGAAAGTTCAAAACCACAACCGTAACAATGGATGGATAGAACTGGGATCGAATCGCACAATTTGATTAAAATCGTGATTTTTGTCAGATTTCGTCCTCCCATCTTATTACTATAATTGGTTAAAATTATTGAATGTAACGATTTCAATTTTTTGAAATTACCATTTATTTTTCTAAATAAAATAATTGAACTTTGGAAAGGAGAATCGATACAAGCCTTCGTACTATCCGGTTATGGAGGGAAGTGGTAACTGAATGACTGAAACGTCAACTATGGCGATTGCTATGGCGCTCCACCTCGTTGTTTCCCCAATCACCCCTGTCAAATTCGCAAAGCCAGTAAGCTTATCTTCTTCCACTGCTTTTTTCTGTTTTCTTCCTCGGAAGAATTTATTATCTCAGACAATGTCTTATACAATCCGCTTTTGTCTGACTGCGCCGCCGAATGGAATTTTTTTTTTTAATTCTTTGCAGATATCTACCATTCGGAGGTGTAGAAGTGGCCTGCGTACTGTTGGTTGTGCTAGCGCTGTCATTTGTAGGAAAGGCAAGGTTCTTTTCTGTGCTCTTTCACGCTCCCCCTCTCTCTCTCTCTCTCTCACTGTTTTAACTTTTGATTTCATGCGTCGAATTGTACAGGAGATTTCGATCCAGATCTTCGTACAGTGCTTGATCTCGCTACTGATTCTGAGTTATTAGAGCTTGAAGGAATCCTTTTTGGTAGAAGGTAAGTGCCGTTGAAAGGATTTAGTTGAAATTAGAGAAAGATTATTGGCCTCAATATGTTGGAAATCGGACCTTAAACGCTGCTGAAATGGAACCTTATGTTTACCGTTGTAATATGTTTTGTTTGCTCTTAAATTTCCGAGCAGGTGTTTGTTTTTTCAGTACGAAATTCATAAGCTGATAAAAAGAAGTTAATGTGAAATGCTGTCATCAATTTTCAGTTTCTTCAGTCCTTTGCTTAAATCAATTACTAGCGGAGCTAATGTGGACTATGCCATGATTGAGGAGGACCTTGAAGAGCGAGAAAATTTTATAGCTGTACTTGAGTCAAGATTCTTATTCTTGGCCGCAGACGCTCGATCAACATTAAGGTCCCTTAAGACATTTACTTAAATTTGTATGATTTAATTATTTTTTTTCACTTTGGAATTTGAAAACCTGGCAATAAACACATCGGAGTGAATAAATAAAAACTGCAGGTGTCTTTTCACAATTGTACGGTATCAGTGTTGTAAATATGGCTTGAAAACAACTAAAAATGTTTTTCAACTTATTTTAACTTTTCCTCCAATCATTTTTTGCTGAACTAGTTTGACATCCTTTTTTTCTTCATCATGCTCTTGGTAGGGGTTGGAGACCATCATATCGAGATGTTTTACTTGCTGTGAGAAGAAAGCTAAATATTCCATGCTCAAGTAAATTATCAACGGGCGATCTTGAAGCAGAAATTTTTCTTTATCTGTTACAGGAGTATTCATCAGGGTATGTTCAGCACTAATCAGACAATTATGTTTAGAAATGTTTTCTTTCGACCATAGTGGTTGTGAAATTCAATATCTTGTTCGATATGTTCCAAGGATAGGAAAGGTGAGGTGAAGGACAATTTAGAGTTTAACGTTTTGAAGTCAGAGATATGGATGTAGCTTATGGTATTTACGAAGTATCATTATATAACATTTACTTGCTCGAAGAATTCTATAAATGATTATGTAAAAATAATAATAATTAATTTGAATTTTGCTTTCTTGTAAAACCATTTATTTGCGTGAAGAGGTAAAAAGCTTGTGTTATGAAAATATTGGTGTTAAAGGAGGTAAATGATTAAAAGGCCCTTGTGTGGAACAACTATAAAAAATGTTGTCAAGTTTAAAATTACAATGACTGAGTATCAATATTATAGAATATAGCCTCTTTAAGGAAACTTTTGATACGAATAACCTTTACAAAAGAAAGGATTGCTTGTCATCATTCGAATTTAAGTTGTTTGCATTGATGGAATAAGGTTTAGTCAAATCATTGTCAAATTCGAAGCTTATAATAAATATAGTCAACCCACTTACTAGAAACTTATGATTGGTTGACTTCATTGGCTTCTTAGTGGTAAGGGTGCCTAGAAAATGTCGTTATGCCGCATTAGAAGAAAATTATGATAGGTGTTTGTACTTGTGCTTTCTTTATAATGTCATCATGGATCCAAGGTGCGTACATTTTTTTCATTATCATAGAGGTTAAAAGATGAAGGTCAATGTAGAATCACGACTAAAACCGTGAAACACTAAATTCTTAGAGTTAGTTCTTAAGGCACCCTCTCCTTTGAAAATATTAAAAGTCAGCTTATCAGTGGTACCTGATATTTCTTCTTATTTAATGCAAATTGGTATTTTCAATATGGTTGGCAAAGACAGAAACGTGATAATATATATTGGACTCTATTTCAGTATTCAGATTTCCTTTCCAATCTGGTTTGCATTTTTTTTTGTTCAGGGTCCTTTTTCGTGTACCTGGTGTTGCATTTTCATTTCACTTTTGGTGTCATTAGTTTGTCAAGTTTGATGTAGTCTGTTTAGATGCACGTTCCTCTTAGTGTCTTTTGATTACTCAAAAGCTTGTTCTTGTCTTCATGTAGCGAAGAATCAGAATTTCTTTTGAGTTTATTTGAACTTCCAGCGCAATCTAATAGTGAAGGTACTCTACAACTTGGTATAAGCCAGTGGAAAGTTCAAGGGCTACATGCTTTGAAAGATGGGGCTGCAGAGCTTCGGGCCTTGATATTAAAGGTGTGTTTATTTCCATTAAAATCTCTTGGTCTAAGGCTAATTTCTTCACTATAAATATATTTATTCTATTTTCATATTCAGCTATTTCTCTGCAGGGTGGTAGTATGTTGACTTTTGCAAAAGCATTTCAATATGTAAGAATAAAACTACTCTACATATGGTTATCTGGTATAGTACGTGTTGAATAATTTGCTTCTTTCTGATAGTTAGCAAGTAAATTATCTGGGAAGTTATTCAGAGAAGCTGCCAACTACCAGATAAGGAAGGAGCTTATCAGAAAGGTACATGTTTGGCATCACAAATATACAATTGCACTAAACTAGCATGGGCTTTTCTTTTTCATTAGCATTGTACAGAAACAAAATTAATCTTTGGCATCAAACTAAGGAATTTTGAGTTGGACACTTAATATGAATTGATACACATTATCCTTGCTGACCCACAGTTGCTTTACCTTTGTTTTGCATGTCTACCGTTTTCTGTGTACACTTATTGTTGGAGAATAATTGTGTAATTGTTGGAGAATAATTGTGTAACTCATCTTGAAAGGGAAATGAACCTATTTTCTTTTCCCATAAAGGATAATGGTGTTCCATTTGATTTTCTTTCTTTGTGCGGGATTTTGGAGATTACACTGCCCTTATTTGTACAGTTTGTGGATATGGTTGTGGAATGACTTGGTATATTTTGGTCTATGCTGAAGAGTTTGATGATTGAATGATTAGATGTGGATACTTGACTGAGGAGCAAGACGGAGCCTTATTGTACTTTTTGGTGTTTTTGGAGCACTAGAAATTGGGTTATATTATATGAAGATATCTTTTATGGTGGGATAAAACTATAGGTTATTTTGAGCTCTTTTGTGAGGAAAGCAAAGTTGTAGAGTTTTCCCGGACTTCCCTGTAAATATTTTTTTCAATATAATTATTTTTACTTACCAAAAACATGGCAACGTCAATCTTATAAGGAGATATTGCTGGCTTGGTTTGTTAAGTTGTATAATTTGATATGCGATATAAAGTTGATTTTTCTTTCATATAGCTGGTAGTGATACTTCCATCTTTTGGGGAAATTCTGGGTTGACAGTTGTACCATTGAGGGAAGCAATGATTCCTAGCTGCAAAAAACTGGAAAAGGAAAGTTATTATCAATGTTTCAGAATATGATCTACTAAAGGATCATTATTTTTTCTGCTTAACTTCTGCCTCATTTTCCTTATAAAACATGTAAAACCTGTCAATATCTTGAAAAATGTGGTCTTTAGATTAATTCTATATGTATTTAGAGAGCAGTTTAGTTAATTTGGTGGTTGGAAAAGAATGTGGGACCGTCGAATGACATTAGATTAATTCTATATGTATTTAGAGAGCAGTTTAGTTAATTTGGTGGTTGGAAAAGAATGTGGGACCGTCGAATGACATTATAGGTTATAAGTAATTGATGGAGCATGCATGAAATGAATGTTGTAAGAAGAATCTTTGAGGGTGTTAATTCCCAATTCTCTTATTTTCCATCTGATAAACTTTCTTGGAGTATGTATTTTTTCTACATCAGTATTTTGTATTTACATGTTGGGCGCATTAAATCATAAATGTTATCGAGCATAAATTTCAATGTTGGGTTATACATCTTATTTGGAGTTCATTTTGGTTGGAAAGAGTGTGTTAAAGATAAGCCCTCAATACAATGCACATATATGAAAGAGCCCAAGCCCAACAAGGAATGGAATTAGCTGAGCTGGAAGTTGTCAAAGAGTAAAAATAGCATGGGAAAGGGTGGAGAAGGGGGAGATGAGGTGGAATCGGAGAAAGTACAATGGGAAGATTCAAAATGAAAGGAGATATAAATATATTTGGGAAAGAGAGTTGGGGGATATTTGGTAAATTCTGGTTTAGGAAGTAGGAGAGATTCGGACCTTTCTAAATGTCTGTTAGGTTGTAATTCCTTTAATTAGCAATCCATAATTTCTTGGATATTCTGCCTTTTGTTTGCTGGAATTATTGGGTTCATTGTTGCAGATCTATCAGTTACTTTTTGAATAGTGTTTCCAATTGGATAATTTCCTATGTTCTAGTAAATTTTTATCTTCAATACAACATTTGATTTGTAAATGCAATCAGAATTTACAGACATTATAAAATATGTTTTACCTATGAGTTTTTAAGGGTGTTGTTAACGATTAACTTGAAGCTTTGAGTTTTTCTACTTTCTCATTTTGATAGTCTGTGATATGATTTTATGTAGGTGAATGGTAGTCTCATTATGCTTACCATCATATTGATTCTTACTTTAATAATGGCTCCATCAACTCAACCTTATCACTCTTAATATGCATACTCAGAATGTGAGAGTACAATTGCTTTGATATGTTATAGGTTGCTTAATTGCATGCTAAACTTCAACATGTGTATTATATTCTTTGCTTTTAGGGTGGACAATTAGCGGCAATTAATATCGAGTCAAGAGCAGCCTTGCTTGCAGCAAAACAGGTATATTCTTCCTTCTATGATGATTTGCTTATCGGGGCTTCTCCTGAATAGTTTAACTCATATTATGCTATGAAATTACATAAAAAGGATTTATGCTTATGCGTATGGCAAGGAGGGATCGAGTAACATGGATTACTAGTATGGTTTTATAGAAGGAAAATTCTTTTGTCTAGGATTTCTCATACTCACTGCATTACAGGGTTTGGTTGGTGCTGCTTCAAGATATGCGGGTCTGAGAAGCATGATGACTTTACTTGGTCCTATGTAATAGCCTCTTCTGCACATACTGTCGCTGAACCTAGATGTTTATGTACCATTTTTGTAGGAAAATGTTATGGAATGTTGATCGTTATAGCAGAAGACAATGAGGAATATATTAGAAAGTGTAATTTGAACATCAGAGTGCTTTGGCTGTCCCCAACCAAATATGGTGATGAAAGGGGTAGGATTATGATAGAGGTTAAACTAAAATTTTTTGAAAGGGGTAGGAATATGTTAAAAAAGTGTAGAATATGTTTAAAAAGTGTGTTCTCTAGGACAAATCTATATATTGCACCTCTCGTACCTTTTGTAGTTTTGGTATTCAATTTTTATATTTTCTAACAAATTAGTGTCTTCCTTCTGTTCTGATTAGTTTCATATCATTTATACTTGTGCAGGGTCTGGGGCACCTTTTTGGCAGATATTGTTATACAAATGATGGGAACGGATTATGCTAGAATATTGCGAGCAATTTACGCTTTTGCACAGGTCAATTTTACTCTCATGAATATGTGTCTTAGTTTATACCAGGAAACCAATCTTGATATGATTATGGTTGGTGAAAATTCGCTTTGTAAATCTAGCATTATTCATAATGCCACTAATATTAAGATAATGATGTTGGACAGAGTGAGATTAGATCAGGCGATAAATTGGTTTATCTGCTGTCCTTTGTTGGAAAAAAAAAAAAGAATCAAAGTAGGAAGGTAGAAGAGGGAGAGACAGAAAACAAGAAGAAACGATAAACAAAGTAGGTTAATTCCAGGGTTTCTCAAATGAAGAAAAACATAAACAAAATTAAGATAATTACTGTATGATATTAGTATATTTTATAATATTTGTCTGTCATAATGATCCTACTTTTATGGTGTAATTCCAATTCAAATATATAATCATCTTCCATAATCTCAATGTATTACTCAATTAGGCCGTTGATTTATTTGCTTGCAAACCTAGAGCCTGCATAGGCAGTCTTAATATGCATCCAAGGATGGGCTAGTACTTAGTTTAATTGTGGTGGTTCTTGCATTCAAACATTACATCTCATCAGTAAATTTAATTATGTTGACTACCTTCAGATCCGCATAAATCACACCTATATCCAGCCGTCTATTTGGGGCGTCAGAACTTCGGATTTAAAGGAGGATGCATAAGAAGAAAACTTTTGTGGGTCAGGCATGGTAAATGAGGACATATTGATAACCTTTTGTAGTTCATAGATCTTGTACGAACTCCCGGATGATTTGGAATAAATATGTTGTTTTGCCCCGTGGCCATACTAGTCTTTTCGGTGCAGTTGAAAATGTTCATTCATAAATTTCATCTTTTGACAGTGTTTGGCCTTTGGGCTTTACAGGGAGAGGTCGTTATCAGTAGTTGTGTAGAGATGCAGTGTGTGGCAGAAAGAAGATTGGGTGGGAAACAGGAAACAGGAAACAGGAAACAAAAGCAAGGTTTGGAAAAGGCCAACATCACTCGGTACCACCGTCTTCTCAATTATTTCATTACTTAAATCAATATTATCATTATTCCGACACATAAGGTGAAGCCTAAAAAGCGGGAAAGCCTCTAAATCCTGAGTCCAATAATCCACCCAACTCCCTACCCCAGCACCCCTTCCCTCAAACGTCCTCTCGCTCTCTCTCTCTCTCTCTCTCTCTCTCTCTCTGTACTTTGCCTTGCCCATCTTTTGCTATTTTAGCTTAATCCAGTATAAACTGTCCACACAAACTTTCTATTGTTATGAACGTCCATTAACCCCTTTTGGGGTACATGGCTTTCAGTTATTTCTGAGACTTACCCAAATGTTAGCTATTCAATTGAGATATTTGAAATCTAAGAATAGCCAAAGCCACATATCTGGTACTGACTCCATCATTTGCTTCTTTTTTTAATGCCTTCTTTTGGTCATTAATTTGTAGATAATGGCTCCAAAAATTCACTTGAACAAGAAAGCGGCCGTCGTTTTATGCTATCAATCAAAGCTTCCAACTGTAGTCTTTATTTCCTTCTGCCATATTTCTCGGTGTCAATTATTGGGCTTAGCTTTTTGTATGCTCTAATTGTCAACACTGCCCCTGAGTGTTTCAGTGATTTACGAGAAAGGTGTCCAAAGTGGGCCATCTCCAACCCTGTTAACTGCAGATTAGGGCACTCTCATCATTATAGATTGATCCATTACACACTAAATTCCTCGTATATTTACCATATGCCCCCACTTTTCCGTTCAGTATATCATCAAATCAATGAGAACGATGAAACTTGTCTAGACAAGTCAAGGGTATCACTTGTTACTTGTGAAAACCCTACATCCTAGAGTATGTGTGGAAGCTGCAAAAGTGGCAATCATCCTTGGATCGAGCTTAGGTATTTGTTTTAAATTAACATATTCTATGTAACTTGTAAATTTTTACGATGGCAGACGGGTTTGTATTTTCTAGGCCAATTGTTACTTCTTAAAACTAGTAACCAAAAACAGAGCAGTAGCATGTATTTATATTATGAGGTTAAAAACATGGTTTTCTTTGAAATATAATTTAGTTTTTTGGAAAACTAAATTAATACCCTAATGGTTGATTTTGTTGGACATCAAAAATATCCTAAATGGAGATATGACCATTTCATAGCCTTTCAATATCCCATATTCCATTTGGCAGGAGAGAGAGAGTGAGAGAGAGAGAGAGACAGAGAGAGAGACAGAGAGAGGAGAGAGACAGAGAGAGAGACAGAGAGAGAGATGGAGAGAGAGAGCCCAAACGATCAATACAGAGAGTGTTTAAGAAACCATGCAGCCAACCTCGGCAGCTACGCCACCGACGGTTGCGGTGAGTTCACCCCCGAAGACTCCTCCCCTTCGAGCTTACAATGCATAGCGTGCGGCTGCCACCGCAACTTCCACCGCAAGGTGACCCACATTGGTTGTGGATTAGTTTCCTGCACCGGCCGAGGCCGCGGATCTGAATTGGGCATCGACCTCACAGACTCTGGCCAACTTGCGGTCGTCGAGTCGCTGACCAGTAAGAAGAGGTTCAGGACAAAATTCACGGCGGACCAGAAGGAGAAGATGCTGGCATTTGCAGAGAAGTTGGGTTGGAAGCTGCAGAGAAAAGATGTTGAAGATGAGATCGAGAGGTTCTGCAGAGGAGTTGGAATCAGCAGGCAGGTTTTCAAGGTCTGGATGCACAACCATAAGAACTCTTCGTCTTCTTCTTCTTCTTCTGCATCAACCTGTAATGCCTCTTCTCTAACCCAGTAGTCCTCAAACCTCCATGGGAGAGATTTTCAAGCAAGCTCAATCCAATTCCAGCTCCGTTGTTGATAGTTCACTCCTACCTTGATTCTTCTATCCTTTCACGTGAAATCTCTGCAAACTTTGCTTGTCGTTATCAGACCAAATTGATGACAGCAATAATATCTCATTTTCAATCCTTCCCATTTTAGAGTTTTCTTTCTTTTCCCAGTAATTTTTAATGATTTCAACTTAGGTTAAGTCTGTCATGTCACACAGTTTGCTGTAAATTTTATAATACTCAGATCGCATTATATTGGTTTATGTACTACAAATGAATATTATGTTTCGTATTGTGTCATATCCCATTGTATTTTTGCACACAATTAATATTTGAATAATTTTACGTTTTCTATAATTATTAATATAATTAATAATTTATTACATCAATTATTATTTGATATATCAACTAATATTTTAATAAAGTAGAATAAGAGAGAAATCCTAAATATGAATTTTTTATGGAAAAATTAATTTTTTTTAATAATTTGTAAAGAATTTAAATAATTTTTCTCATTAAGGTTTTTAAATTGTAGGGATAATCTTTATGGAAAATCTCAGCTAGTGTAAAAAAAATCCAAGTACATTTTTGGCTTTAATGAAATTTAATTATATCATGATTAATTTTAATCACTATAATTCATTACCATGACAAAAATGTAATTTTTTTTCAACAAGTGAAAAAATTATCACAATGATTAAAAATTGAAATAATGCTGAGTAAATTAAAGTGACGTGTGCGATAATATTTTGAATAATGCTTAGATATTGTTTAAAAAATAATACTAAATTTATCTTATATTTTCTATGTATTATAATTTATCTTAATTATTATTGTACTAATTAATGAATGACTCGTGAACGAATAAAAAGGAGATAAATCTAGCATTATCGATGTTTAAATTATTGATTAATCAAGATTTAAATATTTTTTAATGTATGTAGTAATATATTTATGCAGTATTTATTTATTTTTGTAATAAAAAAATATTTCTTTATAATCGAAAAGGGGTCACCATTTTTCTTTGTTCGATCGGTACACATAGCAATGAGAGAGGGATCACGCCATGGAAAAAATAATGGATTTTTGCGCCAAATCTGTGGCAGCTCACCTTATGAAGATAAGAACTACTTAAAATTCTGTTAATTGTGAAGACCAAATTCAAATGTACGATTTCACATTATTTAGGTGAGTAAAAATTAAATAGTTTATAAGTATAATTTTCTTTCTTTTTTTAGTACAATGCATTTTGGACTAATTCTGAAACTAAATTGTGAAGACTTCTACTTAAAATGAACGATATTGTACTAGGAGGATTAAAGACTCTACAAATAACATTAGAAATAGAGACAAAGATCAATCAGAAGTGTGGTTGATGTGGACATAAAGCCCCAGCAAGGGAGGAGAGATTGTGTCAACTCATTTTGTGAAGGCAAGAATGACCCAAAATTTTGTTGATTATGATGGTTCAATTCATATCAGTGGAGATGCAAAATCTCACACCACTTGAGAGTATAGAAAGTGAGTGGTTTATAAATAGAGTTTTCTTCCTTACCTATTGCAACATGTTTTGATCGTGAGATCCGCTCCTTCGTCCTAAATCAATGGTCTTCAAGGGTACGTCAGTTTGAAAGCTTTTTCGTATTTGTCATTAGAGTTTTATGGGTTTTGTGAAAATTCGATTAGAGGTTTGAAATTCAAAACCATTGGTTAGTATTCAATTATGTTGGTCGTTTGGGTCTTTGGTGGTACGAGTGTGGGTTTCGAGTGTGTTTGCAATAGTTGACACTGCAGCGCCACATGCTTGTTGTTGCGGTACCCCCTGACTTATTGGCAAGCACCACGACATGATTGGTCTCACGTCACAGAACTAGAGCCTCAAATTAAACTTCTTGGCTGTGACTCGGTTTGCGCGTGGTGCCAAAGAGTTGTTGTTGTAGCAACTGATGCGTTTTTATATGTCGCCCATATTGTAACGTCACCATATTTTAAAATTCCCAATTTGATTTCCCTAATTTGAAACCTTAATTTCAAAAACCCCAAAATTAATTGATAAAATTCAAACGTTAAAACCTTAAATTCAAAATATTAGAAACTTATCTCTTTTAAACAGTAACTGAAATATTAAATGCGTGGAAGTTTAATCAAAATTTGAAACAATAAATAACTTGATCAAAACTGAATTAAATGCAGCAAAGAAATTCGTAAAACTTATTAACGATCAAGCCAACAAGAGTTTTAACTGAAATATAAACATTAATTGTCATCGAAAGCCACAAGATACTAATTTAAATCCCTTCGTTAAAATCATTTTCTTCTTTTGTATGCTCATTTGCCTCTAGAAGCTTCTCGATTAAATTCATTTTTTTTCTCAAATAAAAATTCACCTACATCACAAAATTATACAAATTATGAGATTTAACAATAATAAACTGGTTGGAACTCATTTTTCAATCTTAGACTTAGCCATCTCATTGTCGTTCAGGCGTAATCATGTTCAAGCTCACAATTTCATTGTTGTTCAAACTTTTGCTATCACATATTTTCTATCAATTCTATCATATTCATACACATACGAAATGTCCTGCCAATTTTATTTTTATAAAATTCTATATCAATACCTAAACATATGTGCTCAAATATCAAAAGCGTGTAACAAAATAATTATAAAAAAATAATACAGATTTTGTGATGTAGGGTCGTAGTCAAAACGTCGAAAACGTGATATTTTCACTTATTTGGATTCCGAGAAATTAGGGTTATCGGGATTTTTTCAATATCCAATATTTCAATAATATCCTGCTTAATTAAAATCTTGGCATTAAATTCATATTAAAATAAATCCAATTTCGACAGTGTGGGCAGAATTTTTTTATGTGTGATCGTTGGTTGAATCGGGTCAATTTTGACAACCTCTGGGAATTTTTCTATGGTAAAATCTTATATTGGTTTGGTAAAATTTAGGACGGAATTTGAGTCGGGTTCGGTTGAACCAGATCTGATTCTGTTGGACTGGTTCGGTTCAACTGGATTGATTCACTGGTTGGTTTGGTTTAGCTTGCTAGTTCGGTTTGGTTTAGCCTGTTGGTTCGGTTTGGTCTGGATTTAAAAAAGAAACTCATACCCTTCTCTTTCTTCTCCTTTACTCGGTGTGTTCTGTCGAGGGAGAGGGTGAGAAACAGAGAGAGTGAGGCTGAGAGATCGAGAGAGCACGAGAAACAGGGAGAACGAGAGGGAGACTTATGCCGCTGGTGGTTGTCGACGGAGGCCGAGAGGAGTCTGTCACAAAATTAGGGCTCGGCCGAGAGGATTTTTGCCTAAGGACGTTTGGCCGAAGGATGAACTGGTGCTACTCGCTGTGGTCGGAGGTTGGGTTGGTGTTTTTCGACAAGGTAAGTTTCTTCTCTTGATTGCTCTTTGATTTTCAGAACGAGCGAGATGATTGGTAAGATTTTCTTTCTCATCGATCATTCGATTTAAAGAAAAGATATCCCAACATTTTCCTTAAATGTTGGTTCAGATCATAGGCAAATTGGGTGAGAAGTTAAAATTCATGTTTGTTTCCCTGCTATTACAATTAATTGTCAAAATTGTCGGTTGGGTTATGTTACAATCTACCATTCTTAAAAAAAATTTCGTCCTCCAAATTTACTTAATTATCTGAAAAGTTCAGGATAGATAATTTTTATTTCTTCGTCTTTTTCCCAGGTTGACTCGTCAATGTTTTGATTCTTCTATAGAACTCTTACAAGCGAGATTTTCTTATTCTGCAACTTCCTTTCTTCTGATTCTAGAATTTGAATCGGTCTCTAATCATAGGATAGGTCGGGATTGATGGGGAAATCTAGAGATCGCATAGGTAAAACATGTGAGGAATCTGAAACATACTTCTTTAGCATCGAAACATGAAATACATTGTGTACGTACTTGAATGAATCCGGCAAATTCAACTGATATCAGACTTCTTCAACTCTTCTTGTGATTTCAACTGAGCCTATAAATCTTGGGCTCAACTTTCCTATCTTTCCAAAGCGAATCACGGCTCTCATTGGCGAGATTTTCAAAAAAACTTGATCCCCTACTGCAAACTCCAACTTTTTTATTCTCCGATCAGCATAGCTTTTCTGTCTACTCTGGCCCATAAGAATTCTTTTCTAGATCAATGTAATAATCTCAGTCGTCTGTCTCAAAATATCTAGCCCAACAAGTATTTCTTCACCCACTTCATACCAATGCACTGGAGATCTACACTTTCTTCCATATAAAGTTTCATAAGCTGTCATTCCGATCGAAGCTCTGTTGTTGTAGGCGAACTCCACCAATGAGAAATTTTTATTCCAATTTTCTTGAAAATCAACAGCACAAGCTCGTAACATATCCTCGAAGGTCTGAATTGTTCTTTTCGATTGTCCATCTGTCTGAGGGTTAAAAAGTTGTATTGAAGTTCAACTGAGTACCCATAACTTTTAGCATACTCTTCCAAAATTTAGAGGTAAAATGCATATCTCGATCAAACGCGATAGAAATGGACGTGCCATGAAGTCTATTAATCTCCTAAACATAAAGCCGGATATATTGATCCATAGTATATGTAGTCCTTACAAGGAGAAAATTGGCTGATTTGGTCAATCGATCAACTATAATCCAAATAAAGTCATAACCCTTAATTGTCTTAGGAAGCCCCACTACAACATCCATAATGATATGCTCCCACTTCCACTGAGGCACCATAAGTGATTGCAAGGTACCGGTAGGTCGTTGATGCTTCGCTTTGACTTGCTGACAAGTGAGGCATTTCTCGACGAATTTAGTTACATCCACGCCACTAATAATGCTGATTCAAATCTCGATACATTTTGGTTGAACCAAGGTGTACCGAATAGGGGGTTGAATGTGCCTCCTTCAATATAGCTCTCTTCAATCTAGCATCATCAGGTATACGCCACCTCTTTTTGAACTACATAATTCCATCTTCTACCACCTCTTTTTGAACTACATAATCTCATCTTCTGACATAGTGAATTTAGAAACTTTTCCAGACTCTAATTCACCTTTAACCTTGTAAATAAATGCATTGTCTCATTGTTTATTCGTTAGTTGTTCAAGCAAACTTGGCTAAAGTGTCATAACAAACAATCTCTATAATAATTCAAATAGTACAACTTTGATATCAGATTTTTGCATTTCCTTAGTTAATTGTCCTGGAATCTGCTACAGTGAATAAACTTACGACGATGCTCTTCTACTCAATGCGTTAGCTGCCACATTAGCCTTACCAGGATGATAAATAATCTTGCAGTCATAGTTCTTTACTAACTCCAACCATCTATGTTGTCTCATATTCAGATCCTTCTGAGTTAGGAAATACTTCAGACTTTTATGATCTATATAAATTTTGCATCTTTCTCCATAAAGATAGTGCCTCCAAATCTTCAATGCATTAACCAGTACTGCAAGCTCTAGATCATGAGTTTGGTAGTTCTTCTCATGATCCTTCAATTGTCTTTAGGCATAAAATACCACCTTTCCTTCTTGGATAAGAACACATCACAGTCTATACTTGAAAGCATCACTATATACTACATATTTTCATGAGCCAGATGGTATAGTAAGTATAGGTGCTGAGAACAACCTTTTCTTTAGCTCATGAAAGCTTTGCTCGCACTCTTCAGTCCATAAATACTTGACATCTTTCTTGGTTAATTTTGTAAACGAGTTGTATACACTTGAAAATTCTTCAACAAATCTCCGACAATATCCTGCAAGACAAAGAAAATTTCTTATTTCAGCTATATTCTTTAGTTGTGGCCATTTACTAACCGCTTTAATTTTTGTTAGATCCACTGGTACACCACCTTCCTTTGAAACAATGTGACAGAAGAGAACCACTTTCTCCATCTAAAATTCACACTTGAAAAACTTTGCATATAACTTCTCACGTTTCAACGTTGATAAAATAATCGTCAAGTGTTCTTCATGCTCCTCTTTATTCTTTGAGTAGATGAGGATGTCGTCGATAAAACATTTAACAAAATCGTCTAAGAATGCCTTGAAAATCCAGTTCATTATATTCATAAATGCAGTTGGTGTATTACTTAACTCAAACGTCATAACCTGAAATTCATAGTGGCCATATCTTATGCGTAATGCCATTTTGAACACATCCTCTTCCTTAATCTTTAGCTGATGATAACTAGATATGAGATTAATTTTTGAGAAAACTGCTGCTCTCTTTAATTGATCAAATAATTCTTTGATTCTCGATAGTGGATACTTGTTCTTAATAGTGACTTTGTTGAGCTCTCAATAGTCAATACACATCCTCATAGATCCATCTTTTTTCTTCACGAATAATACTAGTGCTACCCAGAGTGAAAAGCTCGGTTGAATAAATCCTTTCTCCAACAGATCATCGAGTTGAGTTTTAACTCCTTCAATTTTCTTGGTGTCATTCTATAAGGAGCTTTAGAGATTGACGTCGTTCTAGATAGCACATCAATGTTGAATTCCATATCTTTTGCTAGTGTCAAACTTGTCAAATCTTTAAGAAAACATCTGCAAACTCACAGACTATCAGCGCCTTATTCAAGGTTGTGACTCCTTCAAGATTAGAACATATAGCACTGGCTAGAATTCCAATGCATCCAGAATTCAATAGTCTTCGATTCGCATAGCTGATATCACTGAAATTCTTGAATCTTTAGGGTCTCCATAGAAAAAAAAAACGGTTCTATTCCAGGCAATTGGAATTTTACCATCGTCTTGCAATAATCAATAGTTGTATAATGTTTGGTAAGTCAGTTCATTCTAAGAATGACATCGTAATCGTGCATTGCCAAAATAATTAATAGAATTAGCAATTATAATTTTGCCCAAATGAGTATCTACTCTTAATTTATGCTCTAGAGATTTTACTTTGTTCTCTAACTTCATAGGATGCTCAAAGGATATAAAAGAGTGTGTAGCTCCAGAGTTTATCAATATGCAAGAAGATATGAAAGAAATAAAAATTGAACTTGTCACCACAGAGGCATTTCCTTCAGCTTCATCCTTGGTCATGGCGAAAACTCTAATAGTCGTCTTGGGTTGTTTTCTGACGTTTTTTGGGCAGTTTTTAATAAAATATCTATGTTTACCGCACTTAAAACAAGTCATGGTCAGATGACGACATTCTCTGTAATGTGACTTCTTGCATGAGGGACATATAAGCATATTAGACATTGTCGTAGACTCCCTCTTAACATACTTAGAAGGTCCTTTAGCAGATTCACTGATCATTACATGCTTAGATCCAACCCATTATGGTTGCGGAGTTTTATCCCTGGTAGTCTGAGTTGAACTATACCTCCTAAATTCTTGAGCTTTGATGACTTCCTTTTCACCTTTCTCTGCACGCAAAGCTTTTTCCACTACGAATGCAAACGGAGAGTTCTTGGAAGTAATAATATGAATGTTCTTAAATATTTCTGCTCTCAATCCTTAGACGAATCGCTTTACCTTCATAACTTCACTACCAGCTATGTGAGAGGCATATCAGGAAAGTTATTCAAATTTGTACAAATAATCGATGACGCTTCTCGTCTGCTTTAAAACCATAAATTCCTCTGCTTTTGCATCCATCATGGAGTCTGTAAAGTACTTCTCATAGAAAAGGTCTTGAAATTTCTCCCAGGTCATGACAGTCACTGAATACACTACCTTTACACAATCCCACCAGTAACATTCCTCCATCCGGAACATGGAGAATGCTCAATTTACTTTCTTTTCCTCCAAAATTTTGCAATGCTAAAAAATCTCATTGATGATACTGATACAATTATCTGCTAGTGCCAGATTTCCACTAAAAGTTAAGGGATCCATTCTCCGAAATCTATCAAAATCCAGATCAGCAGTTTGAGGCCAATTGGGAACTTGGGATTGCATGTTAATTGCTTGAGCTGTGGTACTGGCTGTCTGGGCCGCAACATTAGCTGCTTGCGATAACTGTTTGATTTGTCTTGCTGGCATTTCGATCATATTCATCATTCGATCGAGTGCAGTATCTTGATGTCGTTCATTTCTAATTTCTCTACGATTGGCCATAGTCTACATTATACGGTCTTAATTTAAGAAAATTGATCTTCTTACTTTAAAAGATACTACCAAATTATCAAACATAACTTCAAAATATAAATTTTAAAACGTACTTACTTAATGATCGACAATCTTCCAGGTGCACGTAAGCGTACAGATAAGTCTACAGAATCTTTTTATAAACTTGATTGTTTTGATACCAAACTGTAACGCCCCCATATTTTAAAATCCCTAATTTGATTTTCCCAATTTGAAGCCCTAATTTCAAAAACCATAAAATTGATTTATAAAATTCAAGCGTTAGAACCCTAAATTCAAAATATTGGAAATCTATCTCTTTTAAACAGTAACTGAAATATTAAATGCGTGGAAATTTGATCAAAATTTAAAACAATAAATAAGTTGATCAAAACTGAATTAAATGCAGAAAAGAAATTCGTAAAACTTATTAACGATCAAGACAACAAGTGTTTTAACTGAAATACAAACATTAATTGTTACCGAAAGCCACAACATACTAATTTAAATCCTTTTGTTAAAATCATTTTCTTCTTTTGTATGCTCATTTATCACTGGGAGGTTCTCGATCACAGTCATTTCTTTTGCAGATAAAAACTCACTTATATCACAAAATTATACAAACTATGAGATTTAACTCAGCAAGCAAAAATACGTGGCAATATCAAAATTAACATGAACTTTTACCGAATCCTAATTTAACAATAATATACTGGTTGGAACTAATTTCTCAACCTTGGACTTAGTTATATTATTGTTGTTCAGACATAGTCATGTTCAAGCTCATCATCTCATTGTCGTTCATACACATACGAAATATCCTACTAATTTTATTATTATACAATTCTATGTCAATGCATAAATATGCATGGTCAAATATCGAAAATGTGTAACAAAATAATTATAATAAAATAATATATATTTTGTGATATAGGGTCGTAGCTAAAACGTCAAAAACGTGATATTTTCACTTGGATTCCGAGTGATTAGGGTTATGTTAGTGATTTTCTACCCCTAACGCAAATGCACGTGTCGCTAACAAAGTACTAAAAAGTAAATAAAAGTCAATCTCAAGAGGATAATTTTAATTAATCTTAATTGCTATAAAACTATGTAAAATAAAGATGAAATTTAAAGAAAAATGGTGTGACCGGTATAATAATATAAAATTAGAGTTTATTCAGATATGATAAAGAAATAAATTGAAATAATTTAAGAAGATTATGATGATGAAAGCCTTGGTTATGATAGATTTCCTCATTACATGCAAATTATTACTTATGCTATAGAAAACTACAATATTTTCCACTGAATAACAAGAACTAATATTTTCTAGGGTTCTCTTAAATTATCTAGTTAAATTCATCTTAGGATTTCTTTCAATTTTTTAAAAGACAAAACTTAATACCAATTTCTTTATAATCCTATTCTCAATGCTAAACAAATTAATGTCAACTATTTTGTAACAATTTAATTTATTTAATCAATCATGAATCTCAAAATTTCTATATAGCTCTCAATATAATAGAAACATGTAACATCAAATTTGCCCATCGATATAATTCGAATTAAACAACAAAAATCATGATCGATTATTCAGTGAAAAATAAGTAAACTTTCATATATCTCAATAAAGCACGTAATGAGTACTTTTTCTCCTAACCAAGATTAACTTTAGCCCAAAAACCTGATAATAAAATTCAAAATAAAATTATTCATCCAAAAAAAAAATAAAGAGTAGAAGGAGAATTGTTGTTGATGTCTTTCTCTTCTGGTAAAATCTATTGTAGGAGGTGCTGAAGACTTTTGAGCAGAGAGAGAGCCCTTCTTTAATCCACACCCCCTTTTTACTTATCACCAACCAAGAAAAACGTGATCCCTTCTCCAAAAAAATTTTTCTTTTCTTTTTTAGCCCACATTCTCTCTCTTCCTTAATTCTAGGGAATTCTCTAGCAACTTCCTTATCTTTCCTTGATTTTATAAGAATTTCTTCTTATAATTGCTCATTCTCTTTTAGTTATTCAAATAAAAATCTGATCTTTTATTTTTCCTTTCTTGTTAGTAAATCTGTGGTCAAACGTGATAACAAGAAAATTCAAATTAGTAATAATAATTTGATTTTTTTGAAAATATACATAAAAATCATTAAATTCTTAAGATCTTTTAATGTCACATTAACCTATGGTAATTTCTATAGTTTTGACTAAATTCATTTTATATTCAATCAAATCACACAAATTTTATTAAATAAAAATAGTATAAAATAACTATATTTTAAGAGTTATCAAGTAATCAGAATTTTTTCAATATCCAATATTTCAATAATATTCTGCTTAATTAAAATATTGGTATTAAATTTATACTTAAATAAATCCAGTTTTGGCAGAATTTTCTTACGTGTGATCGTGGGTCAAATCAGGTCAATTTTGACAACCTCTGAGAATTTTTCTACTGGTAAAATCTTAGATCGGTTCGGTAAAATTTAGGACGGAATTTGGGTGGGGTTCAGTTATGTTGAATCGGATATGGTTCGATTGGACCTGTTCAGTTCAACTTGACCGGTTCACTGTTTTGTTCAGTTTAGCCTGCTAGTTCGATTTGGTTTAGCTTGCTTGTTCAGTTTGGTCTGGATTTAAAAAAAAAAACTCAGACCCTTCTCTTTCTTCTCCTTTGTTCTATCAAGGGAGAGGATGAGAAACGGAGAGAGCGAGGCCGAGAGGTTGAGAGAGCGTGAGAGACAGAGAGAACGAGAGGGGGACTTACGCCACTGGTGGTTGTTGACGGAGGCCGAGAAGAGTCTTTCACGAAATTAGGGCTCGGGTAAGGGGATTTTTGCTGGAGGACATTCGGCCGAAGGACAAACTGGCGCTGCTGCCGGTCGAAGGTCGGGTTGGTGTTTTTCCGACGAGGTAAGTTTCTTCTCTTGATTGCTCTCTGATTTGCAGAACGAGTGAGATGGTTGGTGAGATTTTCTTTCTCACTGATCATCCGATTTAAAGAAAAAATATCCCAACATTTTCCTTAAATGTTGGTTCAGATTGTAGGCAAATTGGGTAAGAAGTTAATATTCATGTTTTTTCCCTTCTACTCCAATTAATTATCAGAATTGTCGGTTGGGTTATGTTACACATATTAGTGTCATGTGTCACACTGCAAAGCTAGAGGTTTTATGATGACCCTAGTTAAAATTAACTTAATAATTATAATTAGAATAATTAAATGGGTTTATGAGTGATATAAAATACTTTCTATGATAAAAGTTAAAAGTTACTTATTGAAGCACATGTGCGTGTAAATGCAATAAAAAATATTGTAGTGATTGGATAATTTTGCAAATTTACAGTGATAAATGAGACACATAAAGAAAGAGAACAACTTTTGAATAAACGTAATTGGAGATATGAAATGAAAGTTATGCAAGTTAGAAATTGATTGAAACAGATTTATCGAAAAACTGCATTGTTTTGATGAATTACTCTAAATTGAATTTTAGAATGAGAATTTGGAGAAAGTCATTGAAGAAAAATTTTTCCTAACATCTTAAAGTATATAGTCATGTAATAAATTGGACAACCAATGGGGTGCTGTCACGTGTTACAATTGTATTAGTGACTTATCAATTCATTAAGGTTAACTAACGGATAATGAAAGTTAACTAATCATGATTAATTAAGTTAATCTTGATGATTAGTTTAGAACTAATTTAAATTAAATATGATTAAAGAAGAATTAATATGGTATTTTTTTTAGCAAATATATTCTAATTAAAGGATAAAATGATACATTTTAATGAATAAATTAGAAAGGGTGAGAAATGGCTAAGCATCAGCCAATTCTGTGTTTTCAAGGTGAAGAAACATAGTGAAAAGAGAGACGGAAAAAAAACAGAAAAGAGAAAAATTGAGGGATAAGAAGGTGATTTGATCTTAAGCCCCTTGATGAAAGTTGTTTCTCTCGTCAAGAGGAATCTTTTGAGCTAAGAATTAAAAGAAAAAGTTGAAGAAATAAGATTTTGAAAGAGGTAAGAAACCTAAGTTAAGTGTTTATTAAAATATGTTGAATATTGCATAGTTTAGGTTGAAAAAATAATGATTTTGGGAATTGGAACTAAAGTTATAGAATTATATATTAATAATATGTCAAGTGGATTAGTTGGATTTGCTGTGTATTTTGGTTAAATCGATAAAAAGAAATGTTAGAATTGAAGTACAATAGTGAAGTAAAGATGGTTTGGAAAGAGAATAGGTTGAAATTGCAAAGAATAGGATTATTGAATTATACGTTGGTGGTTAGTGTTGATATGGATCTGTTATGAGTTGAAGTTGATGAGGTTGACTATAAGCATTAAATGGACATGCTTTTATAGTTAAAGATTCAATGCATGAAACCATTAAACTAAGTAAAATCATCAAATTCTTAAGAGAAGAAGCATGAAACTAACATGTTTGTGACAGTTGAAAAGATTAATGGAAATGTTGTATAAATGGAACTAGATAATTATATTTAATGTTATCTTCAGTTATATGGTGTTGGAATTGAGGTTTTAGAAGATTGACCGAAGGCACAAAAATCGCATAATTTGATTAATAGAATATCAATTTTGGTGATTCCGAGTCAGTGTGTGATCGACCGTTGTTGTTCCTTGGTTAACACATTACTCCTTTTCTAGTCAATAGCTATCAGTCGATCGCAGTTCCCTTCTAATTGACTGGTCTTTGTTCTTGTTGACCACAAAGTGTATTATTTATGAAAATTTTGCTACGCATTGAGACACCACATCCATTTTTTTTATGTTGTGTCGATTTGGGTTCTTAATTCCGGTATAGGAATAAACTATTATTCTTAGAGTTTAGGAGGGATTCAACTTTGATGTTGTTGTAGGTTCATATGAGTTTCTGATTTCAAATCTATTCCAGAGCGTATTATTCTAAGCAGTAAGAAAACCTACTATCGTCGAGAAAAAAAGGTTTCTTTTACGATATTTGCATATGAATTATGGATTTCAAAACCCTTATTTTGTTGTAGATCACATAGAGAACTTAACTTATTTCTATTCTCAGTATGTCAATTTTTATATTGTAAGTACATTAGTTCTACGTGTTTATTTTTGAAACGCACGGTATTTCTCCTTATATTTCGAACCTAGTTTTGGTTGTTTCGTGATGGTGATCTAGGTCATTTGTTTGATATGCACATTTTATTACGAGAAGGTATTTGTTTGTTACGCGCAATATTATATTGAGAAAACTTTTGATATCGTGTTTCTCGGTGAAAATTGCTTAAAGCCTGACTAGAGTGTGAAGCTCTCGTGGGTTAACTTTATCTTTACCGAAAACTATGGTGGCACTATTTTATGTACAACTAGATATAGTATGCACCACTGTTTTTTAAACTTACTGCATAAATGACTCATGGAGTTTGTTTTTAAAATTGTAAAAAAAATTAATCTATGAATGTGAACATTTTCTAACTCACGTTTTTAACTAATATAAATAAGGTTTTCTCATACATTGAGTTTAGTGATGAGATCCCTTCTTAGTTTAGTGTTCATCCCAAAAGACTACATATTTTTCTCAATAAAGAATCATGATCGCCAAGATCAAGAGTAGCCAACCTTCGCGGAGGGTTTATTTGTTTCCTTCCTTTTCCAGTGGTTTACTTCATTTGTTGAGAACTTGGTTCTACTGTCTCCATTTTAACATCCTATTTCGTATTTGTATATTGCTATTTTTCCTGCACAATACTTGTGTTTAGATTTAATTTTTATTATAATATTTTTATTTCTCGCAGATTTCGACTCATCTGGTATAGATTACGATTTTAAATTAATTTTAAGTCTCCGGTTGCAAAACATGGACTTAAGCTTAGATTGAACAGTTAGGTCAATTTTGAAGATAGGATAGTTTAACTCGACTTTTCTATGTTGTCCTACCCTTGGTTCCTGACTCTATTTTCTCGAGAAGTAACCAGGGTGGTTCAAACCAGCAGAACCAATAGTGAGCTTTTTTTTAGGTTTTGGACATTTCTGGTTTTCTCCAGGTGTTGTTTTATTTAGTGAAGACTCTTTTTTATTTCTTCTTTTTATTCTGGTCTATGCTCCTGATATGCATTCAATGATATTTTATTAATGTAGTGTAATCTCAGAACTTTTCTCCAATTTATTTTCTATAACAACACGCGTGAACAGAAAATATAATATAATATAATATAAAATGCTATCATTATTAAGTATTAATTTATTAAATCTGCATTTTCCACCTGCCCTTTTGGCTTTTTTAAGTCTATTATTCATTGACGTGTCCTTCTCTGGTTGCTAGCTAGGGCTATATGATAGTGTAGTGCATTCTTTTGTAAAGCCTAAATTGTGAAAAATAATAAAATAATTATTAAAAATATATTTTGAAATACAAAATCAATTAGTTTGTGATTTTAAACGGATAACAACGAATTTAAAGAAATAACCTTAAGAGATAAATAAAGGTAACCAGTGATATTTTATAATGATGAATTATTATAAATTTTAAACTTAATAATAATTATTATATCCAAACATATGATCAACTATGGTAATTCAATTATATGTTTCAGTCAATATTTAAATATAAAATATTTCAGATAATAAAATAATAAAATAAGATTGCCGACAGGCTATAAACATCCTTTTGCTCCTCCCAATTGCCACCAATTCTAGCCATTTCCCTATACTTTGACCTTTGTCATCTTTATTTTTCTATACGAAGCCATAAATTTAAATTAATGGAGATTAGGGTGTGTTGAAATTATACTTAAAATGGGTAGCAACTTTTATTACGTAATTTTTAAATTTTGTTATGCCTCTTTTATTTATTAATGAATAATTATGATAATTTATAAATAATTATAATATCAAATTACTAGCACTAATTAGTACATTGATGTAATGTCAAAATGTAAAATAGGATTAAGAACAAAATTCATAATGTTTGATTTCAGTTTTATATTATTGTTTTTTCAACAAATTTAATTTCTACCTTTATTACTATTATTTTCTCTATTTAGTTTTAATTTAATAATAATTGCTAATTCTTTTAATAATTTATAACTCAATTTTGAACCCGATCAATCTATTATCTTAAGATTTCAAATTTTGTTAATCGTGCAATGGATATTGAAACCAAATAAAAAATTATTAGAGAGAATAAAAATCGTGTTAAAATATCTAATTAAATAAAAATCATTATATACATGTTTTTAAGAGATGTTCCAAATTGTTAATCGGTAAAATACGAATATTTGATTTGTTCAAACAAATAAGTTACGAGCAAATATAAAAATAACCCCTTAGTCTAAATTGCATTCTCCGCTTTGAAATACAAAACATTGCAGTTGAAAAATCTAATCATACACAAAGTACAAGTAATACAATAAAATTCTATCAAACAATGATCGTCATTTTTTTTCAACTAAAACTTTAAGAACCCACCTCCAATAATTCTTGAAAAAAAAAATATCACATAACTATCACTGCGCTCGTGACAAAAAAAAATGACCCGTCAAAATTCTAGTAAATGATTTCTCGAGAGATCTACTCGTGCGTAGAAGTGAACATTTGTGAGTGACAATTAATATATAAGATCTTCAGTCGAGGTGCTTACAATGATCTTCTCCGAGTCTCCTTCGTGCAATACCAAGATGCACAACATCAGGTCGAATTAGGTAATTTACCTAAAGATCAAACGAAAAATATAATTTTTGTGTTATCATTGGCGATCAAACATATAATCGAAACAATTTCATTCAATAATAACACAACATATAACATCCTAAAAATTCACTCATAATCCTCATGCAAATTTACATGTCTGTGCAAGGAATCCTGGTTTTGCTACATAGCTATTACTTGACTTCGACAAACTAATGACCAGATCCAATGTATGAGTTCATCATTCCCTTATTTTTCAATTTCAAATATTAAAAATAGAAAATCAGTAGTATTTGCATTTAGTTATTATCATTTTTCTGGAGGTTGTTGCCAATGTTGATCTCACCTGCTGTGGCATTTGAGTGACTATTGTCTGCTTCCATACATGATTCCTTTTCAATTTCTAACCGCATTGAAAGTCTTTCAAGCAGTTCTTCGCAGTCAATGGCGGTCACCATCACATTCAAACTTGCTCTTCTGATAGTATCCAAGTAGATGAATCAACAATAGCTATTGGGTGTTGGAAGGGAAGAGCAAGTTTTATCTGCATATAATAGTGAGCTTCCTTCAGTAAACACGAAATAGACAAGCGCCTCTACATTTGGATCTTTATTTAAAATCTAAGAATAATAGTATTTTATTCTAAACCATTAAATTTAACAACAATGGTCTCCATAGACCATATATGTATGTATGTATATACCTTTGCCCATCACTATCACACAGCATCCTTGCAGTAGATCTGATGCCCTTTGGCGGAACTCGGCATCCAGGAAATCAGAAAATTTGATGCTTTTGTATTGCAATAAATGCTTAAAATCTGCTGGCGATGCGCATAGGATCTGTTTTGTGACGTACGGGAGAATCAAAGGCAATCCTTCAGATGATATTCGGAACGAACAGGGCATAACAGAGCCTTCTTTTGTCGTCTGCCTTTCCTGTTTTATCAGGGTAAATTCAAATTTAGTCAGATTTCCTCAAGACATATCCATAGGTTAATTCTTCCAAATTATATATTAAAACAAATGAAATGAGCTAAAAAAATTGCCAGACTGGGTGATGGAAAGCCAAAACATGAGATAAATACGAAATTTTCAATCATATCTTTGACCCAGACAAACAAATAGGAGACCTAAGCCAATGGTTGGTATGAATACTTACAAAAATCTTTAACCCAACTGATGTTATTTTAAGTTGCTGCCCCACTGCAAAATTCAGTTCTAGCACATCCTTAACTGACTTTGAAATATAGTAGATTCTCTTAACATGATTAGTATCGCTATTTCTGGTCACGAGGTGGCCATTCAAAGGAAAAGACTCGGTAATACCGTAGAACGCCCTAATGCTATCAATAACAGCTTTATCTTGAAAAAAGACAACAGGGTCAACTCCTTTCCATTTGCCCTGAAGTTGTAACTTTCTCCTCCCTCCAGTCTTATTCGAATCAGTTTTCTTTTCACTAGCCCCTTGGGCTTCCTCTGGGTTAGGTTCTTCAGGTGTTATAAAAGTATTATATTCTAACGAATCTCTATCCAACCCATCTTCGATTAAATTAGTTTCCGAAGCATCTAAAACAGTCCCATCTGATTCATCAGCTTTGCTAACATTCATACTATCTGCGACTTCAATGTGCTTGCTTGGTAAATCTAAACTTGACATATCATCATGACAACATGAATCCCTTTGAATCGTATTCTGTTTAACTTGAATCACTGCAATGAAATAGAGTCAGCAAGCCAGACAAGGAAGAAGATAAAAACTCAATTAATATTAAATAACAACTGAACAATACGCCAACTAACTCCTTAAAAACTTATTTTAAACACCTGGCAATGGGGACACTTTATGGAAAACAGCAATGAAAAATGCTCCACTGTTTTGATCATGAGGCACTATTCTCATGCAGCGTTCAAGAGGGAATTTGCAGACTTCATCGTCTGATCCACCGAGCACAGTCGCATGATTCTCTGTTATCTGGCCAAGCTTTTCAGTATTTCCATTCTCAACATTCTCTTGCTTTTCTTCCAGTTCATTATTGGAGTCTATGTGATTTCTGCCAGAAGGAAACATGCTGGGAAATATTGCATTCTTACGAAATTCACCAACATCTTTGTAAGAAGTTAACCAGACACTTTTGTCACGTACCTGCATTTCAAAGCCAACATATCTGAAGACAAATATATTTTTTTCCAATTTACAATTTGGAGAACAAAAGATGGGCAGGCAATTTAAATATATTTAACCGTTTAAAATGGTATAAAATTTGTAACAGAAATGTGGAACATCCCATTTCCAAAAAGAAAAAAAAAACTAGAGAACTTCGGAAAACAAAAGGAGCAAACCTTCCATTTCTTCAGACCAGGCCTGCGAACAAGTTGTGGAAGCTCACTAGAGACATCAACAAGCTGAAGAGAGCCGTCACACTTCCGCAAAATCTGTAAAGGAGTTATGGAATGGCAGAAAAAATGAACTAAAACTCCGCGACGGTAAGAAAGGGAATGTAAATTTGTTTCAAGTAAATTGTTCTATTGAAAATAACTACTTCTCTACCTCAGCAACTACAGCTTCATTCTCAACAGGATTCATGGAGCATGTTGAGTAAACCATTCTTCCACCAACTTTAAGCAAAGATGCACCTGCGGTGTTGATGTGCCAATAGTTAAAGCACACGTCATGAACTAACAATTGTGATAAACCCCCATGTATCACTTCGGATCTCATAATTACGCATTAGGCAAATGTTTTCAGTTGCTTGTAAAGGTGATTGCTGATTTTCATGAACATATGAGGGGAATAGGAAGGGAACCACCTACAGATTTCTTTCAGGAGCTACTTATGACGTGAACAATAGAATATGTATATCTAATTTTCAAATAAATATGTTTTCTTTTTAAACCATTGGACACAATGAACACATTTTGGATGAATTCCACCCGATCAAAAGTTCCTAGTCTGATTCAGGAGCAAAGATCTGTCAGTCTCGTGATACTGCAAATCATCTCAGAAACATGAGGTCAAACCAAATACAAAGATGGGTATCGAAAACTTAACAACCTCGTGGAATAGCTAATTCCTAAAGTAACTTAGCGGCTGTGTATTCTCTCAGCAGGATCAACCTTATTACACTTGAATTCATAGCAAAAGCCAAAAACCTGTTGGCACCCCATAAAAAGTACGTTCCATTCACCAATCTGATTAACAGCCACAATTATGATTTTTCATATACTTCCATTGGCATTTAAACAGATAGAGGAATAAGCATATGCATAACATGATATAGACAGATGTCTGGTCACCTGATTTGTATTTTGGCATATCTCAATACATAAGTTACCAGAGCTGTCTGTTACTAACTAAAATCCCTTGGCAGACGGCTAAGCACCAAAGTCCCTATTTATGAAACTTCTTCAATTTTTGTGACATGTATAAAGAGATCTTTCATTCCAACCGGGGCAGAAATCACCATATGTCTAGAATGGCATCGATTTAAGCCCCATTAAAGCTTTACCTCAATTTGAGATGACACAAGAATAATAAAAAATATATATGATTTTTTCCTACAGAATATTCCTTATGCATTAATAGCATGGTACTGATTATCAAACATTTTGTATTATCTAGATTATGTAACAGAGGTTGTAGCACAAGATAGAAAACTTCCAGCAAATATCTCTAACATACTCACCTCGCAAGGCTATCTGAATTTGTAGACTATGAATCCCATTACCCATCCCCACACTCCTGTATAAAAACAAAACAATTCATCAGCCAGGATGCGAAAAGTAATTCGACAAGAAAGTATCACAATCAATACAAAAATAATACCATTTCCTCCAAATATCTGGAGCTTTGCGAAGTGTACCATCTCCACTACAGGGAACGTCACACAATACTCGATCAAAGACAAGTTGACTAGTCCATGGTCTTGATTGAATTTCGACTTCAACAGCACCAGAATTGTTTTTGTGTGGGCGACAGTGAGGAAAGTGTTGTGCTTCGTTATTTGTAACTACAAGGTTGGCAGTGCACATTCTTTTTGTTTGGTGAATGAGAAGATTGCATCTTTGGACATCAAGATCATTTGCCATAACCTGATTCATGGAAAAAATATACTAGGAAATTTACATACTTAATCGGTAGTGGGATGTAGTCCAAGTTAGATAAAATAAAATACATAACAAGGAAATCAGACAAAAGATTGTGCAATAATAATTATACTTATAACCAACCAAAAGTAGAAACAATGTACCAAGTGCAGAAGATGATATATTGTAATACATTATAAGGGAACAAACCATTCCATTAGGTAATGATCCTGGTTTCATGGATTGGTGGATGATCTCAAGCAATTGAAACGTTTTTGAACCAGGCGCCGCACACACTGAGAAAAAGCAAATGAAAAAGCTAAGAGGAATTAACAATATTTTGTCATTTTTCTATATTTCCCCTCTTCCTTCCTTCCTTTTCCCTTTTTCTTTTAAAACAAGACCTTGGGGAGATGCAGGGTTGATAGAAAAAAATTCAATACTATAAACAATAGAAATAACATAAAGGTACATAATATTTTTCTTTTGGACAAAACATTGCGAAATAGTTTTTTTCCCATCTACTCAAATAAGCTGTTAAGTTACAAACGCCAAGGAGGAAAAAACAATTATAAAGTATGGAATCGTAAATTCCTTACTGTCTAGAACAAAATGGTCAGGATGTACATCCAGGAAGAGAGGAGGCACCTGCAGCATTGGCTCAATTAAGATTATAGAATTAAAGATTTAACCAACAAGATGAAAACCAAACTATGCACGCTAAAACTACTAAATCTTCGACAAAGAAAACAACAGAATATTAAAGTATATTTATTATTGGCTCACCATGCTGACAGCCTCCTGCCTTGTAATATTTCCAATTTCATTTTCTAATTTCAAGAACCTGTGAAACCTGTAAAAAAGATAAAATAAAATAAAATAAGCTACTAAAATATGAGACCCATCAAACCTACAGTTCAAGGTACCTTTCAAGTGTTTGGTTCTTCCTCAGTTGCATGCGCGAAAAATTAGAATGCCATGCAAGATTAGCAGGGTACCAAGGCAATGGTCTTATAGCCTGAAGTTCACCACCATCAGCGAGCTGTAAAAGAATATGAAGCAATTTAGATAACAGGACAGCGCCGGAAAATAATCTCTGGTTATAGACAGGAATATTACCTCCGACTGAAGAGATTTCATAAAGTCATTCTCTAATTGGTATTTTAAGTCCAAACAAAACTGGCCACTGTAAAATTAGAAAAACATAAAAAACCATCACTTTGAAGAAGCATGAGCTCGTAAATGTAATGACATACAGCAAAGTTTAATCAGAACATGTTTCTAAAGCAATACATTTCCCATTTGACAGTTTATAAAACATTTTTTGCATACTTGCTGTGGGCTTTGTTAGTTTATAAGATTTTAATAAAAAAAATTGTTGTCAAATGGAGAAGAACCAAACATAACAAAACCATATTGTCACTACAAAACAAAAGCACCAAAAAACCATAGAATACCTTGAGTTGATTCTAAAAGCAGCAGGAAGTGATTTTCGAAGAACTTCCGTAAAGGTATCCCACTCTTCGGGGGAAACAATCATTTGCTTCTGCATAAACGAAAAGAACATTAAAAACAAAAACTTCGCACACCCACCGAGCTATAAATAGTTAAATGAACAGCACGGAGCATGTGAAGTATAACCAAACAAAAGTGGATGAACATAAACCTTGTAATATTCATTAAAATCTGGGTTTTGGGTGGCGAAAGGCTCCCAAGCAGAATGGCTGCTTTCACTCCCGGCGTCATCATTTTTGTTAGTAGAGGAGGAAGTATTGTTCCTCGGACGCTTCCAAACGTTCTCTCTATCCTGCCGAAAATGCTTTCTCTGCGTGCGACTTCTGCCGCCCTTCTTTCCTCCTTTGCCTGCGTCCTCCCCCATCTGGAAATGAAGGAAACCCAAAAAGAAAAGAACTTCCTTTCCTCTTAGTAGAGCTTCCCTTCAATTCAGCTCAGTTGTTAGAACGGCGCCGGGGCCAGGCGGAGTTTTATTTTACAGTTCAACCGTCGACATGGACGAAGGGTTTCTTTTGTGGGGGG
>CM039531.1:13747100-14072517 GCA_022433055.1 Begonia peltatifolia
GGGGGGGGCGGGCGGGGCGGGTAGAGCCTCAATATGGGCTATTGGGCCTACTTGCAGTTTTTCATTTGGGCCAAAGCCCAGCCCAAAAAGTAATTAAAACTAATTATGCAAAACATATAATAAAGTTAGATTCAAAACTCTTTAACATTATTAAGAAGTTATAATTTGATGAATAATCAAATAAAATAAATGAATCATCATTTTTTTTTTAATAAAAAAGACAATTAATTCGACCTGATAAACTAAACAAGATTAATATTGTTATTTGAGACACACAGAGGAAGCATTTCCAATTGTCAAAACAAAATTTGTACTTTTCTTTATCTATTTATAAAATTTATGTACATTTTCGCTACTCCCAATAAAATATTGTCTACTTTGGAAAAGTGTCTGTAGGAATTTGTTCTTAAGATCAACTCCAAAATGCATTGTATTAAGTAGGGAATGAAATTCTACTTATAAACCATATATTTTTTGTTTTCTCAAACAATATGAGTTTATACACTCTACTAGTATGAGTTGGGCTCAATCAGACCTCATTGCCTTCATACGGCAGGTTGTCACACTTTATGAACACATTCTGACAATTAAATATTTATTTTTAACTAAAGTACATATTAAACTTTAAATATAGGGTAAGATAAATTTGAGTGAAATCGAGTAAACCAAACTAAATGAAACTGGTAATTTAGATTTGGTTTGGTTTTAATTTTTTAAAAATTGATTTTGGAATAGAACCGAGTAAAATTGAAATTCTAAGTTTGGTTCTTTGTTCCTTTTTTTTCATAAACAAGTCGGAACCAAAACGAATGGATTAATATATTTCATTATTTACCAAATAAAAAAAAGGCAAATTTTGAAAACTAATTATCTAATTATTGTTACTTTTAGCAAAAAAAAAAAGTGGAAGATTCATTTATTAATGTAAATTTTGTTTGTGCATGACTGTAAAAATAAATTAATAGATTTAATGATTAATTGTTTAATCTTAATATACAAGCAAGTAAAGCATAATAATAATAGTAAGAAAAAGATCCATTCAAATACAGAATTACATAGTATTTTTTAATTTAAGCAAATAAATAATTTTTTCGTCAATTTAAACCCTAACCTATGCATTATTAGAAAATTGACTGGTTAAATAAACGCTAAAAACTAAGGGGCGATTTGCAATGGACTGTGTATAAATGAGATCAGTGCATATCACTCGTCGTGAGTAACCGGATACCGAAATTCCCGGTTGCCTACGTGGTACGACCCTGCATCAATACGGTCTTGTTCTCCTTGGTGGCCACTCTAGTAAAGCAGAAGAGGGGCTTTGTATAAATTAGAATCGGAGTTCCTCTCTCCCCTTGGGAAATCTTCGCTAAAGTTCCCTCGGGATTTTCACCGATGATTCTTTTCTGTGTAAGTATTAGGCAGTACGTTTTAGTTCTTGGAAAATCGACTCTTCTTGGGAAGGATTGGTTTTCATCGATTTCCACGGTGTTTTTGGTTTGCGGTTTTCCGATCCATTTTTTCTGGGGAAATAGTCTTCTTCAACGAGAACGATTATCTGGGCCTTCGTATTTCTTGATTTCTTCTGCAAAATCTGTGAGCAAGTGAAGAGATTGGCGAGTGCTTGTGGTTCTTGGTTATTTGATTGACGTTGTTTTTTTATGCTTGTTTCAGTTTGAGAAATTCTCAAAGTCGTTCGTGAACTTGGATTGGATGAAGACAATTTGTCACTGAAACCACGTTTCCGGCGATTGGGTTTCTTTTTTCCTCGAATCAGTCGCTGCTTAGCTTAGCGGCGACATCTCAATATGTTCTGTTTCTTCTCTCCATTTGAGAGTGGTTGGATTACAAATGGGAGTCAAAGTAGCTGCGACGTGCTTGCAGTGGTCTCAGTCTGTAGTTTCTCCTTCACTTTCTTCTTCTCAAGCCTCGGCCTCGGCCTCGGCCTCGGCCTCGGCGATGTCATCTTCTTCTTCCCTAGCACCGACGATGCGGCGATGGAAACTCTCTTTCTTGCTGATACGTTCGTACTCAAGTCGCCAGTTCAATTTAACAAGAATTATTTTGTATTTAAATTGAAAAAGAATTCCGAATTCATCGTATGAATTGATCCTTTTCTTAATTGTAATGATATCTAGAATAAGTTAATATGGTAAATTAGGATAATTTTTTGTTTTTTTTATTGAAAACCAAAACTGAACCAAACAAAATTAAAAAAAAAAAAATCAGTTCATTTCAGTTTTAAAAATTTTGTAACCAAACTGATAGGTTTAATTCAAATTAGGGGTGAAGCTAAAGCACTGGATCGACCCAATCCCTACTGAAATTCAGAGGTGCAAGGTAAGTAAATCTTTGTAATTTTTTTAGGCAAATAAACCACATGAACTTAGGAGCGCAAACAATTTAGTGATTGTCGTCACGGCTGTCATAAAACAACTGAGTTAAATGATAAACATCCATCAATGGCTTGCTAAACCTACTTGTGAATAAAGCAATCTCTTCGTCATCTTCTCTTTTTTGATTCATCTTGTTTGCTTAAAAAAGCTTCGAGAACAATGTCTTTTTTTATGAAAATCTTTTTTTCCTTTTGATCATCTTTTTCATTAGCCTTTATGGTAATCTCATGAGTCGTTAGTGATTCAATGAGCTCTTCTAATTTGAGAACTTTGAGATCAATTATTTATTAGATAGTCGTCACCTTGGATTGTCATCTTCTTGGTAAGCATCAGAGAATTTTTCTAATCAATTCTTCATTTTGATACACTCTACCAATCACTTTCAAATTATTAGCAATATCAGTGAAACGTGTAAACACTAAACTAATAGATTCATCTTTCTTCATTGAAAAAAGTTCATACGCATGTATAAGCACTTATTTTGTTATCTTTCTCTTTATTAGTTCTTTCATGTGTAACTTGAAGTTACCGTGAAATTTCATATTCATTGTTACAAACTTGTATTCTAGTAAATTCATCTCTATTAAGAGCACAATATAAAGTATTCATTGCTTTGGCATTTAAGTTTAATTTTTTTTATCACGATCATCGAAATCTATAGGCAGTTTAAGTACATTTACTCTGTTTCCTAATTTGTTAAAAATATAAGTATCATTTTCAATATCACTACACAAGTCATAATCCATTGATTGAATAAAAATTGGGTTTTTTTAAAAAAAAAAACTTAAAGTTTTATTTTTAAACTTTACTATTCATCGTAAAAAACCTTAACGTTTGATAAATAAATAATTTGAACTTCCGAGGAGGGGTGAGGAGGAAGTACTATCGGTCGAGGACGCCCGGTCCTGACCGACCGTCCAGTGCTCAATATGCAAATTTTTCTAAAATTTTTCGGGGAGAGGACGTCCTCTCCAGTTAGAGTATGTCCTCTCCAACTGGACAAGACGTCCTCTCCCCCTAAAGTACGTACTCTATGAGAGAGTCCAGTTGTACAAGACGTCCTCCACTGAACAGGACATACTCTCTCCCTTAGAATACCTACTTCAGATGGAGTACGGATTATCCAACTGGAGAGGCCGTACTCTCCCTCTTAGAGGATGGACCCGTGACAAAAGTCACGGGTTCTTGCGAGGGGAGTACGACCTGTCCAACTAGACTGGCCGTACTTCCCCCTAAAAATGAAAACCCGTGACTTTTGTCACGGGTTTTAAGGAAGACAAGACGGCTGGTACAAGACAGCTGAAAAGTTGTAAAAAACCTGCACATTGAACACCAGACAGCCGGTTCAACTAGCCGGTTCAGTTGCTTATTTATCAAACGTTAAGATTTTTTACAATGAATAGTAAACTTTAAGATTTTTTTCAAAAAAATCAAAACTTTAAGATTTATTTTAAAATAAACCTTAAAGTTTTGATGGATAGATAATTTGAACCGGCCGGTTCAGCTGGACCAGATATCTCGTGCTCAATGTGCAAGTTTTCTAAAATTTTTCAAAGAGAGTACGGTCGGAGTACGACTATACTCTCTCCCTTAGAGGATGGACCAGTGACAAAAGTTACAGGTTCTTACCAAAAGAGTACGACTGGTCCAACTTGACCGGCCGTACTTCCCCTTAAAAACGGTTGGTCCAAGGATCAGCCGTCTTTCCTTGAACCGACCATACCGTACTCTCTTAATTGTCTATCCATCAAAACTTTAAGGTTTATTTTAAAATAAATCTTAAAGTTTTGGTTTTTTTGAAAAAAATCGTAAAGTTTACTATTCATTATAAAAAATCTTAACGTTTGATAAATAGACAACTGAACAGGTCCAGTTGAACCGGCTGTCTGGTGTTCAATGTGCAGGTTTTTTTACAATTTTTAGCTGTCTTGGACCAGCCGTCTTCTCTTCCTTAAAACCGTGACAAAAGTCACGGGTTTTCATTTTTTGGGGGAAGTACGGCCAGTCCAGTTGGACCGGCCGTACTCCCATGGCAAGAACCAGTGACTTTCGTCACGGGTCCGTTATCTAAGAGGGAGAGTACGGCTTGTCCAGTTGGATAATCCGTACTCCATCTGAAGTAGGTATTCTAAGGGGGAAAGTACGTCCTGTTTAGTGGAGGACGTCTTGTACAACTGGACTCTATCCTAGAGTACGTACTCTAGGAGAAAGAGTGTGTCCTCTCCCCGAAAAATTTTAGAAAAATTTGCATATTGAGCACTGGACCGGTCGTCCTCGACTGAGAGTACGTCCTCCTCACCCCCCTCAGAGGTTCAAATTATTTATTTATCAAACGTTAAGGTTTTTTTACGATGAATAGTAAAGTTTAAGGTTTTGTTAAAAAAAAAAACCAAAACTTTAAGATTTTATTTTAAAAAAACCCATAAAAAATTTTCATCCTATCTTTCCAATAGAGATAATCTTTATCATCAAAAAAGGAGACCTAGTAATAGATTGTCCATCAACCTATGAAGAATTCAAATTGAATGTCATAATATTAAGTCACAATATAATTAAGTCAATCACAACAAAAGTTTTAATACATTGCTCTGATACCAAATCTAGGATAAAAAATAACTTAACGGAGGATGAATTAGGTTATTAACAACCTTTTCGTGATTACCTTACAAATTTGCACAAGTTCAAATATGGTAATTTCCTCCAGCAATATAATTAAATTATCTATGTTGTAACTTAGATAAAGTGAATAAAATTTAAGAAGTTATGAGAAAAGATATACAACTGATTTGTTAACATGGTTCGGCTAATCTTACTTATATTCGCACTTTAAGACTCCTCCTTAAAGATTATTTTCAATTTCAACTTTTTGAATTCAGTTGATTGATCTTCTGAGCGCCAATCAATACCTTACAAGACTCTTCATAAGGGAGCCGTCATTGACACATTTACAAGCAATAATAAAATTGGCATACTGATGAGTACAATTCTCACATACTTTCAATGTGTACAATCTCAAGTTGATGAACTAGAAGAGATGAAGGATCAATTGAACGCTAGGATTCTTAAGTTAAAATTTGGCAACACTTTGTTGAAATTTTTCGATTTTATAGTCTAGCATGAGGCTTCACTATTCTATTTATGAGAGTCTTCAAAAATCAGATAGTCAGATCGACACTTCATCTTGATCGGTTGACACTTTGTTGACGTTGTATGTTATTTTTATAGTAGTTCAACAATTAGGTCGCCATTTGGAAAGACTGCCATTCGACACTTCGATTTCACGGTTGACACTTTTATTATTATGAACTATGTTACTTGAGAAGGTGTCACCACTAAGGGGGCCAAGTCGACACTTCAAAACTCTCTGAAAATTTTCACTTGTTCTTCCAGTCAACACTTCGTTTGCCCGGTCGACACTTTAAAGCTTCTCTGAAAACTTTCATTTGTTCTTACGATTTACACTTCTCATGCACTGTTTGACACTAACATAGAGCTTTCAACATCTTTCGCAAATTGACAATTAAGGTTTATGAGCCTTGTTCAGAACAAAATTTAACATATTTGTTAAATAAACCAAATACTCACGAAAGAGTATTTCCAAACAACTTAATAAATCAATAAGTCCATTTCAACACCACACAATAATTTAAAAGCTAAACATCCATAATCAAAATAATTAATTCATATTAAGTTAACACAATTGTATTTTGTGACTAAAATATTAATATATATATATATATATAGAAAACATAAAATCTTAATATTGATATATGAGCCCGATTCGACTCAACTAAAATTCAAGTTACATCAAACTATAACAATCTCAATTTTAACACTAATTCCTTGTTAGAGATCCAACGCAAGTTACTCGGCTTAACACAAAGCGAATCTTGAACACTTAATATTGACAATCTCCATCTTCAAAGAAATTATAATGCAAGAAAACGAATCTACGAAACTCTATTAAAAATAATCTTCTTTTTCATAAAGGCCCAGATGGCCCAACTCTGCAACCAATACCAATCAAGTTTAAGCCATGCTTAAACTTGATAGACATACTTAATAAGAAATTGCATCTCTTCATCCATGGTATCACTGAGCTGTCAGAGTTATCACAACGAACTGCATGTATGTGACAGTCCACCATGTGAAGGCAATGAAGATCTAGTGAGGCTTAACCTATACTAGTAGGAGTGCACAATCTCATATTATTTGGGAAAGTAAAAAATAAGTGGTTTATAATTTGAGTTCCATTCCTTCATAGTACAATGCATTTTGGGGTTGATCTTAAGAACAAACTCATGCAGGCTCCAGTTCAAAGCGGACAATATTGTACTAGCAGAACCGGAGGACGTTACAATGTAAAAGTGTTAAAGATTCTCCACTGGAATCCTTTTCTTCGAACATATTTAATGTCATAACCCACTGATCTAGCCTCACCATATTGCTCTGAAGCTTTAACCTTCCACTTGGTTCTTTCTTTTGTGATACCACTCTTACGTGAAACTAAAACTAGTGACTGAACTTCTGTAATAAATTATATGCCCCAAGATGTCATCACAAGGGCCTAAGCCAAACGCCTCACTAATCATTTTAGTTCGCTCTATTTTGCAGGTGACGACTTTTTTGAAGACTTGGAGAATTCCCCTACTTCCATTGATATGAACTAATCATGCCACTTGATCAAATGGGAGCCCATGGAAGCCCATCAAGAAGAAGGTCGTGACTCACCTAATAGCGCGCCAACACTTAACGGCAGACCGTGTCTAGCTTCATAGCACGCTCACAACTGCACCAATTTTGAAGGTCGTGTCTTTGTGTCTTAGTTGACAAATCTAGGTCATGTCTTTCTATTTATTGTTGATATTTGGACTTTAATATTTTTGGATCATTTGATGTAATCCTCTCTCGGTCCATCCTCAATGGTCGAGTGAGCCCAAACTTTGCTCTTAGTTAGTTATTTTGTAATTTTTCCTTAAGGTTGCTTTAACCCTAATTTCCTTAAGAATGCTATATAACCTCCTCTCACAACTTAGAACAACCACTTTTGATTATAGGAAACCCTAAAGTATTTTCTTAGGAAATATTGCTTTCAACATCTCTCCATTGTTATTAATCTTGAGAACCTTGTTGTGTTTGGCCTAGTGAGTTGGATCAATCATTCTTAAAGTGTAGCTACTTCACTATAGTTTTCTCTATAGTGAGCTTGATAAGGTTGTTACATTCAACTCTCATCTTTAAAAACAAGTTAGAGTGTTGCATTTTCGCAAAGGTAGCCAAGGGAGTTAAAGGGTGTCTAAATCGCACCATTTGGATTAGCTTTTCAACTTTTCTTGCATTGCATACGGAGTTGTTGCGCCAAATTTGGAATACTCATTCCCTATCCATTGAAGATCTTACCTTCCAAATTTCAGCCAAAAACGTTACTCAAAGCTCGAGTTACATTTCTCCAAATTTGGTGCCATTTCGGCTCATTTCTGTGCATTCCACCAACACTTGCAACTTCTTCCTTTTTTGGCTTTTATCAATAGACTAACTCATGGGATCTGATGCACACTCATATTCAACTTGAAGTTCACCTAAGAACTAGACTTTTTTCACATCTTTGCAAATACACTTAGAAGGTGAATTCACAAACTAGCAACTTTATTACTTGTAACTTTAGAACCCTGCAACACATACAGATTTGTAGACTTCTTATGTCTCTTTAACATAGCAAGCGCACATACTGATCTTCAAAACTCCACCTACAGTATTGTACTTGTACAGTTTACATCCAAAGTATTCAACGAAATTAGATTTTTCTTCAAATCATAGACATGTCGCACATTACCCAGTATCCTTATAACTTCATCAAACATACTGATTCTGATGGTACAAATACTAACTACTTTACAAGGTATGTTATTACTCATTAATACAACACCTTCTAAAATTGTCTCATATGTCGAAATCAATCCTGATTGTAACTCATACAAAACGAACAACATGTATTCAAAATTCAATTTTTGTTTGATTTAGAGTTTCCTTATGATAGTAGAAAATTTTCATCACTATAATCTTCTTTTGCGACAACAAATTCATCAGTTTTTTACCTTTCCAGCAACTCTCTTAACATTGCAATTCTTGGCACTCATATTTAATATGTTCCTTCTTTTTATAGAAGTAACATGTCAATCCTGGTTCTTTGACTTTGATGTCATTCAAACCCTAAAAAACATCACTGCATTTTTCGTTTGACTCTTTTATTCTACCTCAGATGACGAGTCTCTCTCCGCGAGACTTAGATTCAACTATAACCTAATTCATCTTCTTTTTTTATAACAAAATATCATAAACTTCTTTTAGAGTTAAAGTATCCCGACTATAACATTAACAATCAAATAATAATAATAAAAGAAAATAACGCAGAAAACTGAGATACTTAGATTTACATGGAAAAAATTAGATGGAAAAAAAACTACGAGCAGAATAGAAATTCACTAATCAGAAACACAATACAGTTGAGTTTTGCGACTCAAATATCAATATATATCGAGAAAATATAAAATTTAATATTGATATACAAGTCCAACCCGACCTAATTTGAATTCGAATCACACAGAACTCTAACAAAGTCAATAACATATAAACATCAATGACAAAATTTGGTATTTTGACATCTCGATGCAAAGAAAGTTAGCACATAATGTGTGACCATAAAAACACAAAAACAGAATTAAATATTATGCCGAAGATGAAGAAAAGCAAATAATAGCAAACTAAACCTCCATAGTTGTCAATCTCAGAAGACAGATTGCTATAGCATCTGCACTCTACTCTCTGTGTTCTTTCTTGTTGCGTGACAACTACAAATTTATTTCCTTTAAATTTTCAGTAACTTTTTATTTTGTCTTCTTTACGCCCTTTAATACAGAGGTATGTCTTTTTTTCCTGCAAAAATAAAATTAATTGGTGAAATCAACCCCAATTAACCAGAAATAAATAACAAGTTAATTATGTATCTTCACACAAAATTATATCTTAATAAAAATCTTATTTTGTAAATGTTGAATCCAAAGACGTTTCCTTTCTATGTAAATTCTTTCTCCTTAAGATGTCTCCAAATCTTCTCAGCAAAACGCTCTTCTTTCTCGAGCTCTTGTCACCTTCGCCATCGAGATCATCCAAGCTTAATGCCTCTCCGTCGTCGACAGACGGCGAAAATTTCTTTTTTGGGTAATGGGTCGCCGAAATAGGCGAGTTTACGTCGTCGAAAATGGATCCCTTCAGAGCGTCGTCAATGTCGGGTTCTTCCTCTTTATCCCAGTGTTTATCTGAAAGTTTAAGCTCCTTGAGATTGAAACTGAAAATTTGAGAGACTTTCTTGCCACCATTTCTCTCCTTCTCCATTGACAGATGAGTTTTCAATTTCCTCTGATCTGTATCGTCTTTCTTCGTCTCTTTCGATTCCGATTCCGATTCCGCAGAGAGCGATCGCTTTGAGTGTTTGAGATTCTCCGTAGCAGCCGCTTCGTTTATCTTCTGATTTTCGCATTCGAGTTTTAGTTGACTTAATTCATTCTCCTTGTCGGAAATCGCATCTTTGAGCCGTGAATTCTCGGCTTTTGCGATTTCTGCGGCCTCCTTTGCGGCGTTGGCTTCGTTGAGAGCCTGCTTGAGAATATCTCGAAGTTGCTGATTTTCTTCCTTCGATTTTACAATCTTGCTCTCTGCCGATCTTAACGACTCCACAAGTCGACGATTCTCTTTCTGAGCTGAAAATCTATCCTCTTCGGCTTTTCTTATACAATCGACGAACCCTAATTCTTTCCCGTTCCAGGTTGAAATCGACTCTTCGGCTTCGAATCTTAATCTCTCGCCTTCTCCTTTTAGGAGTTCGATTTCTTTTCTCGATTCTTCGAGCAGTTTTTTGTATTTGTTTTCTGTTGTTCTCATCATTGATTTCAATTGATCAGCCTCTTCTTTCATAAAATTGAGCTCTATCTCAGTTGCTTTGAGTTTTTGCTTGTATTGGTTGGATTCTGTGGCTACTTCTTTAAGCGCTGATGCTAAGTCATCCATGGCTTTCCGGCTGTTCTCTTCCGCATCTATTGCGGATTTGAGTTCGTTTCTAAGCTTTTCCATCTCGTCTGCTACACTTTTCTTCACCTTCATCTTTCCAAAACTTTCACTCGCTCGAGAACGACGATCAACGTCTTCCTTAGGCAGATGGTCGGCCTCATCTGCCGCGGAATCACGTTTTTGATGACTTGCAGGAGAGGAATTCTCCAGTTTCTTCACCTTTTCTTGGAGCGAAACGATCTGAAGCTTTGATTCCTCAAGTAAAATCTTAGTTTGCTCAAGCTGTGTTGTCTGAGTGGAGAATAAATCGATGGTTTTCAACGAAGATTGTTTGCGTTGCTCTGCCTCTGATTCCAATTCTCGTATTCGAAAGAAGAAATAATCGTCGCGTTCTTGAGATCTCTTCGGCAAACCATCTTCATCCTTTTCCGCCATCTTTGCAACGTCAAGTTTGAAGGTCTGAACGGCTGCCATAGTTTTGCGTCGAAGCTGAACAAGACGGTGGAAATATTAGATTGACGTGGAGACAAGAGGCAGAAAGATCCGAAAACAGAGAAAAGGAAAGTAAGGGGAAGCCAAATCAAAAAGGAAGATGATTATGATGGGGGAAGAAGCTTTCTCTGCAAACTCATAATTGATTTTGGAGGAGAGAGAGAGAGAGAGAGAGAGAGAGAGAGAGAGAGGAGAGAAGTCCGAGGTGGGCGGGTGATACAGTGAGTATGGGAGGGGCGCGCACAGGAGAGATGAATGTATTTAATTATATATAATCAAGTAGGGAATGTTCAGATTTAGCCGGCTTAGATGGCCGTTTCAGACTCCCTCGTTTGCAATATAACAACTCCTCCATTGGAATTGTCCTTCTTCCGACTCTCTGCTTTATGACCTCATCCTCCCCGTTTCTTTCGCACATCCCAATATCCAACAAATTAACTAACTAATAATGCTCCAGCCCTACAATTGACAACTACCCGGCCGGATTCTATTATCATATTCAAACAATTGGACTGCCTAGATATTATGCAACTAATCAAATCAATCCCTCTTTCCATACCAGCACACCACATTTTACTAAAGTAAATCAAATCCTACGCGTTTCCCTTCGAGGCGGAATTGCCTAATTGACAAGACATGCCAAGAATCCACGATAAGAAAAGAATTTTGCTTTAACTCCATCCACAATATCCGCATACCATAAATGGACTAAACTAGATTAGATGCAACATAAGTAGTTCAACATCATCAGGCCGGCTGCACATCCCAAAACGAGTATGAAGATACATAATTGACATACCTACCCAAGTTCCCACATAACGTCTTCGCCTAACAACATAATAATTTTGGCATCTAATAATGTTACCAACCAAACTGACAATATCAAAGAACACCAGGACAATAAGCTTCGACAACGAATTATAGTTTCATTACTCCCTAAAATTAATCACCAAATGCAGCCCAACACATACTACGTAATATACACAACAAGAATTAGGCTCTTTCACCCCGGATCCGCCTAGCAAGCTGGATATCCTTGGGCATAATAGTCACACGCTTGGCATGGATGGCACAAAGGTTGGTGTCTTCAAACAGACCAACAAGATACGCCTCGGCTGCCTCCTGCAATGCCAAAACTGCATGGCTCTGGAAACGCAAATCAGTCTGTAGCAAAGACAAACAAGATCAATCAATTATAACGTAATAGACAAATTGAAACACAGAATATAAATCCATCAAGTGATTCTTCTCTTCCAATAGCTATCTTTACCTTGAAGTCCTGAGCAATTTCACGAACTAGCCTCTGGAATGGTAGCTTCCTAATCAATAGCTCGGTACTCTTTTGATATTTACGGATTTCTCTATAGAACAACAATAATTCATGATCAGTGAACAATTTGCAGTCCCAAAGTTTTTGAAGCTCCTAACTTGCTTCTCAATAGATAAAATAAAGAATGCAACAACTCACCGAAGAGCAACAGTTCCAGGGCGGTATCTATGCGGCTTCTTCACACCTCCTGTGGTAGGAGCAGACTTGCGGGCAGCCTAAATGATTAGGCAATTAGAAAAGTTTATTAGCCATGACAGGCAGAAAATTCAGGAATAAAAAATTCTCATAAACAAAAGTAGACCTTGGTAGCGAGCTGCTTCCTGGGAGCCTTTCCTCCAGTTGACTTTCGAGCAGTTTGCTTAGTACGGGCCATCTTCAAACTAAAAACATAGATAGAGAACCATTCGAAATTCTTGTCAATTCTACTACGATATGTTTTTAGAATTTTCCACATCTAATTCTGCGGTTATACTTTCATTCCATAAAAATCCACACAATGTAGTCTCATGCAATATTCAATCGTCATACAATAAAAACGAAAACTAATAAATCTAAATCGAGTATCACAAACATATATTGTATCAAATCAAACAGAAGTATACTCAGGCATTGATGGGAACGGTATCTTGCAGAACCACGAGACAACAAGAAAATTAAAAATTTAAGTCCAGAAAACCCTAGACCTCCCCATATTTAGAGACGCTAATCATTAGAGGTTCGTATGCCTAAGCGCCTGCAATCAACAATTGAATGCTACAAGAACGAACACAATCCAAAGGCATCGCTTCTTTTCAATTGAGTTCAAAATAAAGCCTCACAATGAAATTATTAGGCTTCTTCTAGACATCAACATCAAACAATAAGAGCCAGATTTAGAAAAACACTAAACGATACATGCGCAATCTCCTAACGTAAGTAACCTCAGAAAGCCAAACCCTAATCAATAACATGAGCATTACCTGGATAGACTTCGACAATCTCCTCCACTTGCAGAACTCCTTAATCGCAGAAGAGTCAAAATGCAATACCAAGCGGGCGGTGATAATGTATTTATAGCGTCGAGTGTGAGGATGATGCGGGGATTGGACGGATAAGATTCATTATCCATGTGTTTTCCTAATTAATAATCGGACGGATGTAAAAGTCTTCATCTGTGTTTCTTCCGGTGACATAGACGGATACGATGCAATTGAGTTGAAGACACGGATCGTGAGAGTATGATTCTAATTTCTTATTGGCTGACAAAAAAGGGATTTTTAATAACGCGTTGTGGGTTAAAGAGGACGTTTGCAGAGAAAAGAAGGATGATTAAGAGTTCAAATTAGCACACGTGCTCTTTAATATCGACGCCCCGAACAAAGTTTGGTCCGGTTTAAACTTCAGACCAAGACTTGGTCTTAGACCATTTTTTTTATAAATAATATAAGAAAATATATTAAAGAATTATTTTAATTTAAACTGGAGTAATTTTTATTTAAATATTCGTAATTTTATTTTTATTTTTTCATAATCGCTTCCACATTTTTACCCTTAATTTTTGAGTATTTAACAAAATAATCCTTAAAGTATAAAGTAATTAATAAATTTATTTTTAAACTATTTTTTTTAATAAATTTACTTTTAAAGTACGTTTTTGTTAACAAACTTACCCTAGCGTCATCCCAATCTCGACGAGTAGAAAAATAAAACTATCATACTTTCATTCTTAAACTTTCATAAGATATCAAATAAATAGTATTGACTTTGAAAATATAAATAAATGCATCTTAGTTTTATTTTTGCAACACGTTTGACAGCTCTAATTGCGAGTATAATGAGAGTATATAGCGAAAGTTTCATAATTTTTAGATAATACACATTATTTTAATAAATTATTTCGTAAAAAATTATAATAATCATAAAAATACTAAAAAATTACGAAATTTTTCAGATTATCTTTCTATGGTATGATAAACATGTAATAATTATTTCAAGTAAATCCGATATCAATTAATATAGTTATTAGGGTAGCTGTTCTGAATTTTTTTAACTTTAACATATAAAAGTTGAGACCATGCGTCCGCTTGTTGATACCAGAAATCCGTTAACAGTAACCTTGTTAACAAAATTATATTTTAGAGATAAATTTATTAACAAAAATAGTTTTTAAGGACAAATTTGTTGACGACTTTATATTTTTTGAGTTATTTTGTTAATTATCCCTTATTTCAATTACTAAATTAGGAGACATTACCAATAAATTTTGTTATATTACAATTTATCACTTAAAAGTGGCCCCTTGAATAAATTAATTTATATCAGCAATTTGGATTGAAATATGATCAAATATTTTATAGCAATAATGTTATGTTTACTCTTTTAAAATATTTATAATTTATGCGACTAAAATTTAATTAATGTAATAAATTAATTATATCATTTATTATTTAACATATCGATGAATATTTTAAGATAATATAACGATTCAGCTGCTCAAGAGAAATAGTTGCCTATCAATAAACCATTAGAACTTGTTGAACAAAACCTAATATATTACCTACCTCCAGTTATCAACAGAAACTTACAACTTAACTTGAACATCAAAGCAAGGGCCAGTGCATGACTCATAATCCCAGGTCAATACCCAACACCCCAGTGGTCATTCTCGACAACTCACCACCAGAACTTGGGTTAGGGGGCTGTTACTGTCCAAACCATCAAACCTGCTCGCACATCCTTTGGACAAATTATGAGCCTTTGGACAGAAACCAGTTGGCAACGCTGAGGTGTTCTGCAAGACGGATAACTGCAGATGTCACAGCCTCTGACTGTGGGGAGACAGATTCGGGAAGAATGGGTAGGCAAACAGGCAGATATTGATCATTTTCCACTTGAGAGCAGACCAATGAAAGCACCGCTTGACAGAAGATAAATCTGGGAACAGGGCCAACAAAAAACAAAAAGCAGTTTTGAGGACCCGATGTCGGGGTCATTCCGACAATAAGCATTCATCGTGATTGATCATACTCAGACTGAGATGAAAGATACCTGAGAATAAGCCGGCGTAAAAAGGGGTCAGATAGAACTTGGGACCAAACCAAATTGAGATTAGTTGATGCGCAAAGAATGGACTCCCACTCAGAGAATGCAGTGGATATTAATGTCTCGGCGTCCTTGTAAATGTCCTAATAGTCAATACATTTTAACGAGATCAGTTCTAACTCACTATAATGCTAAAATTTTCAGAAGTTCAAGAAAAAAGCATGTTGACTTACTGAATTTGCGTCTCCTATGGTCAGACCAATCATTTCGCAAAATGCAGGAAGAGGAGCAGTCAAGAAAAAGGTAAACTGACTGCCAGTTTGAATCATACCAGTATCGGAGGAATTCTTGTAAACTGGTCTCAACGGTGAGAGAAACAGAGCAGCTGTCTCTCCAATTTCAGCGCCATGTAAACTCTGAATATGAATTATTTATGAGCACATTGACGAAGAGGATGACGAAGAAAAAAAATCCGAGCCTTCTAACATTTATTTATAAAGACTATCACAACAACCGAATGAAAATTAATTCCCAAGAGCGTTTATTTAATCAGAATAAAATGCAACATTATGGAATTCAGAAACTTGTTTGGCTACTATAACAGAAGCAATAAGAAAATGGACAAGCTCAAGTGATCCATCCCCCAATAATTAAAAATAAAATCTATACAAGTAAAGAGCCACGTATCACAGAAAGTATAACACACATTCAATAAAAAAAAACCAAGTAGATCGATGTTAGAACTAGCACACAGCAAAAAAATCAAATGCAAAGACTTCCCAGCAAGAATTAGGCAACAAAATAAATCAAGGAATATGACACGATGGGCCATTATGATCTTGTAATACATCTTAAGTTTTGACAAACCTGCCTTGAATGCATGGCTGTAGTTGCTATCAACAATCAGAAACACAGGTCTACGCGTGAGAGGAATTATATCACCAGGGTAAAGCGCATTTGAACCTGGAAACAACAATGTAATTAAGAGTAATTTGTTCAATGTTCACCAACATTTTATCTAAAGAGAAAGTGTATATATTAGCACGTACCTCTATTACTCCTTGGTGCAATCGACAGGTAATCATCATAAAGGTCAATAGTCCCTGCCTTTCCATTCTTATGGGATTCAAGTGGAGAGTTATTCAGCCCTTGGGAGTGGGAGTTCTGAGAAACAACTTTACTTCTCGAACATATTCCAGATCCTCCAAAACTTTCCATTTGAGAAACATTAGTTTGACCACCCTTACCTGCATTTTATTTTATCTCTAAACTAAGTATTCCCCAGTCCACTTTGAGGAATTTCTAGACTATATGATATAGCAATAAAAAAATGAAATGAACCTTCTGCTGATAAATATATAAGCATAATACTATCTGGAAGAAGCTCCTCGCAAATTGTAGCCAAGACCTAACCAAAGTGAAAAACATCAGCCTCTTCTATCACATAACAACAGAGGCTAAGAAATTTAAAGGGCAACAATATTTCTGATTGGTCAGGCTAAACTTTTGTAAATGCCACACATGTAAGAAGAATATAAAAACCATTGACTAAGTGAAATTACAATTAAGACGTATGACTTTGGTTTACAGCATTAGTAAAAAAAATTCGCAGGTAACCTTAACAAAATTAAGAAAGGATAGATAATAAACAAACATCACATAAACTGGCAAACAACTGTTGTCAATGACTAACAGGATTGAATTAGATTCTAAAACTGAGGATTAAACAATGGATGTAAAATAGTAATTGACTTAGACATACAGCTATCAAGTGCGAGACAGAAGGCCGGTAGAGAAAAGATTTTCTCGGATTTGGCTGCAAAGATGGGTCAATCATGTCTGCTGCTAAGTTAATATCAATTAATCCAGAAGTTCCAGAATCGTCAACAGAAACACCAATCTCATTTGACACCACAGGATGGCTTTGGCAAAAGAACTCATTGGGCTCCCATTCTAGACATTGCAGCATCCTGTAGGTGTCCAAAGCGAGTTCTGCAAATTTGACCTGAAAGTGACATTGTATCAACATTCATAAACCAAAACAACGTTCGTAGTGTCTTTCTTTCAATATATATTAAGAAACAAAAAAGAAAGAGTGGTTAAAACACAACTTATTCACCTCGTTTTTGCGATAGCTTGTCAGTACAGCGTGTTGGAATTTAAGAATTCTTTTCGCATGAAAACGAGAAACATGCGGAAGGGAAGTTGGATGTATGTCGAACTTAGGACAGTAACGAAAAGGCCTGACATTCATAGAGGTTGCATTTACTTCCATGAATCGAGAAATTTCTTGCACCACTAACCTCCATTCTTTGCAGTCTGTATCCTGAAAAGAGTTGATAGAACATCACCATTGTTAATTGTTGGAAATTGTCATGTCCACTGAACTAAATATGATGAAAGAAAGAGTGTCTGATATCTTCAAGGGATACACATAGCCTAATAGTTATTCCCATTTGTTATGAAGTGAGAAAAAAAAAAGAGTGTGAAAATAACTAAGGTGTGATGGTCTTAGCTTTGTTTATAGCCATCTTGACCATAAGCAACTGATTGCTCTCCCTTTTCTCTCTTCTACAAAAGATGGGCGAATTCTCTTAATGAAAACCTTCTTTTTGGCTCTCCTGTGAGGGTTGTCATAACTTCTGTCTATCTGCTGTTAAATGACTTTATATAGTCCTAAGGATAGTCTCAAAGATAAGGGATTCAAGCCGCATTCGTTTTGATTGGCTGCTATTTCATGACTCGCAGGTCGGAGAGAGTCCACTTCTTCCATTGATTGGCTTCTGCAATAAACAATTTTATCCAAACTAAGGAAGATTTTAGATATAATGTGAAAATTTACCTGAAAAGTGACTTCGGTATCATCAACCAGAGCCTTCAACCGGTCGGAGAGAGTTTTGACAGTTTCCGTACGGTTTAGAATCAATGAAACCAGTAAAAACCTTACGCAGAACCTCAATTCTTTGAACCTCACTCCCAGATCTTTCCCCGAGCCTTTCGATCCGTCAAAGTATCTTCGCCGCATAATGGCTTCGTAAAACACATAAGCTTCGATCAGAAACCTCGTCTCACTAGACCTCATGTACTGTCCATAATAGAGTTGACCGATCCTGCTCGCGATCTCTCCTATTTCCCAGCGGTTCAGCCCAGAGTCGACGAGCTTTCTGCGAAATTCCTGCTGATACTTCCAGAGGCGCAAATAGGCCTTAAAAACCTTCTGGAAATAGTGATGGTTGTCGAAGCGTCCGTTAACCGCAACGTCTTGAACCCGCGCAAACTTGCGGTTTGCGCTCTCCACCAGAGCTCGGAAGGTTCTGGCGACAGTATCGTTGTCGGTCATTCTGAGGCTATCAGGTCTCACACAGGTGGTTTCTCACTCTTGCTCCCATTGAAAAGAAAAGTTCTAAGACAAAGCCCATAAAGCAAAATGGTAGCTCGAAGGAAATTTCGCAGAGAGAATGGAGAACTTTTTCGATTACGACTTTTGCAAGTTTTCGTTTACAATTTCGTCACATAAGCTTTTTATTTTTCTTTTGCTTTTTGACATCTCAATGACCAATTCTTCGGCATTTTCCGCCGGTAACTGGTAGCAGATTCACAGTGCCGGCAGAGAGAGAGAGAGAGATTTTGAATGGAATCAGTGGGAGCTTATGAGGGTAGGGACGACGTGAAGACCAGGTGGAGAGGTGGTGGGGCATTGGTCTGGCTTAGAGCTGTATGTCCTCCCACAGATGACAAATGAGCAGCTCCAACCTCGGACTGCTTCTGCATCATGTCGAGCTTGGCCGCGTTTTGTGAGACTAGTTGAGCTGGGCCTAAAGATTGAGCTCGCGTGCTAACAGCAGCAATCAACGATTCAACATCTATCTAGAAATCTTGAGCAATTTTTGATAAAAAAAATTCAAAAAATCGACTAACAACGAAAACTTCCTCACCAATGTTGTAGATCTCTTTGACACGGACGTTTTGATACCAAATACTTGTCGAACGGAATTCGACCAACTGGCCTCTCCTCTCTCTCTCCACGATATCTCTCTCTTTTCGGCTATTGCAATTTGCGAATTGCGACGCGAGGCGGCCAGGCGGCGAGAGAAGACTCTAGAGATACTTTCTTCAATTTTTTCTATAAAACTAATAGTATTTTATAAAATATTTTATTAAAATCTCATATTATTTTAAGGTTTAACTAATAAAATACGAAGGTGATTTAATAAAATATAGTTAACTAATAAAATATTTTATTAAGGTAATTTAATAAAATATTAAAGATTGATTTGAAGGCAGCGGCCTCCTGACGATGAGTCAAGCGATTGATCGCCTCATATATGGGTGATTAGGCGCACGCTAAGCACTTTAAGTTTAGGAAATCGGCGCCTAGAGGGCTCCGATCAATCGTTTATTTCGGTGATCAATCGCCTCTCAGGCCCTCATGGATGCTGACAAATGACAATTGACAAATCAGTGCCCGAGAAGACGTTGATCAATCGCAATTGATAGGCGAACGATCGACCATTCGTTGTACAGACTGTAAGCTTGCAACGGTCTTATGACCGTTGCTCTGGCGATCTGATAGTTTTGAGTCTCTTGGCCAACGCGTTCTAACGATCTTGTGACCGTTGCCTACCCCCACCCCACCTCTTCTTCTTCTCTTATAAATTCTCTTCTGCACAACCTAAATCATATCAATCAGAAACCATATTCAACTACTCTATCAAAATTCTATTATTTAATTCAACGGTTATATTGCATCGCCAACCTTATGGGTGGAGTTGAAATAGAATTATTTAAATTCTAAGAAAAAAAACCAAGTAATTGCATTTCAAATAAATAAAACACAAAGAAGTTTTCTTGGAAAAGTGGGTTGTAAAAAAGGTGTAAAACAATGGAGAGAAGCTTGCAAAGCAAAATCCCAAATTTGAGAGATTTAAGGATGCAATAAGAAAAAACCAACCCCAAGATTAGGTCACGAGGAAAAAAGTGAAAATAAATTCTAACTTTTTTGAATGATGCCAATTGGCATGACAAGGATTTTGAAATGTCTCCCTTATTGTTTCGTTTTGCGTCCCCCTCTCCATTTTTCGTGTTGCATCCCTCTATTCGTCTATTAAATAAGTTTTCTTTCTAATGATTTCTCATTTTCATCAAGGAGAAATATGTTACTTCAAGTTTCTATTAATTTTTCATCATAGAGAGACATAAGGATCGTGAATAGATTGATTTTCACCACTCTAAATAATAGAAAATTATCACTTACCTGAATCCATGATGTAAGAGATGATTTCTTTCCCTTCAACTTTTGTTTCTTCGGTGGTGATTTTTAATGTAGAAAACCTTCGCGTGTGTTTGGTAGAGAGAGGACCATTCCTCTTAAATTCTTTATTAAACTTAATTTTCATCAAATTAATCAATTAATTCAAAACTTTAACCAATAGGATTTGTACTCATATGGCCACATCACATGAGTTTTAATTTTGATGTTTGGTTTTCAAAAATCAGGATTTTACATGAAAAAACACTTCTGTTTTTAACACATCAGGGAAGGGCTTCTCGCATAACAGGTTAAAGCCGATGGATCGCTAATTCCTGGGCGATCGATCGGCAATGCCTCTATTTTCAACCAAAATATTGAAGGGCTAAGGGGCGATCGATCACAATCTTCCTGCGATCGATTGGCGATGCCTCTGTCGTAGAGCAGCGCCCCACCAACTTACACCAAGGACGACAATCGCTCCTGATTTCTAACATTCTCTCACTTGGCCCATATAACATTATCAAATCGGGCTTTATATTGATTAAACATAAAATCACTATCAAGTATACAACTAATATGGATCATAGTGGTTATATGTTATTATCACGACACAGTTCCTTTCATGTATCACAATATTAATTTTATACTCAATATGATTTATAAGAAGGTATAAAATAATGGTCCACATTATTGTCTTCAGCGAAGACTAATCTTGTTCATCATATTTCATTGAATGAATGAATGCATTCATCTTAATCAAACATGATTCATAAATGTATATCAGAAACTATCAATAAACGAGCTCAAGAGTGTCAAATACATAATGAACACAGACATAAACATAATCTTTGTGATCTATTCTGGAATATTTCAATTTCAATCGCAAATGATGTCTCTCCCATATTTTTCATTTCAAAGTTCATATCGAGATATTTCTTGGTTTCATACAATAAACCAAGATCATTAGTGGCAAGCAATATATCATCAACATACAATAAACCAAGATCATTAGTGGCAAGCATTTTTTCATTATGACCTTTAGATTTATACACCGATCAACGATGTTTTTCTTAAATTCAAAGAAAGTGATGTATTATTGAACTTAAGATACCATTGCCGGGAAACTTGTTTAATTCCGTATATTGACTTCTTCAGTTTACACACCATGTGTTCCTTTTCTTTAGCTACAAAACCTTCAGGTTAATCCATATAAACGTTTTCATCTAAATTCTCATTCAAAAAGGTAGTTTTCACATCCATTTGATTGAGCTTTAAATCATAATGAACTATCATTGTCATAATAATTCTGAGAGAATCTTTTTTCGAAATAGGAGAAAATGTTTCTTTGTAATTAATGCCATCTTTCTGAGTATAACCTTTGGCAACAAGTCTAGCTTTATTACGTTCAATATTGCTATTTGAGTCGCGTTTAATTTTAAAAACCCATTTACACCCAACAACCTTCAGGCAATTCGACGAGTTCCCAAACTTCATTTTGTTCCATCGATTTTAACTCTTCTTTCATGGCATCTAACCATTTATCAGAATTTTCACTTTCCATAGTTTGTGAAACGGAAACTGAATCATTATCAAGTCCTAAATCACATTCAAACTCTTGAAGATAAACCACATCATTCGAAATAACAGATCTTCTTAATGGTGTTTTTAGTGGTTTATTTATTATAGGTTCATCGATGATCATATCATTATGTGGTGTTTGATCATTAGTCTGTTATTCTTGTAAGTTATTAATGATTAACAATTGTTGGAATAACAACTTGAGAAGAAATTATAGGTATTGGAACTTGCACCTTTGCTTCTTTAATTTCCACTTTACGTGGTTCAAAACTCCCACTGATTTCATAATTTTCAATTAACCTAATATTTCCAGTTTCAACAATTCTCGTACTATGGCTAGCACAGTAAAATCTATACCCTTTAGAGTTTTCTAGATAACCAATGAAGTAACCACTAGTTGTTTTTACATCTAGTTTCTTTTTATGTGGATTATAAATTTTTTACTTCTGCTAAACAACCCAAATATGCAGGTGTCTTAAACTAGGTTTCCTTTCTGTCCACAATTCAAATGGAGTATTTGATACTGTCTTAATAGGAATTCTATTTAATAAATACACAGCAGTCTTTAAAGCATGCATACACAATAATAAAGGTAAAGATGAATTACTTAACATACTACTAACCATATCTATTTACATACGATTGCGCCTTTCTGTAATACCATTCTCTTATGATGTTCTTGTCATTATGCATTGCGCACATATACCACGACTTTCAAAGAATTTAGTAAATGGACATAGATGTTGTTCATTTTCATCATAACTTCTATAATATTTACCACCTCTATCAAATCTAATAATTTTCACTTTTCTATCTACTTGTCTTTCAACCTCAGCAATAAACACTTCAAGTACATGTATTGATTGAGATTTTTCATTCGGTAGATAGATATATCCATAACGTGAAAAATCATCAATAAAGGTGATAAAATATCTTTCTCCACCAAACGATGGAACATCAAAAAGACCACATATGTCGGTGTGTATAATCTCAATGAGCTATTTGTTTTTTGTGGCGGGTTTCTTAATTGTGTTTCTTGTTTGTTTTCCTTTACTACAATCAACACACATACCAAGATCAGTAAAATCCAAATGGGGAAGAATTTGAATATTTATCAATCTTTCTATTCTTTCTTTGGACATATGACTCAATCGTTTATGCCACAAATCAGCAGAACATTCATTCACTAAACCACATTTAGTTCTAATATTATGATGCAATGTTAAAAGAGTTTCAGGAAAATTATTATTAAGTTTTAATTTGTACAAATCATCATACATAACACTAAAACCAATGAAAATATTATCTTTATACAAACACAAACATTCATTCCCAAACATAAAGGAATATCCGGATGTATCAAGTTTAGACAAGGAAACTAAATTACGAGAAACAGATGGAACATAAACAGTTTGAAAAAGATCTAATTGATGTCCAATGTCTAACTTTAAATGGTAAGTTCTAATAGCTTCAACTGAAACTTTTACTCGATTTCCCATGAAGATATACTTTTTATTTGGGTTTATAGTTTGGGTTGTAAGAAATCCATACATCGTATTGGAAATATAAATGGTACAACTAGAATCAATCCACCAAGTATTACAATGAACTTCAGTTAAATTTAATTCGAACCTTACGAAAGTACTAGGCTTACCTTTCTTTTCGAACCATACCTTACGTTTCAGGCAGTCCTTCTGATAGTGTCCATGCTTTCAACAGAAATGACACTTATCTTTCTGTTGTTCCTTTTTGTGGATTTGAGTAGAGGACTGATGTATTGATGATAGTCCTTTCTTGACTTTTCCACGTATCTTTCCTGGTTTCTTTCCAGCTCCATCACAATTCATGGGATTGACAACTTCAGTTCCTAGTTTCTTAAGCCTTATTTCTTCCTAAATGAGCATACTTTGCAATTCATGCACATTTCACTTATCCCTCATCGTATTATAGCTCATATGAAATATGCTATATTGGGGAGGCAAGGAGTTTGTGATAGATGTCACAAAGAAGTTATCATTCACTTCCATTCCCATGGACTTTAATTTTACTACTATGTTTGTCATTTCGACGACATGCTCACGCATAGTACGAGAACTATTAAACTTAATGGTGGTCAAAGTACCCATCAGTGTTCCAGCCAGTGACTTATCAGCAGAGTCAGACTAAGAACATTTTTTTACAAATTTTATAAATTTTTTAGTACTTTCAATTTTAGGAAATGTGGACTTAATGTTGTTTACCACAGTCATTCGCATAAATATTAGGCTCAGTCTGTTTGATCGTTTCCAAGCATCATAGGAAAATCTCTCATCAGCGTTACTAGATGCAGTGATAGCAATTAGTTTCTCAGTTACAAGTGGCAAATCAAGATCCAGATCACCAAGGTGAAACTGAACTCGTTCACAGCATTCAAAGAAATTAATACCAGAAAACTTTACAATAGACGTGGCTTGCGAATGAAGAGACACAGGAATAGATACTGCCAAAATATAAAACATGCACATAGGGCCACTTCACGTGGGTTTTAATTTTGACGTTTGGTTTTAAGAAACTTAGATTTTACAACGAAGAACACTTCTGTTTTCAACACATCAGGGAAGGGCTTCTCACATAACAGGTTAAAGCCGATGGATCACTCATTCCTGGGCGATCGATCGGCAGTGCCTCTATGTAACACCCAGAATTTTTCTGTTAAAACTAATTTTGAATTTACGTAATTGTAATCGGCAGAGTTTTGGTCGGAATTGAGAGCGGAGAATTTCAACCATTAAGTAAAAGATTATTTTGAGGCAAATGAAGAAAAAAAAAAATTTAAGAATCCAACCAGAGAAGAACTGAATAACAGTTTGATTAAACGGTTAAAGGTTGATGGCGATTTAATAATTAGGTTATTATTATTATTTTTTTAAAAAAAACAACAAAACACCTTATGGTGTTTCTTCCCCCACACCAAAACCCCTCCCCTGTCTTCCCTTCCCCCGCGGGAGAAGCTCTCCCTCCCCTCGAAGTCCTTCCTTCCAGTGACGACGATCAGCCGTTTCCTTTGTCAATCTTCAATCTACGGTAAGTTTTAGTTAATTTTGAGTAAATAATTAGTCTTTTAGTCGTTTTGAGCAGTAAAACTAAAGTGACAGAGAGTATTTGTTCGTTTTAGTAAAACCCTAGGTGGGAGGTATGAAATTTTAGAATTTAGTCGAGTGTTAGTCGTGTACTAGTGTTTAAGTTGGAAGAAAGAGTAGATTATAGGTTTTATGGAAAGTATTGAGCGTTAGATAACTGAATAACTCTAGTTACGGAATGGTTTTTGTTGGGCCACATTCGGCCAAGTTGTAGGTGTTGGATTAAAAATCGGACTAGATTGTTAAGAACTAGATATTCTAAGGAATCCGTAGTACTTTGAATTGTCCAAATCGGACGAGTATTGCATAAATTATGTGTTTCCGAATTTGATCAGAAATTGTGTGGAATTCGGATTTAGATAGATTATGTGTTAAAGCTTTGATTTTCCTTTAGAATTTTATGAATTTGAAGGAAAGTAGAATTGATGAATGTGTGGTTTTATAGGTTCTTCAGTTTAGTGAGCAGTCTACAAAATACGAGTTGCTAAGAATGCCAGTTAAGTAATATAGTAGGTGTTTTACCTTCGAGCCTACATCACAGTTTAGTAGGTTGCATGCACGTTTACGTTGCATCATTGTTTTGAAGTATGAGAACGAAATGAAAACGAATTTCTATGTTTTTACGAAACGAAAACAGTAGGATATAAGTTGTGAAGAACGAAGTTGAGAAGATACGTAACAAGATAATGAAGGTGGGGTTGAGTGGCCTTATCCTATGAAGGGGGCCGCGATGTGTGTCACTGTAACGCCTCGAAAATCCTCCAAGATTTCCGGTTCACTACCAACTACTACTCGTCACCATCCCTCATACCCTCTACTAAATATTTCCTAGAAATTAGAAAGTTTTATTTTTCGACTCAAAACGTTTTTTTTTTTTTTTTTCTAAACCATCTTCTAGAAAATGCATAAATGCCGCAGCGGAAACTTGTTTAAAATTGGTTTAAGAAAACTTTACTTTCTAAAAACATAAAAATAAAAGACCGGTCGATACCTGCAAGAGCCGGTCAACACTTCAGTTATCTCAGGTTTCTATCGGTCGACACTGACAAGCACCGGTCGACACTACATATCTCTCGGGTCCTTTCATCGGTCGACACCAGGGACACTGGTCGACACTTCTACACCTATTTTAGAGAGGGGTCGACATCCGCTGTCGCAGGTCGACACCTTAATCATCTCTGTCCGCGCAGGTCGACCCTCGCGGTCGACACCACTGCCCATTTTACCCGGACCGGTCGACACTTGTAACTAGGGGTCGACACCTACTTCGGCTCTGCCCTGCATAGATCGAGACTCGCGGTCGACACTCACCCTCTATTTTACACTAACCGATCGACACCTTTGGACTTCGATTGACACTTTGCACCCAGAAACTTTAACAAAATTCAACAAAACAACACGAATTTTTACTAAATGTTTAAAAACCATAAATCCACTTCTCGTCTCAATTTACAAACCTGTTACGCACGCCAAAATACTCAACCCAAATTGAATATCACATTTACATCAAAATGACTAAGTACGACTCAAAATACCTCACTACCTGTGCTTACAATCGCCATGGTCAAAATGCCTCAACAGCTGGCCCAGTCGTCCCACGAGTGTTCTCCTCCAACTGCCTCCTAGTCTTAGGCATACTCGGGATACTCACTAGCTGCTGCGTCGTCACCTACATCACAGAACTCAACTATTAGCGTAATACTAAGTAAGTAACACATAAAACATACTAAAATCAAATATCTCTTAACACATGCAATTTCTACAGTTTCGTCTCTACTTTCGTTTTCTTCTCTTTCTTACATTTTCTTTATCTTCTTACTTACTGGACAAAACCAACCCCGATATACTAAAGTGACACACATCACAGCCCACCTCACTGGACTGGTCCACCTCACTAGACAAAGCCACCACGTAAAGCGGAGGAAGAGTAATACCCTTTTTACGGTCCACCTCACTGAACCGGTCCACCTCACTAGACAAGGTAACTCAACCTCACATTCATTATCTTCTTACATAACTTCTCATTTTGTTCATCTCAATACATCCTACTGTTTTGCTTCGTAAAAACATGAAAATTCATTTTCGTCTGGTATCATACTTTAAAATAATGATGCACAACCATGAAAGCATAACATAAAGTAAACGTGCAATGCATCCTACTGAACTGTGATGTAGGCCCAAAGGTAAAACTACTACTACGTTACTTACCTGGCGTCCTTAGCACTCGTAGTCCAAATCTCATATACTAACTTGAAAACCTATAAAACCGCACATCTATTAGCTCTACCTTCCATTAACTACATAAAACTTTAAGGGATCAGTACTAAATCCCCACTCAGCCTAAAACAAAATTCCAACTAACGCCTCAACTAACCTTCAAAATTTCATAACTCCACCAATACGCGTCCGATTTGGACAATTCGAAATGCTACGGATTCCTCATGATGTCTAGTTTCTAACGATTTCATCCATTCCCTAATTGGACTCCGCAACTTGGCTGAATGTGGCCAAATGAAAATCGTTCTACAATCCGAGCATTCGACTATCCAAATGCTTGATCTTTCCCATAAAACTCCGAAATCTACTCCTATTCCTAGCTTAAACATCAGCATACGTACAAAAATCGACTAAAACCTCTAACTTTCATATCTTACTTCTAGGGCTCACCCAAACTCTTTGTAACTCCACTTTTACCTCTCAAAATCGCTAAAAGACTAACTATTTACTAAGAAATAAGAAGAACTTACCTTTAGCTTGAAGAATGGAGGAGGGGCGAAGGAGAAATCGTCGCCGAGGGCTCCACAAGCGGGAGAAGGAGAAGAAGATGAAGATGAGCAGGGGGGGATTTCCGTTCCTCCCCTCTGTTATATTTTTTTTTTATTTTTTTAATAAAATCAATTCTAATTACCATTTCACCCTCAACCCTTAACCGTTTAATAAATCTGTTATACGATTCGATTCCGAATGGATTCTCAAATTGTTGTCTACTCCATTAGCCTCAAAATAATCTTTTACATAAGAGTAGAAATTTTTCACCCACAATTCCGAACATTACTCTGCCGATTACAATTACGTAAGTCCGAAACTAAACTAATCGGAAAAATCTGGGTGTTATAGTCACTACTTCCCCCGCTTTAAGTGGTGGTCTTGTCCAATGAGGTGGACCGCGAAGTGTGTCACTTTACTAAACTGAGGTTGGCTTTGTTCTATGAAGGGGAACACGAGCTGTGTCACCTTGGTCTAGCGCGTAAAGAAAATGTAAGATACAGACGAAAATGAAAGTAGAGATGAAATTGTAGAAACTGCATATGATAGGATATGTGTGTTTTTAGTGTTTATGATTTACGTGCATTACTTACTTAGCATTAAGCTAATAGATGAGTTCTGTGATATAGACGACGCTATAACTGGTGAGTACTCAGATCAAGCCAAGAACTAAGAGGCAGTTGGAAGAGTGCGCTCGTGAACCACCCGGCTAGCTGTTAGGGCGTTTTGACCATGATGTACCTAAGTACAGGGTTTGGAGTGAATCGAAATGGTTTTGAGTTATTTTAAGTTGTTTTGAGCATTTGAATGTATAGACGGATTTCAAACTTTAGTAGTCGTTTCTTTTTATGTAAATAATAATTTTAAGTTGATAGAAAAGTGCACGTTGGGTTATTTTTAGCGTTGAGTCGAAGTTCTATTAATTTTGTGAAGTTTTAAGGTTTTAGGCAGAATTTTGGGAAAGAAGAGTCGACCGATAGGCTTAGTGGTCGACCAAACCTTACAAGTGTCGACCGCGAGGGTCGACCTACGAGACAGAGTCATATCAGGTGTCAACCTGTGTGTGGAAGTGTCGATCGGTTAGTGTAAAGATGGTAGAAGTGTCGGCCGCAAGGTTCGACCGATTGAAACAAAGAGGATGAAGATGTTGACCTGTGAAGACATGTGTCGACCGCTCTCTGTGACGAGCGTAGAAGTGTTGACCACGAGGTTCGACTTGTGCGGGCAGAGAAGATTGGAATGTCGACCGGTTAGCATGATGAGTAAAGAGGTGTCAACCGCTAGGGTCGACTAATGAAAACAGATGCAAATGAAGTGTCGACCGTTGCTTACAAAGGTCGACCGAATATGTCTTTTAATGTTTTAAAAAAACTTGACATTTTATTTAAAATGATTTTAATCAAAGACTTCTGCTGCGACAATTATCAGACGTTTTTTAAATGGTCGTTTTAAGTTGAGGAACGAAAGTTTTAAATTTTTATATGAATTTTACCCGAGTGTATGCGTCAGAGCAGTACTTAGCAGACCGGGAACTGAGTGGGTTTTCAAGTCACGAGTAGTAGTATTTAGCGTGTTAGGAACCGTGAGGGTTTTCGGGTCGCTACACTCTGCCTTCAACCAAAATACTGAAGGGCTGAGGGGTGATCGATAGCAATCTTCCTACGATCGATCAACGATGCCTCTGTCGCAGAATCGCCCTTGATTTCCAACATCGTTTGCGTCATTTTTGTCTCCTTTTACGCCCCTCTTTCTGCTTGCGGTAGTTTCGAGTTATTCTCATCGGGTTCACACTTTTTAGTTGCTTCAACTTCCTTATTTTCTCTAACTTTTCTTGCCGCTTTTAGAGGTTTTTGGACATCTGTGGTAACTTACTTCACTTTAGGAAATGCTTACTTCTTCTTTTTCAAGTTTAGTGTCGCGATTGATGCACTCTTCAAATTTCATTTGTTTTGTAATTTAATTGTGAGCTTTAACTCTCTCTTTTATTTGACTTCATCTTATCTTTAGTTTTAAACATATGTATGCATGAAGCATAAGGTCTCGAAGAATAGCCGATGATCCTGCTGTATTTGTCAATAAAGTGGGTCATGGATTTTGTGTACAACATCTACAAAAATGGCGAAAGAAGAAATGGATGATCAAGCGAGGATGCTTCCATACAAACTCATCCTATTCCACTTCTCACTCCTTATAAGATGCGAATGTTCAATCTTTCTCACAAGTGATGCATGATTTCTGTACTATTTTTTCTATGATTTTGCAAAAAATGTGGCTGGATCATTATCTTTGTTTGAGAAGAATATGTATATTCTTGCATTTTTATGTATCGTTCTTTGTGTATGAACTTTTAGAGCATTCAATTTGGGTTACTTGATTTGGTGAGTGATTCCACAGAATTTGTTTGTGAAAAGTCCTCATGGTTATAACCTGCTATGATTCAGCCGGTTACCTTGATTGAGTAAGCACGACAACTCCGCTATTAGTCTACTTCCTTGTCTAGCAGGGTCATGAAATAATCAAGCATTCAACCACATTCGCAAAAGTAATTACAATCACTGATTTCTCGTCCTCATAGTTAATTTATAAGGCTATGATTTTGTATCAATTTTTTCTCCAACAATGGAGAAAGCAAAAGAAAATAGTGGAGTAGAAAAAGAAAGAAATAGATTAATATGGAATGAAAAGAACAATGCTTTCAGAAGTTTTACCTGAGCTTTATATCCTTGGGTGTCTCATGATTTTGTACCGTTTTCTTAATGTTTTCCATAATTGACCGAACTGATATATTATTTGAAGATGACTTTTTTTTTTCCAATTTAGCACTTTGTTTGCATATAATATTTTGAAACTTCCTACCAGATATGTTAATTCGTCGTCTGGAAAGAATGACAAAATATCTGCCACGTTAAATGTTTTGAATATCCCATATTGTTTGGCAGCCCAACGACGTAAGCACTATCATTGATTTTCTTCTCTATTCGATCTATCTGTGCCTCTTAGATTGTAACTTGTTGTATTTGCCGATCGGGAATCGTTTTTTGCGAAGAAATATCATCACTTGATCTCCCACAACATATATCTTCTGACATCTATGTTTATCTGTTGCTGCCTTATACTTAGCATTGGACTCTTCAATTCTCCGTTTGATCTCTGATGCGACTTTTTTCCACTGTTCCACCATATGCTTTGCTGGAACATTAATGCTGGAATCCAAAGTCTTGGGGAGTCTAATAAAATCTAGAGCGTACTGGAGCGGTTTCATATAGACGATAGAGAAAAGAGACCTTCCTGTTGTCTTGTGAACGACGCTGTTATACGCAAACTCTGCTTGAGGTAGAGCAATGTCACATTGCTTCAGTCTGTCTATGCATAAGCTCCGGAGCAAATTTTCCAGCGTTCTATTTGTAACTTCAGTCTGACCGTCTGTTTGAGGGTGCACATTAGTACTGTAATTAAGGGAAGAGTCGAACATCTTCCATAGAGTCCTTCAGAAATGGTTGAGGAACTTGCTATCTCTATCAGACATAATAGATTTTGGTACCCCATGCATGCGCACCACTTCTTTGAAAAATAACCGAGCTACGTTCTGTCCATCGACGACTTTCCTGCAGGGAATAAAGTGGGACATCTTAGAAAATCTGTTAACCATCACAAAGATAGAGTCAAATCCTCGTTGTGTTCTAGGTAATCTAAGGACGAAGTGCATAAAGAGATCAGATGTAGTCTGGCACGAGTAGTGGTATATAGAGTCCCGTATTTTGTGATTGTCCCTTCTCTATTTGACAAACGTAACATTTATGCGCCCCCATGTCTCAACATAGGTGGGGCCAATAGATCCTCTTGCTAACCGCAGTCATAGTTTTGTCTCTATTCAAGTGCCTTGCTAGACCTCTTCCATGCAAATCTCGAATGACTTTCTCTCATAAAGACAATTGTGGAAGACATAACTTGTTGCCTTTCATAAGAAAACCATCATGTATGTGATAATCTGCACAAGGTTGTCCGTCGCTACATTTGCCTCAAATCTCTGCAAATTCTGGATCCATTTGATATAAGTCTTTTAAACATTCAAACCCCACGATTTCATTGGTTAAAGTCATCATTAGCATTACTCTTCTGCTCAATGCGTTAGCCACATTTTTTTGAATGTCCACCTTATGTCGTAGCTTGAATAGAAATTTCTACAAGAATTGAACACACCTTGCATGCATATCTTTGCTGACCCAGGTTTGATTGTTTAAGTGTTTAAGGGCGTCACATTAAAAAAATAAAACAAACTCCTTTCCAAACCAGATAATGTTCCCACGTTCGCAAGTCATGTATAACTGCGTAAAACTCTTTTATCGCATGTGCTTCATGTACATCTAGCCTGACGTAACTTTTCATTGAAAAATGCAATCGTTTGTTTTTCTTGGGATAAAACAGCTCAAATACCTACACTGCTTGTATCACAATCAACTTCAAATAATTTGTCAAAATCAGGAAAAGCTAATACCGGAGCTATACAAAGCTTCTCTTTTAACAAAGTAAAACTCGCATCGGCTTCTTCAGTCCGCATAAACTTTCCCTTTATTAGGCACTCCGTGAGAGGTGTTGCAACGAAGCTGAAATGTCTAATGAACTACCGATAAAATTGCCTAATCTGAGAAAACTTCTCAATTCGATCACTGATTTTTGGCATAGGCCACTCTCTGATAGCCATGATCTTTTCCTCATCAACTTGAATGTCGTATGTACCTATAATAAATCTGAAAAACAACAATTTCTGAGCGACAAAAATTGCATTTCTTTAGATAAATAAATAGCTTATTGGCCTGCAAGATACTTTGGACTTTTCACAAATGCATCAAAACGACCAATCAAGTCTTCAAGGCGCTGCTCGATACGCCAGAAATTTTGTTTGACATTTTCTTCCAAGTGTTTGAGTGCCGCCTCTTGCTCTAATCCAGCTCGCAAGACTCCCACTTCCTAAATGATGTTTGAGATGTGATTGCTTCCTGAATTAGTCATCATAGGCTGAACACCTCCTGTCGCTAAGAATGGTTGGCTTAAAATGATAGTGATGTCTCGATCTTCTTCCATATCAAGGACTACAAAATCAGCTGGAAAAATAAATTTGTCGACTTTGACAATAACATCTTCAACCACCCTATATGAATGCTTTATCGAGCGATCAGCCATCTGTAGAATTACTCTCGTGGGCTTTGCTTTACTAAGACCAAGCTTATGAAATATAGATAGTGGCATTAAATTTATGCTAGTCCCCAAATCGCACAATGTCTGGTCAAAAACAGATTCCCCAATTTCGCATGGTATGGTAAAACTTCCCAAATCTTTCCGTTTTTGTGGAAACTTTCATTGAATAATTGCACTACATTCATCAGTCAAAGCAATCATACTACCTTCCTCGATCTTATGCTTGTGAGACAAAATATCTTTCAAAAACTTTGCGTATCTAGACATTTGCTCAAATGCCTCACCGAATGGAATGTTAATATGTAGTCGCTTGAATACTTCCAAAATTTTCTAAATTCTTTATCTGTCTTTACGTTCATTAGATGTTGAGGGAAATGAACCTTTAGTGTTATCTTTGTTAGACTTTGTGGTGGAGCTTTTTGGGCTTAGTTTCAGTTGGAGATAATGAAGATGAATTTTTACTTTCATGTTCAGTTACCTTCTTAGTTTCTTGGCTTGAATTATCAATATCCGTACCACTACTAATAGTGATTGTATTGCATTGCTCTTTCGAGTTCAACTCCGTGGAGCTTGGCAATGCACTGGAGGTCGTCCATTAAGTTCATTAACAATTTGACTCATTTTAATCTCTAAGCTTCGGATTTGAGTTGATTGATTTTGTAGGGTAGTGCGAGTTTCTGCCATAAACTTATTGGTGTGATCTCCCATCTTAGCGACTATCTCTTCAACATTGGGCTTTCTCTCTTGGAATGTCTGAGCTTGTTGGGAAGAGTGTGGCATTTGCACGGCATTATTTAGGTTCGTCCATGAAAAATTTGGGTGATTATTTTGCGCTTCCGTGTAGTAATTGTTCGAAATTTGAAAATTTTGTCTATTGTAATTCCCCACGAAGTTGGCTTGCTCGGAAGTGTTATTTGTTATTTGATTCCCTTCTTGGCATTATTCACTTACACGTGGTGCTTGACATAATTGGCATGCTCCCATTGGAGAATATATTGAATTTATCAGAGCTTGGTTATTCTGTAATTGCTTGGTTAACGATGTAATTTAAACTGTAAATTTTGCTGAATGGTTCCCGGTTTGATCTCAAAATTGTGCCCGTAATAGCGAGTTTTCGAATTGCAAACTAAACATTGACCACTGACGGCATCACATAGTCGAGCAGTGTCTGTGTCTCAATTCCCTCAATCAACTCGTGATCCATGGTTGTTTCTCTTGTTTCCTTTCGATTCCTACGACACGTCCATTCAATTTCTAAATCGATTGTAATTAAGTTGACAGTACCTAGTTTTCACGTATACCTGGAAAAAATAAATAAATAAATAAAAATAAAATAAATTCAAATATAAACTATAATTATTTAATTTAATAATAGTAAAAATTAGTCCTTGGCAATAACGTTAAAAACTTGTTGCGAAAAATTCTGAAGACACAAGTGAACGGGACGCAAAAATAATAAAGTATGTAAATATGAGTCGATTTCACGAGTACTAATTTTGTAATTTATTAAATAAAATTAATTTCAATTTAATTTGAATAACAAAATTTTAATAATTTTTTATTTAAAATAAAGCAACACAACAAATTAATTAAATTAAATAATAGAAATATTAAATATAGTTGTAGAAATTAATACGAGAAAACTCTACAATTTACAATTTCACCTAAATTAATCACATTTAGCATTACTAATTCAATTTATTAATATCTATTTTTATGTGTTGATGACAATTTCACTAATGTATTTATCAATATCTCTCAAATACTGACAAATTTATTCAACTAACGAGTTATTACCTCTTAGTCTCTAACCTTAATTATTAATTGAATACCTTAAGCATGATAAATTAAACTACTACATAGACGCCTTAGCTTTCTCTAGCCAAAAATCTTTTTCGTGGTAAATTATTCATTGCACGATTATTTATCTTCTCTCGGTCTCAAAATAATCTTACGAACATATTATTGTTAATCACGCAATCGCAAGCATTAAGAGCAGAATAAATTACCCAACACAATAACGAAACAGAAAATTAATAAGTTAAATTAAAGAAAATACTAAACTTTCTCAATTTAGCTACATCGTAGCCCTAGAAAATAAAAATAGTTCATGGTAGAGTAAAGAAAGATAACGATAATAATAAAGATAATCATAATTCAAAAGAGAAAAAGAAAGAAAAACTATGTTGAAATCCAATTCTCGAAACTTTCGCTCTGTTCTAGTTTTCGTCTCTTCAGCCTTTGAACTCTCTCCAACGATCTCTCTGAATGATGGATGGTTGCCTCTTGGCCTCAAAGTTAAATTATAACTCTAATTCTGAGTGAGGCTACCAACCCACAATTAATGGTTAAAATTAAAACGATGAAAATTCTTAAAACGACCTGTAAATTTTTAATTATATTTTATCTACACACTCATGCCAAAACATTAAATTTCTTCACACTTGAGAATAACTTATCGAATCAAATACAAAAAATATGAATAAATGTGTAAAATACACACTTATCAGTTAGCACACTTGATCTGACGCCCGGTTTGAAGGGTCATCTTGTGCTATCTGGGGAAACTTTCTGCCATGGGGGGCCATTTTCTTACTTTGGTATTTTTTTTGAATTTGCAGATTTTTGGCTTTTTTTGGCTTTTTTATTTTTTGAGACTTTGGGAATTTAGAGTTTTTTTAGCTTTTTTGCCAGATTTCAGCGCGAAAATACCCTCGATTTTATGAATTTTTGTGAAAATCATCTCGAATTTGTCGATTTTCATCTAGGGTTAGGGTTTTGGCTCGAATTTGTGATTTTCGTAAAAGTTTTTTTGTAGATTTTAGCAAAAAACGGTCGAAAATGATGATTTCGGCAGTGAATCGTGCATATTTAAGGGTTTGGACAAGAGAAAGGCCAAATTTTCTGTCAAAAACTTGACTATTTTCTTACATAGTCGCGCAAGACGGGGAATTGGGGGGGCCATTTTCTTACTTTGGTATTTTTTTGGATTTGTAGATTTTCGGCTTTTTTTGGATTTTTTATTTTTTGAGACTTTGGGATTTTAGGGTTTTTTTGGTTTTTTGGCGAGATTTTAGCGCGAAAATACCCTCGATTTTATGAATTTTTGTGAAAATCGTCTCGAATTTGTCGATTTTCATCTAGGGTTAGGGTTTTGGCTCGAATTTGTGATTTCCGCAAACGGTTTTTTGCAAATTTTAGCAAAAAAGGTCGAAAATGATGATTTCGGCAGTGAATCGTGCATATTTGAGGGTTTGGACAAGAGAAAAGTCAAATTTTCTGTCAAAAACTTGACTATTTTCTTACATAGTCGCACAAGATTGGGGACTGTGGGGGCCATTTTCTTATTTTGGTATTTTTTTGGATTTGCAGATTTTCGGCTTTTTTTGGATTTTTGATTTTTTGAGACTTTGGGATTTTATGGTTTATTTGGTTTTTTGGCGAGATTTCAGCGCGAAAATACCCGCGATTTTATGAATTTTTGTGAAAATCGTCTCGAATTTATCGATTTTCATCTAGGGTTAGGGTTTTGGCTCGAATTTGTGATTTCCGCAAAAATTTTCTGCAGATTTTAGCAAAGAACGGTCGAAAATGATGATTTCGGCAGTGAATCGTGCATATTTGAAGGTTTGGACAAGAGAAAAGTCAAATTTCCTGTAAAAAATTTGACTGTTTTCTTACATAGTCGCGCAAGACGGGGAACTGTAGGGCCTATTTTCTTACTTTGGTATTTTTTTGCATTTGCAGATTTTCGGCTTTTTTTGGATTTTTGATTTTTTGAGACTTTGGGATTTTAGGGTTTATTTGGTTTTTTGGCGAGATTTCAGCGCGAAAATACCATTGATTTTTTGAATTTTTTTGAAAATCGTCTCGAATTCATCGATTTTCATCTAAGGTTAGGGTTTTGGCTCGAATTTGTGATTTCTGCAAAAGTTTTTTGTAGATTTTAGCAAAAAACAGTCGAAAATGATGATTTCGGTAGTGAATCATGCATATTTGAAGGTTTGGACAAGAGAAAAGTCAAATTTTCTGTCAAAAACTTGACTATTTTCTTACATAGTCGCGCAAGACGGGGAACTGTGGGGGCCATTTTCTTACTTTGGTATTTTTTTGGATTTGCAGATTTTTGGCTTTTTTTGGATTTTTGATTTTTTGAGACTTTGGGATTTTAGAGTTTTTTTGGCTTTTTGGCGAGATTTCAACGCGAAAATACCCTCGATTATGAATTTTTGTGAAAATCATCTCGAATTTGTCGATTTTCATCTAGGGTTAGGGTTTTGGCTCGAATTTGTGATTTCCGCAAAAGTTTTTTTGCAGATTTTAGCAAAAAACAGTCGAAAATGATGATTTCGACAATGAAACATGCATATTTGAGGGTTTGGACAAGAGAAAAGTCAAATTTTCTGTCAAAAACTTGACTATTTTCTTACATAGTCGCGCAAGACGGGAAACCGTGGGGGCCATTTTCTTACTTTGGTATTTTTTTGCATTTGCAGATTTTGGGCTTTTTTTGGATTTTTGATTTTTTGATACTTTGGGATTTTATGGTTTATTTGGTTTTTTGGCGAGATTTCAGCGCGAAAATACCCGCGATTTTATGAATTTTTGTGAAAATCGTCTCGAATTTATCGATTTTCATCTAGGGTTAGGGTTTTGGCTCGAATTTGTGATTTCCGCAAAATTGTTTTTGCAGATTTTAGCAAAAGACGGTCGAAAATGATGATTTCGGCAGTGAATTGTGCATATTTGAGGTTTTGGACAAGAGAAAAGTCAAATTTTTTGTCAAAAACTTGACTATTTTCTTACATAGTCGCGCAAGACGGGGAACTGTGTGGTCATTTTCTTATTTTGGTATTTTTTGGATTTGCAGATTTTCAACTTTTTTTGAATTTTTGATTTTTTGAGAGTTTGGGATTTTATGGTTCTTTTAGTTTTTTGGCGAAATTTCAGTGCCAAAATATCTTCGATTTTATGAATTTTTGTAAAAATCGTCTCGAATTTGTCAATTTTCATTTAGGGTTAGGGTTTTTGCTCAAATTTTAGATTTCTACGAAAGTTTTTCACAGATTTAAAAAAAAAAAAAAGGGTCGAAAATGATGATTTCTACGGGAATCGTGCGTATTTGAGGGTTTAAGTAAGTGAAAAGTCAGATTTTCTGTCACAAACTCGATTGTTTTCTTATATATTCGTGCAGAACGTGGAACTGTCAGAGGGTGTTTTGGCGCAAGAAGTGTTTCTTGTGAAAAAACCAAAAGTATTTGTTCTTTTTTTTTTTGGCGTATAAAAAATTGCCTTGGGCTAGAGAAGTCGATGTACAAGAGGATCTGCAGTTGCCCCCAGGCCTACAATCAAGACGTACAGGCCTAAACGCTTCATCAGTCAACAATGATTTTAAGTAACAAGTCTACGAATATATTTTTTAGAATGCAAGAAGATAATCAATTTTTTGAAGATTTGGGAAACCGCACGTGTAAGTTTTTGCATTTTAAAAGTGAGAACCAAATCTACGTAACAAACACAAGTACAAGAATCAAACCGTACGTGGCCCTTCGTCTATTCCTAATTTGAACTGTTTTTGAAGCACTTAAAAATATTCAATCCTTGATTTAGTTTTTACTGGGTTGGTTATGTCTTTTGATTCCCATAAGCTTTGCACAATTTATTGACAAATATTAGTTATAAGCTACACTCTTAGTTATATCATAAGAAGTCCGTCACTATCAAACGAATAAGCCGAAGTTTGAGGAGTAATTCTAACTTTGGAAAAATTATTTTTTTATTTTTTATTTTTTATTTTTAGAAAAGAATTCAAGTGGATATGATGCTTTTAATAGATAGTATGTAAAATTATTTTATAATAAGGTTTTTATGTAAATTATTTTCATCTCGTGGATCCACATATTAAATATATATTTTCTTAAAAAATAATTACACAACGACAAGAAGGAGCAAGGCAATCGGCTGGGGATGTCGGGTGGGACCCAATAGAGCCCCTTACCTGCGCTTTCGTCATGGCCCACTCAGCCGGAACTAAGGGTATAGGGCCCGCAGACCCTATTCAAGTGGGGCCTTTTTCGTAAAGGCATCTCTTTCATGAAATGAGGAGTTTAGAAAGACTAACTGAACGCAGTGGTTGGCCCACTGGACAAATAATTTCGTACACTGAAAATAAATTAAAATTAATTTAGATATTATCGTCAATTTATTAATAAATAATAACATGTACACAGTACAATTTTTGTTTAATAGTTGTTTTACCTTGATTTTCAATTCCTCTAACGATCTCTAAATCAAATTTGAAATTTACAGAGCAATTGACATTTTCGAAACACGGGATAATAAATTGATAGACTTAAAAATTGAGTTAGAAATTGACGAGGATGTTAGAAAACGTGATACAACACTTTATCAAGTGAAAAATATAGTATAAATCCGGTGGATTAAGTCGATAGTTATCGAGTGCCCCCGTTTCGTACCATGCACTAAAAAATAAAAAGAAAAAACTTACACAATTCTATTAAATTTTCAAAATTTGAAAAATCATATCTCGATAGCCAGAACCGAGAAAAAAAAAACCCAAAAAGAAGACGATCTCAACAGAATGAATTAAAATTCGAAGACGAAATCGAGTTGTTTATGACGACCTACAATCAGTGTTGGAAATTTACAACCCTTCTTGGAGCATTGGATAATGTATTGAAACTTCACAAATACATAAATGTCCACGTAGCTTCTTTCTCCCTCTTTAGCCATTTAAATCTAGTGCAATTCTTACTAGCTCAGCGGTTTCTATTCTGTGTGGTAGAACATTGGTTGGTAGATGAAGCCTCACCGATCAGACGTCGAATATGAAGAAGGATCATGTCCCATTCACGTGGAATCTCTCTTTGTGATGAAGACGAATGGTTGAAAACAACTTAGCATGATTACATAGGGACCCACGTCACATGCCTCGACCACATAGCAAGGGTAGGATAGGTCCCACTGTAGTATTTGTCATACTCAATCTTTGTTATTTATACGTGCCAACACTTTATTTGTGGTTTTATTATTTATCAAAAACCAATTTCTGACCTTATTTGAGTTTTATGGTAAACCCTAATTTTTGAGACAAAATAACACTTTACCTTGTATTTTATGTTACTATAAATGAATTACTTTTTAAGTAGGGGTGCATGTGTGTAATTTCTCAACACGATGTCACGTCTTTTTGACTAACGATAGTTCGAGACAAACGAATTTTCCATGTTTATTTTGAAAGAACATGTTCAACATGCAAACATTTATATAGGATTTAATTGGCCATGAATTGCAACCCTATGTTCGTAGTGAATGGTTGAAACAATTTACAATCATGTATTGCAATGAAGCAGAGAGTAAACGTTTTTAATTACAACAATCATTGGTGGTCAATCAACTAGATCTAAGTCCCTTTATCACAGATTTGGTCGACCCAATCCGATAACAGAGTCAAATGATCAAATTTAATAATTAGTGATTATAATGTATTATCGTGACCCCCTACATTTATTATGATGTAATGGTTGATTTCAAACAACTAGTATGGGTTTTTGGATTTTTATAACAATAATTTATATTGCAATCATTGGTTGCCAAGGTATAAAATTTCTCATGAATTAAGAATAAATTTTAATACAAAAAATGTTAGAATTTGGTAGGTGTGGTGTGCCCTTATCTCTTGATTTTTACTATAACATATATTAATTTACGTAATTTATTATTTATTTTAATTATTTATAATATATAATATTTATTTTAACGATTAATGAATGTAACGATAGAAGATAAGAATGATGAAATAAAATTAAAACATGAACCTGACTTTACTCGTAAATTTAATTTGTCTAATAAATTATAATACTTATTTTTTATTTTTTTTCTACTGAAATAATTTGCTGTCTATCAATGAACATATTTTTTACATACAAATTCTCTTATATTCTCTATGTTTATTGACTTTTTTTTTACTAATCTCGCTTATTCAATATTTACTTGTTAGACATAAAACCCGCTCTAACGTCGTAAACATCAGGTGTTGTTGGCATCTTTTGTAAGATGACTTGCTATGTTCGAGAAACAAGTGTCACACGATTTTTTTTCTAGCTCCTCAAAAATAGAACGGTGTCAATAGGTAAAAGTACTTAAAGTTATCAATTAATTTATATATATATATTTTATTTATTTATTTTTAAAGCTAAAGTTATTATTTTCCAATTTTTAAAAAGTTCAAAAAATACACGTAAGAAAACTATCGTTGATTAAATAATGGGAGTGATTAGCAACTGATTATCCAGCATTGACTTTTCACCCACTCTCATTGACTTTTTTTTATTTTTATTTTACAGCAAAATTCGAATTTATCTGCTTCTCCATTCTAATTCTGTGTAATGGAAGTCTTCTGCTATTCCTCAATCCCATTCATCTTGGTAACACCATTGAAGAGTCGGAGCTTGATCAGTTGAGAAGAAACTGCAGTCCTCCACCCCGCTACAGAGATGCTCCTCCATTTTCGCGCAGCGATGCGGCTGATAACCTTTCTGCAACTGGAAACAGTTCAGAGTCGAGCCATGAGAAGAGAAAGCGAGTTGCTGGTTGTTATGGAGAGCCTCCGACGAGGAAATGCTTGCCTTTAGGACGCATTCTTCGTTTAGTATTGCGCTTGAATCGCTATCGTCGAACGACCGATCTTTCAAGTCGGTAGCGAAGAATGAGATTTCGTATCCCAATTCTCCGCCATTGTTGTTGCTGTTGAAGCTCTGGCAGTTTAAGTCAGCAGATTCAGGTGCAGCAGGAAATGGGTTTTCTGGGAATGGGTTCGTTTGTTCGATTGCAGTGGATTCCACCAGCATTACTTCTTCCATGAGCTTAGCTTTCGTTCCCTTTATCTGCAGAAAAAAAAAAAATCAAATCAAATTCCACTGGACCTGCTCTTGAATTCTGAATTTTTTTAACGTCATTTTAAGGAGTAACTCCACTAATTTCAAAGTTACGGAAAACTTAGATTATTACTTCCTCGAGAAGAACTTCGTTATCGCGCCGAAGAACATCAAAATTGAGCTTGAGAGTGTCGTAATTAGCTTTAAGATCGCCATAATCTCTCTCTAATTGCTTAGTTTTCCATCTGGCCCGACGATTTTGAAACCAAACAGCGACTTGTCTGGGTCGCAGCCCAAGCTCTCGGGCCAACTTCACTTTCCTCTCTGGTTCAAGCTTGTTTTCAAGCTCGAAGTATTTCTCCAGCGCCTTCACTTGGTTCCCTCTCAAACGCCTCTTCTTCCCAGAAACATTTTCAGATTCTTCAACGCACTCATCTTCATCAAACACAGATTGAATCTCCCCTTCTAAACTGCGGTTATTGCTCGGAATCTCTTCCTCTGTCAACCATTAAAAAAACAGAGCATACGTTGAAAAGAGATTCTGATAAGATTCTTGACTGATGATGTTTGAGGACAAGAATATTTAACAAATTCAGACAAATATAACTGGATTTTTAACTCAACAACACCTGTAATTCGGCGGACGGACATGAGAACTCCGACGGAAGCAGAGCTATAAGGTCTGTTCATGGCTGAAGCGAACAACTCTATTTCCAGATTAACCCCTTTGATACAGAGCAATCAGTAGTGTATTGTATAGAAATGCAGAAGCCATTTTCTTTCTCAGATTTCCCATCTTTCAGCGCTTCTTCTCCCTCCGAACCCAACAGAGAGAGAGAGAGAACAACCACACATGCAAATTTAAACAGTATAGAGAGAGAGAGAGAGAGACAACCCATCTCTTCTCACAAATTCTGCTTTAAATAAACCAGCTATAGTCAGATTCATGGTTAGATTCCGACTCCAGTTAAACGAACCCACATAATTGGTTAACAAAATGTGACTCAAATTCAACCCAAATTTGCATATCGAATGGTAGCGTTATCATAGGAAGCAGAAGAGGAGACGGGTTGTGGTGTCAGCGAACCAGGGCCGTCGATAGATAGGACGTGCGGTTAATCGCCATTAACAGTAATCAATATCAGAGTTGACCGTCTGTATATCTGCATTTACCATAAGCATTTTCATTAAATAAAAAAAAAAATTCAGGAATTATAAATAGGATGATTGACCATTAGAACTCAGATTACTGTTATTCTGTATTTTTTTTTTTTTTAATACTTTACTCAACCGTTGACTTGGACACCTCTCTCTCCAACCATAATCAACAATGGCGACTGAAGTTTTGGTTACAGCAGTGAGATTAACGAGGTACATCAACAATTAAGGATAAAAATTGGGTTACTACGCCGCCACTGCTTCTCTTTGTAGCTATTGAGTTATCCCGCCACATTATCGCTCCTCAAAATCTCTCTCCGGCTGCCTCGTCTCCATGATTCAGACACTAGAATTCAGTAATAATGCAGCGTTTTCTAGAAGGTCTCCTACAACTCTTACCTACCAAGATTTAAATACCACGAGGAGAGAGGTTGGCGAAGACCCAGAAGGCAAAACTCTGAAGAGCTAAAAAAGGAAGAAGATTTGAACCACAGGTGCAGCTGCTGGCAAGTTGTTCTGGTGAACTTAGAGAGGGAAAGAGGTAACACAGTACTGAAAATATTAAAATTAAGAATGAATATCAAAATCAACCTCAAATTATGAAGTGTTTTTCAACTATTATCTTGAAATTTTCGTTTCGTCAATCGACACTTTATATTTGCACCGTCATCAACTGAACACCTTCTTCGTTAGAGAGTTCGTTAAATGACATATGAGTGTATTTCACGTGCTCACAATAATTTACATAATATGTTAAAAGTCAATTGACTTCTTTTTGATGTTGCCCTATGCCCTCCGACTTGGATGCCAGCGATCACTTCAACGACTACGTAGATTGGACGATTGCGACGAAGCATTGTTGGTGAAGAAGACGATTTACTCGTGCCATAGCTAGTGACGACGTAGAAGACGATTTACTTCTCCCCTAGTCGAAGACGTTGTTGTTTTTTAATGTAATTAGGTAAGTCATTTTCTAGACTCTCTATTTGATTTTCTAGGGTTTATCATGCACTTGTTAGATTTTGTTTTTCTTACGAAAGAATCTTATTTTTGCATCAGAGAGAAACTCCTGTTTGAAGTTTACTTTCTTGGTCAATTCTTAAGCTTCGTGCCCCAAAACTCTTCGTGCTTTTGAATGACATGTATATGAATATCTTGTTCGTTTTGAGGGTTTTTTGATTGCATCGAAATTCTTCCAAAGTATTCGATGCCCCTGATTCTTCTCTATGTAATGTAGTTGATTGTGAGGATTCTAGTGCAATACATACTGCCATATTATTAGTTTATCAGTGGCTACTTCGTTTAGATGGAGTTCTTATATCTGTATTCGAGGGAGACCTGAGAGAGTAGAAATTTTGGTCATTTTTATCAGCAACTACTGTGTGAAATTTGTATTTTAGTAAAGATAGCTTGGTCTGAGCGAGTATGCAATGCTCATTGTGAACATACCATACTTCTGTTGTCTTTTATGCAAGCTTTTATGGATATACTCTGCTTCTTCTCTTTATTATGATGTTATATTATGGTATTAGGTTGCACTAAATCCTCCAATAATTAGGCTTCATGTCACGTGACTCTACATCGATTGGAGGTCAATAATCATCATTGACACATTTAATGTTGAATATTACAGGGTCAATATATGTTGCCAAATAACTGTGTTATATTTTTCTCAAATTTCATCGCTCATTTTATTTTATACATATTCCCAAAGTAGTTTTAACTATTACTTGTATTTGTAAATTTAAGAGTTGTCATGCACACATCATGAATTGTGATAGCTTGTCATGAGAAGGAAAGGAGGATCTGGTGGAGCTTAGCTCATATCAGTGGTAGTCCACAATCTCACATTGTCACATTGTTTGAAAAAGTGAAAAATGCATGATTTATAAGTAGAATTATCTTTCCCAACTAGCACAACGCATTTTGGAAATGACTCCAAGAAAAAATCTGTGCGGGATCTAATCCAAAACGGACAATATTATAATAGGAGAATCAGAAGACATTAGATGAATACATGTAAATCTCGGCACTGTAAAGACAACAATAGAAGTATATGATTTTATTCAAGTAAATGATGATATCTAAAGGCACCGTAAACTATATACATGTGCTCCAACACTAGTTATGGAATTAAATCCCATAAAAGTGTCCACACTTCATGTTTGTCTTTCTCTTCCTCTTGCTCTTCCAATTTCGTATGTGCTGATGCCTTCAATTTGTGTTACACGTACAATTGATGAACTATGTGTATGGTTATTGTGACCGAAAATGTGAACATCGACTACATGTCATTAGTTTATTCTTCCTGCTAACTACATTTTGACTCTGGGGCACATCGGCATCCCTATCCTATTTTTCTTCAGCCTACCTAGTTGGCGCTTACATACTATATGCATAATCAGATCCATATCCGTCACAAGCCACATCTTGGATCCATTACTTAAATGAACGAAATGTGAGTACATTTTCAAATAAGTTTGTCAGTTGTAATATGGATGCACAAATTCTTCCACTTTCTTCCTCATGAACAATAAACATGGAATGACATGTACACACGATATCCATGCTAGTTCTCATGAAGAACAAGTGCATGTTTGTTTGCTCAAATCAACAATATATTGTTTGTTAAGATCACTTACCTCGAAATAGTTCTCTTCTGCGAGTATTGGAGACCAATTTCATGCACCATTTATCAACTTACCAAACTTTTTATTTATTCTAGGACATAGTAATCCATCACATTTTTCTATTGTCGTATGTGTCTTTGCTATACGTGCCATAAGATCTTCCTTATCATTTCCAACATCGTCACAATTGGTTTATCCAGTGCAAGTAAAAGTACGACGTTAAATGACTCACTTAGGTTATTAAGAGATGTGTTACACTTCAGCACGCGATTGAATGCATGCTTTGCCCATGACCTTGGATCCATTTCTATCAAATGCATGTATACAGTTTTACTAATAAGTAATGATTTTTTGAACTCTTTCTCGAAGACATACACAATTTTTGCTCTTAAAGCATTTATAATTGCATCATTGTACAGTTTCTCACAAAGCTTATTCTTGAAATTAGCTTACAAATGACACAGATAAAATTGAACCTTGGTTTGATGCACAAGGTTATCCAGTGTCGAAAGTAGCTCCTACATTCAAATGAAATATATGTCGGTTCATTATCAAGTCAAATGAAACATTTATACCATTTTAATGTAACAAAAATAGAATGTTATCTTCTGTAAATCGAAGATGAAAATCCATAAAAAAAACCATCATCAATCCGTAAATCCCTCAATAGTAGCTTCAAAAACCATTTACACGAGTCTTTGAATTCAGATTCCACAACTGCAACTGCAATCTAATAGATGTCATCGTTTCCACCAATTCTCATTACTTTCAATAGTTGACCTGGGCATCGAACATTTAGGTGACACTCATTCAAACAAATCATTGGCATGCCACCGACTAGTAACGCTTCCTTGCATGCATCAAAACACTTATACACTCTCAAGAATGTAGGAGATGGTGACAAAACCTTCCAATCGACACTAACAATATACATGTTGCCATGATTGACCCTTCAAATCTCTTATATATAACACTAAAGTTATTTATATTATTTTTCATCACAACCATTATTCGATTCTCGAGTCCTGACTCTTGCCTTATATGCGAGGCTCGGTGTCCCATTTCACAATCTCAATAACTGAAGGAATTTGCTAATCAAGCTGGTTTTTAAATTTTTCTACATACTTTATCGTCACCCATTGTGATGAAGTATGCCTATTTTTCATGCTTTGTGCACATGTGTGAACATTGCTATACGTCTTTATCTTATATGTAACTTCATTATGCATCTTGGAGGCATAAAATCTCCACTTACACCCGTCTTCACATATTATTGTTAATCATGTAATTGTTTTTAACAAATTTCACATTATGTCCATTCCTCATAGAATTTTCCACTACCAAGTTCTTTATTGCTGACAGTGATCCAAACGTCATTCCTAACTCTATATTTGTGGATGTAGATGTATAATGTGTTTATTTTTCATGCATCTCTTCCTCTTGATCTTGAATTGGCTTATTTACTTAGTAAATGTCTTCCTTAAGACTTGCAGAAACTGATTTGACCTCAGTTTACCAACTTCATTACCTGCACTCTTTGTAAGAAGTACTGCGTATATTATCAATAGGATATCACACTTAACTACTAGCCTCATCTCCCACTAGATTATTATCAGCCTCTACTGCGTAACATGAACATGACAATCAATATGTTTATTGTCGCAGCTTCCTTCACCATCTATAATTCTATATTCACTCATTAGTTCAACAAACATGTCGGGACCTGCACCCCGATTACTTGGGTTCTCGAGGTGAAAATGTCAAGCAAATCACAGATGCAGCAGAATAATAAAAAATAGATGATTGTGCCGTAATAAAATATAAAACAACATATAATTACATATACAAGTTTCATAATATACAAGACTTTAAATAGAGGAAACAACGGAATGAACTTTGTAAAGCTCAGTAAAAATCTTAATTTAAATACTCACCAAACTAAAACTGAAATCTCATCTAATCATATACTAAGACTATGAAAAATCATAAAACAATATAAATATCACATAAGAAGATAAACATGATTACAATAATTTTTTTTTAAAGTTATTACATACTCATGTTAGTAATTTTCTTCTATACAAATCTTAGTTTTTTTTTCAATATCTTTCCATAGTTATGTTATACAAAAATAACATAACTTCAAGAGATCTATAGGCATTTGATAAGAAAGTAATACAAGATAAAACTCAAATAATGCTAGAGACATTGAACAGTTTTGTTGAACAGATTGCGTTGAAGTTATTTAGAGCTTTTATTAACCATTAGAGTTATTGCTAGTCATTGATCTTTATTTTAGTTTTTATTTATAGTTTATGATAAAATAAATGTCCGTGGGAGATTGATCTTAGAAGACTAAGAATGATTATTTTAGACTTTGAATATATTAATTGAGCTTACCAATAGTTCAACGTATGTTGAAAAGTCCGGAGAAAAATCCTTTAAACTATAAGAATATTGACAAAATAAACCTTAGACTATGTTTGCTAACAAAATAAATATTTTATCATCTCTTATTAATGAAACAAATCTTTCGTCTGTTAGACACATGTTCAGTCGCCTGCAATTTGATAGCAGATCTCTTCGTGACCCAATTTCAAATGCGGTCGCCTAAATATTAATTGGATCGCATGAATGCTGTGTGGAATCTCAGTCGTTCGATCTACCTCCTTTTCGAATGGTTTCTCAGGCGACTTGAAGAGACATTCAAAAATGTGGGTGACTGCATTTGCAGGGTTGTTCAAAATGCCGCACAGGAATAGACAATTGACACGCAGAAATGTTTCTTAGACATTTGGAAAGTTTAGGTATTTGAAGTTACAGTTCAATTTTTGGATAGTCATAATATGAACTTGAGAAAATTTCAAAATTTTCTCAAGTTCTCATATGGAGAACATCTTACACGTGGAACCCTACCAACTTTATCATATATTAAGTAAAAATAGACCGTAAGAATAGAGAGAACATAGTATTATTATTTTATGTATAGTCGTTAAATTTCATTTAAAATATAAATAATCAATTTTATAATATAAGTTTTAATTTCTAACTTGTAGATGAAACAAATATTTTATTTAAATTATTTATATTTTATCTTAATGATAACTAATGAACGTCACGTCATGACATAAAATTTTTAAATTTAAAAATAAAAAATAAATTTAACATCATTCTTTTTTAAAACCAAGACACATATAATGACAAAAAATCAAGTACAAAAGATTATGATAGTAATTTAAGTATAATAAAATAACGAGTAATATTAAATTTATATTTTAATTATGTCGTGTTAAAATACCAAATCATGTTACAAAATTAAAATGCAACGTTACTTATAAGTACAAAAACAATGATATGATATAATAATGTAACTTACTTGCATCTTCCTCTTGAATATGAACAAAGTTTCAGTCCCATTAATGAATAGTGAATAGTTATCGAGTTAACTAGTAATACGAATCATCACTATTAATAAAATATTTTTAAAACTTTCTGAAGAACGCAACACCATTTTCATTATACATAAACGCAACATTTTCATTATACAAAAATAGAAACGATTGATAATACATAACATTACAGACTCATCATACAATATTGATCTTAATTTGACATCTCTTAATCTAAGCCGGATAGTTGATAGTTTTATCTACATTACTTCAAAGGCGATTATGCTCGTGAATAATCATTTCTACGATCACAAGATCTATAAATAGTTTCTCATAAAATGAAATATGGTGCTCGAGCATCTAAGCCGCTATTATGGAGGAGCCAAAGTGTATATCCTTGCTTAGAACCTGTCTTACTTCATTTTCAGTGTGTGAATGTGAATTCTCAAATACTTGCAGGCAGTGCGTAATCTAGGAAAGAATAAATTGCTTGTTTCTATGATTTAAGTGATTTTATTATGGAAGCTCTAACAACCCTAAATTTTTTCTTTCCCCAATTAGATTTGAATAAATCATTGTAAACCCTAATGTACTAAAATTTGTCAATCCAAGAAAATAATAAAATCATTAATTAAGCAAAAGCTTTTAAAAAAATTTAACTATTTTCATTTATATATGTTTGTTTAATTCAATGTTAATCAAGTATTATATAAACATCATTTATTTTTAATAAAATACAACTGTCAAACAAAAATTAGAATATTAATAGAGTTTATTTAAGAAAAATTCATGTGCTAACGAAATTAAATACGAAGTATTCCTCAAATTTTATTACCAGAAATGTTAAAACTGAGTTTATTGATCCAACTCCTAACAAAATTTGATACCAAAATATTGTTTTTGACTAAAGACTAAACTGAGTATATATTTATTAAAAAAGATATTAAGAGTAAAACAAAAATAAGACCTACAATTCTGAGCCAATTACGATATCTTCAATATCCTCTTTTGTATATTCACTCGCCTGTGCAAGTTTCTCGGTCAATAAAAGTTTTTAGTAAAATAAAAATTTGCTTACGTTACAAAACTAATTGTGAGATAAACACAATTAGTAAAAATATATGTATATGTAAATTAACTGCATACGTTATCAAGTCTCATACTTAAAAAGTTACATATTGTTGAAATTTTCATTTCAACTTTACCGTGTATTCAAGCTTTCAGAAAATAATTAATTTCTTATCCTTGTAAACTTTCATCAACCATCTCATATATATACTGTGTTTTTTTTTATTATTTCCATCATTAATTATGTCTTACAAATTTTATCTTTCTGCGTTCCTTTATCAATACTTAACCATGCGTATCCTAATAAAATATCATGATTAAATAATGAAATAAGTGTAAAGAAAATAATTGGAATAATATGTATTTGTGATGTAGGGGCAATAACTAAGCATTGAAAATCCGATATATTTACTTATCTGGATTATGAGAAAGATGATTTTAAGAATTTTCAACATTTCAAATAATATTCATTGCCTTAATAAGTGATAGTGGTTTAATTTCCTCTTAGAACTTACAAAAAAAAAAAAAAAATCCATTTTTGAAAGAAATTGGTAAAAATTCCTTAATGATCAAATTCTATGTCATCTAGAGCTCAGTCAGATCGACTTGGATGACTTTTGAAGAGTTGGATTGACTTTGAAGAGTTGGATTGACTTTGAAGATCTGAGAGCAATCTAGTTCAATCTGAACTAATTCTTGTTCAATAAGGTGAGGTCTAATTCGGCTGGACTCATTAGAAATCCAGTGAAGATGCAGAAAGCACTACCACAAACGACTGACCAACCTCTTGGTGAAAATCTCTCGTTTGACTGAACTGTCGTTGATGCCAGACGACTTCTTTCCTATCGAGCTCTATTCTAGCACACGAACCACCTTCCATCAACAATGTCATATGCATTTCCTATGTTGATCATTGAAGAGTCACACTGATTGTGTGAATCGTGACTCATTTTTTTTCTTGCAGAATGAAGGAATGAGTGAAAGAAGAAACTGCTAGTTTTCTGAAAGTCATAATGCACGATAATGTTGAAATTTTTTTTTTAAAATATGTAACTTGTAAATGCAAATATGATTGACATTAATTTTTTGGCAAATAATAATTAAAAAAATTTAAATGTTATTCTAAATATGAAATTTCATAATTGAAAATTCAGTTTCTTGGAAATTAAGAAATTATCTTGTTATATTTTGAAAAATAGTTCTTGAAAATCAAGAAAATATCCACGGAAGTTATACTTGGAATATTTTGCATTTTGGAAGTTTGTTCTTTTTGAAAAATCAAATTTTTTTGTAAGTATGTCACTTGGAGAACAAACTAAATATTTGAAAAGTTGTTTCTTGAAGATCAATAGATTATCTAAGTTTATCTTATGCAAAGTCAATTAATGAAAATTGAGGTACAAAAAATGATATTTCTTGGAGATCAAGAATTGATTGGAAATAATATTTAAAGAATTAATTTGAAAATGAAAATAATATTTTGGAAAGACGATTGCTATTAGGCTATATTATGGCAAGATATGAAATCACAATATTTGTGGTATCTTTTGTAATACAGAGTTGTTAACCTAAATTTTTCATAACTGTTTAATTATAAAATTTGGTAACGTATGCGGTTAGTTCATATGTGCACATGTGTTTATTCACCGATTTTATCACACAATTAGTTTTGTAATGTACATGTATTTTTATCTGAATACGAATTCGTAATGATAAAAAATCTTAAAGAAACAATCGAGCATACATAAGAGTGTGTTGAAAATATTGTACTTGGGTTAGAATAGTAGATCTTATTTCTATTAGAGTTTTAATATAGTTTTTAATAAATATTCACTTTGTGTAGTATTTTAGTCGATAACATTTAAAAGATGTTTTGTTCTCAGTTGGATTTTTAATATACTACGTTTTAATATTTTAGTTAATAAAGTTTGAGAATTACTTCGCATAATTTCTTTAGCAGATGAATTTTTTTAAAAAATAAACTCTGTTTAGTATTTTAATTTTTGTTTGATAGATAGATTTTCTTAATAATAAATGAAGTTTATTTAATAGTTGACTAACTTTGAATTAAATAGAAAATTTCTAATATATATAGCAATTCTATTATTTTTAAGAATTAACAACTTTTAGTAAATTAGAGTTTACAAATATCTAATCAAACTTAATTTGAGAAAAAAAATTTAGGATTGAAAATTTGAGCGGAAATGAATTTAATGTCGTTATATTTGAAATGAGAGCTACAGAAGAAAATTATAACAACATGCCCTTCGAAGGAAATACCGACTCAAAATTATATTGATTTTGAAGGTATAATTTATGTAAATGAAGGTGAATAATCCAACGTCGTTTGATAGAGAAGAAAATGAATATTTTACAAATAAAGTTCGTCAACCTACCAAATACAACACGTTTTGGGCTATCTTTAAAAATAAAATCGTGCAAGAGTCGGTTCAAAACAGACAATATTATACTAGATATAATAAGAATTCCACGTTACCTTTGTTGTTCCCCGGTGTTTGTTGCATTTTGGGTTAGAGGGTCTTGACCAATGAGCCTCAAGCATGTTTCCTTAGCAGCAGCAAGAGCTGAAGCTTTCTTATAAATAGTGTGTTGAAGGGTATTGATTCATAACTACCAGGTGTTTGAAATAGTCTTCCATAGTTAGTTTCTTCCTTAAAACTCATAATTTGTTAGTCCAAATGAGGTCAGATTTGATGCCATGTATTTCTCTGCTTTTTGTTGAGCATCAGTAGTTTGTAAGCCTTTATCATACTAGGCATCTTTATTATCGAATAAAGTATCTGAAACGTATTTTTCCAATGCTTCTTCACACGCAACATCGGTGGTATCAGAGCAAGTTTCAGATCCACTCAGACCTGTGAGAGATAACTTCCAATGGCTGGCAATGGTAGTTCAGTGAGCATTTCTCAACCCGTTATTCCCTTCTTCAAAGGCGAGTGCATTTCTCAACCTGTTACTCATCTACAATGTTCACTTTGTTCCTGGTTTGGCATTTAATTTATCGAGTGTTGGGCAGCTTATATGTAGTGGATATTGAGTACTATTTGATGATGGTTTATGCGTTATAAAGGAAAAGAAATCAGGGCAAATTCTGGTTAATGTGGTACGACTGAGAATTACATGTTTCCAGTTGAGGTCTCGGATGTGGGCTACTATGTTCTTGTTTTTGATGAGAAGAGTGAATCAAAATTATGGCATTTGGGACATCTCAACGCGAAGGGAATGAAGCTGTTACATCACAAAGGTATGGTTCATGGACTACCAAAACTTGATTACGAGTCTAGTTTGTATTTGAAGAAGGGAGGTAACAACGATTTACTCCTCGTTTGTCCTTGCGTTCATGACATCTTTACGACCCACGTTCCCATAGCAGAAAAGCTTCAATTTTGAACTCGAATATTAAATTCTTCATCAGTGAAAAGCTCAGTTTCTGCAATTCAAATTAAGTTAGTGGAAGTACGTTGTTGTTGCGGAGTACTGACTGATTGATTGATCAAAGAAAGTAGGTGGAGAGTAGACTGTTCCGAAGCCACACGCAATGGAATGGCTGCAATTGAAAAGGGAGTCCGACCATCGACGGTACTAAGACAGTCTGAGAAATCTAAAATATTGGAAACTCTGGTCTGGTCTGCTCTGCTCAAGTTATTTTGATCTGACGTTTGGTCACAGCTCTTGCCAATGCCTGCTTACTCACTTCTGGCGTTGTGTTTGGTGTTGGAAGCACCGTTTGGATTACACCAATCGCCAACTTGTTACGTCATGGTTAGACCACTCAACCATCCATGGCTGAAACTCTTCCCTTCGTTCCAATATAAAAATATACATGTCTTCCAAGTAAAATTCGTCCTTATAATTTTAACTCGCTCTATTACTTTAGTTTATTTGATTTTTCGCACACACTTAGTATTATAATTAATTTCGAAGACAGGAAGACAGTCTCATTGAAGTATTTTTTCGAATTCAACTAAAAAAATTTAATGTACGAGTAAAATCGAGCGAGTCAACTGAATTTAAAATAGACCGAGCGTTACAGATAGAAAACGTGAGTTATGTTTACAAATAATTTATAAAATTTTTGGTCTAGAAAATAAAGTTACAAATCTATCACTTTTGTTGAAATAGTTTCTTGGTATACAAGCAATACCTATTAGTCATAGGGAATCTTTCTTTCTCTTTTCAGGGTTATATATATATATATATAAAGTACTTTTAACAAATAAAATAAAGTATTTAGAAAGCATTATTGTGAAAAAATAAAAATAAAAATAAAAATAAAAATTGGGAAATAGATTCTATATTTTATTTATGGAACAAATCGAATAATTTAAAAAACTATCCATTCGTAGTATGTTTTGTTTTGATAAATATAGTTAAAGATTAAAGGTAGTTTCAAAGATCGATTAAATTAAGGTATCTAATAAACGGAATTTAAATAACAATCATAAATTAAATTAAGGTATCTAATAATTGTTAATAAAGAAATTACCGTACTTGATATTTAATTAACCGCGTTCGTCTTCCGCCCACAGTAAATGGTGGCAGCTAACCCTGGCAGGGAACCCCTCTGTTTCTTCTCCTCGCTCTTGAACTTCACGACGATCCTCATTCTGCCAGCTTTTTATTCCTCTGTAGTCTAAGTGGGTCGGTTTCAATTGGGGAGAAATCTTCGTAGGTTGAATTTCTGTTCTTTTTCAGTGAGTCTGCGGAACCAATTTGTTCGTGATTGTTGTTTTTTCTTTTCTGTTTTCTGTTGACTGATTTCTCACTCTGTTGCTGCTTTTTCCAGGTTGTTTTCGTTCTTTTTGCATGTGAATGAAGAAGGTATTAACGCCGGAAGGGTGCCGGAGGAATTCCCCGGCGAAGTCGTCGTGTGCGTTGAATTCGTCGGTAAATTCGCGCCACGAACAGTCTGCTAATTCCGATTGGAAGCCATGTTTTCCTGGAAATAAATTTGGGAATTTTCGTCCTGGAAATAGAACCGCTCGTCTCTTCCCGAATTTTACTGTTGAGTTAACCGCTGGGAGAAGTAGTTATCGAACGGCTGATGTGGAGGCCTTGATTGCTAAATTCAGGCCTACGCCAGAGAGTTTCTCGGTTTCCCAATCCGGTTGCGCTGGGAAATTGTGTTTTACTCAGTGGGTGGAGGCACTCGAAGCTATGGTGCGTTTATGGGAATTGCGTCTAGAGGGTACTCACAGTTTCACTCCGAACCTCAAATCGAACGTCATGATGCCTTCTGATATGGATGAGCTCCATGATCGCCTCCAAAACCTCTTTTCTAATCACGTTAAGCGATTAATGGAAGGGGAGGAGGGAAAGAGGTGGCACAAGGAGAGCGAGCGTGTTTCCCACGAAATAACTCAGGTTTCAGATTTGCTCAGGAAGCCAAAAAAAAATAACCTTTTCCAAGATTTTTTTGAGAAGAGAAAAAGGCTTATTTCAGAGAGGGATTTGATTCTGAAGAGGATAAAAGAGTTTAAGTTTGGTATGAATTGCATTCTGGATCATCTTGAAGGAAAGAAGTCAGAGGAGTGCGTTGATTATGGTGTTGAATTGTTTAGATTTGATGGAGAATTCAACTGGAGCCAGATTCATTTCTTTATAATGAGAGAGTTCAGACGGCTCAACGATGGATTACCCATTTATGCTCACCGCCAACGAATCCTTCAGCAAATCCATACTCAGCAGGTAGTTTGAATTTCATCAGTTGTTGATTTCGACCATTTTTGGCTTTGTTTTCTGTTTTTATTTTTTTTATTTTTTTGTTGTTGCCATCTTCCATTTAATGTTTACAGCAATGCAAATATTTGGCCTATTGCATTTATCCAAAGTGACAGCGATATCTAACTTTTTAACAATGCATCAGCTATTGTTCATATATCTTGATTTTGATTTATAAACAAAATGTATGAATTTGTTGCCTATGAACTTTATCTTTAGATATTTGTGTGTAGTTCATTGGTGTTTCGAGTCTTATATTTGATATTTAAACTAGTGGCATTCCATACTAATTGTAGATCATGGTATTGATCGGCGAGACTGGTTCAGGAAAGAGCACACAGTTGGTTCAGTTTCTGGCTGATTCTGGAATTGCTGCTTCTAAGTCTGTTATATGTACACAGCCCCGCAAGATAGCTGCTATTTCACTAGCGCAGCGTGTCAGAGAAGAATGTAATGGCTGCTATGGAGATGATTCTATAATATGTTATCCAACATTTTCATCTGCACAGCAGTTTCAATCGAAGGTGATATTCATGACAGACCACTGTTTACTGCAACACTACATGAATGATAACAATTTGTCTGGTATTTGGTGCATAATAATTGATGAAGCTCATGAAAGAAGCCTGAATACTGATCTACTATTAGCTTTGATCAAAGGTTTGCTTTGTCGTAGGCTTGACTTGCAACTTATTATCATGTCTGCAACAGCCAATGCGACGCAACTTTCAGAATACTTTTTTGGTTGTCGAATTTTTCATGTTTTGGGGAGGACCTTTCCAGTTGATGTTAAATATGTTCCCCGTGTTAAGGAAGCAACTCCGACTTCTGCTGCTTTTGTTCCATATGTCTCTGATGTTCTGAGGATAGCATCTGAGATTCACAGAACAGAGGAAGAAGGAACAATTCTTGCTTTTTTGACTTCTCAGGCAGAAGTAGAATGGGCATGTGAGAAGTTTGAAGCTCCTGCCGCAATCGCTTTGGCTTTACATGGAAAACTGTCATCTGAGGAACAATTTCGTGTTTTTGAGAAATATCCTGGAAAAAGAAAGGTCATTTTTGCCACTAATGTTGCAGAATCTTCAGTCACAATTCCAGGCGTAAAATATGTGGTTGATTCTGGTTTGGTTAAAGATAGCAAATTTGAATCTGGAAGTGGCATGAACGTACTTAAGGTTTGCCAGATTAGTCAGAGTTCTGCTAATCAACGAGCTGGTCGTGCTGGGAGAACTGAACCTGGAAGGTGTTACAGACTCTACTCAGAGAGTGAGTTTGAGAACATGCTTTCTAATCAAGAGCCTGAGATTCGTAGGGTTCATCTTGGTGTTGCGGTGCTTAGGATTCTTGCTTTGGGCGTCAAGAATATTGAAGATTTTGATTTTGTTGATGCACCGTGTCCCCAGGCTATTGACATGGCCATCAGGAATCTTTTGCAACTAGGAGCTGTTACTCTAAGGAAAGGTTTTTATGAGTTAACTGATGAAGGCCATTACTTGGTTAAGTTGGGTATTGAGCCTCGACTTGGTAAATTGATACTTACCTGTTTCGATTATGGCTTAGGAAGAGAGGGTGCTGTTCTTGCTGCTGTAATGGCAAATGCAAGCAGCATCTTTTGTAGAGTTGGAAATGATGAAGATAAGCAAAAATCTGATTGCCTTAAGGTCCGCTTTTGTCATGGTGAAGGTGACCTTTTTACTCTCCTCTCTGTTTTCAAAGAGTGGGAGGCTTTGCCTCAGCAGAAAAAGAATAATTGGTGTTGGGAAAACAGCATCAATGCCAAAAAGATGCGAAAATGCCAAGACACTGTTACAGAATTAGAGCACTGCCTTCACCAAGAACTTAGTATTATTATTCCAACTTATTGGCGTTGGAATCCGGAGAAGTTTACTCACCATGATACTAAACTTAAAAAGGCCATACTTGCTTCTCTTGCAGAAAATGTAGCCATGTTCTCTGGCTATTCTCAACTTGGATATGTAGTGGCATTAACAGGTCAACATGCTCAGCTACATCCTTCGAGTTCTTTGCTTATGTTTGACAAGAAGCCCAGTTGGGTTGTATTTTCTGAACTCCTATCCGTTTCAACCAAGTATTTAGTCTGCGTAACAACTCTTGACTTTGAATCTTTATCCAGTGTCAGTCCTCCCCTATTATTTAGTGTATCAGATATGGAAAATCACAAACTGCAACGAAAGGTGTTGACTGGTTTTGGAAGCACTCTGCTTAAAAGATTTTGTGGGAAAGGCAATAGTAATGTGATCTCCCTTATATCACAGATTCGGAAAGCTTGTGATGATGAATATATTGGCATTGAAGTCAAAATTGATCATAATGAGATTTTGTTATATGCCCCTTCACTAAGGATGGAACAGGTGAGTTCATTAGTAAATGGTGTTGTGGAATATGAACGTAAATTGTTGCGGAATGAATGTTTGGAGAAATCCTTGTACCATGGGGCTGGTGGCTTTCCATCTACTGCTTTGTTTGGAAGTGGTGCTGAAATCAGACACTTAGAACTTAAAAAGAGGTTTTTGACTGTTGAAGTATTCCATTCAAACATAGATGATAGTGAGGATAAAGAGCTTTTAATGCATCTTGAGAAGTTGGTGCCGGAAAGCATATGTGCTATACACAAATTTACCGGCTCTGGACAGGATAGTGATAGCACAGAAAGACGGCTCAGGATAACTTTTCTTACACCTGAAGCAGCTGAAAAAGCTGTCGGGCTTGAACAAGTTTGCTTCCGCGAATCATTGTTAAGATTAGTTCCTTCACAGTTGGCTGTGGGAGGAGATCATAAAATGTTCTCATTTCCTGCTGTCAAAGGTAGAATATATTGGCCTCGGAGGGTCAGTAAGGGGATTGGAATAGTTAAGTGCAATAGGTATGATGTTACTTACATCGTTAATGATTTATCTAATCAGATAGTTGGAGGAAAATACATACGTTGTGAGGCGAGCACAAAGTATGTGGATGCTGTTGTTGTAAAAGGACTTGATACCCAATTATCTGATGCTGAAATCATAGAAGTTATAAGAACAGCAACTAATAGGAAGATTCTTGATTTTTTCCTGGTACGGGGGGATCCTGTAGAAAATCCTCCAATTAGTGCCTGTGAAGAGTCTCTCCTAAAAGAAATTTATTGCTTTATGCCAAAACAAAGTCCTTATGTTAGTTGTTGTCGTGTTCAAGTCTTTCCACCTGAACCGAAGGATAGTTTCATGAAAGCTTCAATGACCTTCGATGGAAGACTGCACTTGGAGGCAGCCAAAGCTTTGGAGCATATAGAGGGGAAAGTGTTACCTGGATTTCTTTCTTGGCAGAAGATAAAGTGCCAGCAGTTGTTTCATAGCTCTATATCATGTTCTGTTCCTGTTTATTTGGTGATTAAAAGGCAATTGGATTCTCTAATTTCAAAATTTAGGCGCATAAGAGGTATATCTTATTCCTTTTTTTCAGTCTTTTTTTATTTTATTTTGGTACCTGTGGTTTTTTTTCCTTGTGACTTGTACTTTTCTTGATGTCAATTCATCATATTTTTTACTTTGGTAACATTGACTCTTGTTGTGTGGAATTGGTGTAATGTGATGCGAAAGGAAGATTTGGGAAGACTTACAGCCGTAGGAGAAAGACAGGAGAATACTAGTAGGAATAGTTTTGGGAGTTTTATATGCTTTCTGAAGGAGAATATTATCAGTGGGAAGTGGAGATCAAGGATTGATTCTGTGAGGACCACATTAGGAAGGATATACCTTATCTGGGAAGGGGGAGTAAGATTATCATTGTTCATTTTGGAAGAGTTCTGTTAGGGAGAGATGAGTCCAAGGTTTAGCCGGACTTGTTGATTGTTTTTGGTCTTTGATGTTATTTTGTTTGAAATATTAAGCATAAATATGATTTTCTCCTATTACTGGTACTAGAGCAATGGCCAAACCTACACAAAAAGAGACGAAATAGATGAGTTTGAAAGGGACCTAGAATTTGTGAAGGAGCAACTTGCTCATTTATGAAGGAGCAACTTGCTCCTTTAGGTTTAGACCTCACTGGTTACTATAAAAGGTTTATCTGGAATTATGATATGATTGCTTGCTCACTGATGAAATTGTTCAAGCAAGGAAAATTTGAATGGACTAGAGCAGCGATGAAGGTTTTGAAAAGCTTAAAATTCAGATGATAACAACGTTGGTGTTAGCTTATCCTACTTTTTTTGGGGAAATTTGATCTAGAAAGTAGCACTTCAAGAGTGGGCATCGAGGCGGTTCTGATGCAGTCTAAACGCCCCATTGCTATCTCCCAAACAAGAAGTCAAGTTAGTTTACGTGAGTGGCCTTAGTGTTGGTGGTGCAGAAATCAAAGTCTTACCTCCTTGGTAGGAAATTCACTATATACATGGATCAAAGGTCACTAAAGTTTTTGCTCGAACATCGTCTGACTACATCAGAACAACAAAGGTGGCTGGTCAAGTTGATTGAATTCGATTTTAACATTGTTTTTAAACCTGGATGGGATAACAAGGGAATGGATGCTCTTTGTAGGAGATGGGGGCGGTCCACTGATGAGCTGTTATTACCTATTTTGTTTCCTAGCTTGCCAGACATGGAGTTGCTTAATTAAGAAATTTTAGTACATGACAAACTCAACAGCATAAGAGGGCAGGATTTAAAGGGGGAAAATCATGATGTTTGGTATGACTTGCAGAACAGGGTTATATTATACAAGGGCAAGATCATTTACCTCTGAACTCTGCCTTACGACAGAAATTACTCAAGGGATTCCACTCTTCTCCCATTGGGGGATTTCATGTGTGTGGGGCACTTTTAAAATGATTAGTTCAAATGTGTTTTGGGAGGATTGGTCAAAGATGTGCAAAAATTAGTGGCTGGATGTGCAATATGCCAGCATAACAAGGTGGAATCTTCAAGTCCAGCCAGCTTGCACCATTGCTAATTCCGGAGAACGTTTGGTAGGAAATGTCACTTGACTTCATCGAGGGTCTTCCTGAATCACATGGATTCACAGTTATATTGGTTGTGGTTGATCGTCTTAACCAAATTTGGTCTTTTTTTTTTTGCAATGAAGCATCTATTCTCGGCAACCACTGTGGCTGAGATTTTTTTAAGCACTCTGTTCATTTACACGAGATGCCTAGAAGTATCATTAGTGATTGGGACAAAGTGTTCATTAAATAATTTTGGTCGAAATTCTTCAGTCTCCATCAAACTAAGTTGAAAATGAGTTGCGGTTATCATTCTCGGCCAAACCAGTTGCAGTTATCATTCTTGGCCAAACCAAAATCCTCAATCGATGCTTGAAATCTTGCTTGCGTTGTTATGTGTCCAATCAGCCAACCATTGTAGTATGTAGTTACATTAGGCGGAATTTTGGTAAAATACCACATTCCATGTTTCTCCCATGACCACTCCCTTCCAAGCTCTGTATGTGAGGGAACCACCCACTCTCTTGCGTTATTTTGGTGTTCAAACTCCTGTCAGCTCAGTGGATCAACAACTTTTGGAGCGGGATGATTAGCTCTGCACCCTCTGGTGGTTTCTACGGCACCGGTGATTATAGAGGGTTGGAGGAGGAACAAGCTTGTTTACCGAGCTCTAAACAGGAGGAAGGTTTAATCCAATGTTGTGATAAAGCAAGTGACGAAGCATTGTAGGAGTCGCACGGCGAGCTCAAGATCTGTTTCCCCTCCTTTAACTCTGAAGACAAGGTTGTCTTTAATGGGAGTATTGATGCAGAAGGAAGATTTGGGAAGACTTACAGCTGTAGGAGAAAGACGGCAGCTCAGTAGTAGTGGTAGTTTTGGGAGTTCTATGTGCTTTTGTAAGGAGAGCATTGTTTGTGGGAAGTGGAGATTATGGAGTTTGATTTTGTGGGGACCAAAATAGGGGGGATATACGTTAGCTGTGAAGTGGGAGTATGATTATCATTGTTCATTGTGGAAGATTTCTGTTAGGGAGAAACCGAGTCTGATTTAGCTGGACTTGTGGATTGTTGTTTGTCTTTTATGGTATTTTGTTTGAAATATTCAGCATCAATCTGTTTTTCTTCTATCACAATGCTTAATAATAGTGGTGGTCTATTCTTATTCTTATTTTTTATTCTTTCATGTTTCTTTCTCATTATTTAACTTTTGCTTTAGGCAATGAAGTTCTTTTTAACGTTTTGGAGATGGAAGTTTTATTTTGCGTTGATTCACATTGGAAGTGACTAAATATTTAATGATGTAAATGCATTGTGATGTTTTAATGTCATATAACATCGTCTGCATGGAAGTGCATATTCTTGTTCGGGTATTATAAAATAGTAGCATAAAAAAATCATATTAAGATTTCTCGGTTTGCAGTTTGTGTTGTTGGACCAATGACCCTCAATGAACTTCCCATCCCAGTTAAATTCGTTTAGTACAAACTTTGTTCAATCTATAATTTAATCCTGCTGAATATGGTCTTGGATATCTTTGTCGCTGGCACTGGTCTATGGTTAAAGGATATTAGAAGTTACACATCTGCATAAGGATGTATTTACGGTTGACTATTTTGTATTTTTATAAGTGACAAGAGTGTTTTAATTTCTGGAATTGCATGAAAGTTCAACAATTTTTTTTTTTCCTGAAATAATATGAATGTTCTAATTTCTTAGATTGGATCTTCAATGTATCATCAAGTGTTGTTGTTGTCAAATTCTTGTTTGGAAAAAGGTTATTTGGGATGTTAAGGAATATTTTGCTGGCATATGGAAATATTTTGATGGCTGCGAATCTATTATTTGCAGGTGCAGAATGCGTTCTTGGCAGAAATGATAATGGTTCATACAGGGTGAAAATATCAGCCAATGCCACAAAAACGGTGGCAGAGATGAGGCGACCAGTGGAAGAGCTGATGAGGGGGAAGACCATTGACGATGCCAGCCTTACACCAGCTATTTTGCTGCAGCTCATGTCTAGAGATGGTATTTCTATTATGAAGACAATACAACAAGAGACGGGAACATTCAGTCTTTTTGACCGGCACAGCCGTAATGTTCGTATTTTTGGTCCTCCTGAGAGGATAGCTCCTGCCACTCAGAAACTTATTCAGTCCCTTCTCAACCTTCACGAGAGCAAACAGCTTGAGCTTCATCTTCGAGGAGAATCCCTTCCTGCTGATCTCATGAAGAGAGTAGTACAAAAGTTCGGTGCAGATCTCCATGGCCTCAGAGAAAAGGTCCCAGGTGCTGAATTCACTCTCAATACTCGACGCCATATTATCTACATCCATGGAAATAAAGAACTGAAGCCAAAGGTGGAAGAGATAATAACTGAGATTGCACAGAGTGAGGGTTCGGTAGAGGGAGTTAACAATGAAGATTCCTGTGCCATTTGCTTGTGTGAAGTTGAAGATGGTTACCAGCTCGAAGACTGTACACATGTTTTCTGCCGCCCCTGCCTTGTCGAGCAGTGTGAGTCTGCGATTAAAAACCAAGGCAGATTCCCAATTTGCTGTGCTCATCAGACCTGTAAGTCTCCTATTTTACTCACCGATCTCCGAGCATTATTGTCGAACGAGAAATTGGAGGAGCTTTTTAGAGCATCTTTAGGGTCATTTGTTACGTCAAGTGGAGGCACCTACAGGTTTTGTCCATCTCCGGACTGCCCTTCCGTCTATCAGGTGGCTGCTCCCCAGATGGCTGGCGAGCCATTCATATGCGGGGCTTGTTGCACTGAGACGTGCACAAAGTGCCATTTCGAGTGCCATCCTTACGTTTCATGCGAGTTATATCGGGCGTTTAAGGACGACCCAGACTCGTCACTCCACGAGTGGAGGAAAGACAAAGAGCACGTGAAGAATTGCCCTGTTTGTGGGTACACCATTGAGAAGGGAGAAGGGTGTAACCATATTGAGTGCAAGTGTGGAAAACACATTTGCTGGGTCTGTTTAGAGTGCTTTGACAGCAGTAACGAGTGTTACGGCCATTTGAGAAATATACACATGACTATTATATAGCTTAGATTTTTCATTTGCGTAAATAGTCCTTTAGCCTTATATATTTCATATATATTGTATTTATAGTTCTGAAATAGCGCACGTGTAATTAATACAAGTATGGTAATGAATTATGTGCACTCTCCCTCTCTCTCCCTCCCATCATGTAGGATTTCCTTAAAAAGTGAGTGTCAAATGAAGGAAAACAACTAATTTTTGTTGTTGTTACGTCTATTCTCGTATTGTAATATTAAGTAGCATTATTTCATGGAGAAGAAGAGATTAATGGTATCATTATTCTTGGTGCTGTAATTTCTAGTGTAAACATTGAATATTTGAGTACAGAGTTAGAGATTTGGTACAATTAGAAACTAGTACAGCTAAAGGCTATTCCGACTCCAGCCATGCCGATTCCAATGCAAATTGCTAACAGAATCCATCTCACCCTCCTTTCTTCTCCGCCATCATCATCCTCTTCTTCTTCGCTTTGATTTTGCAGCTTCGGTGCCTGAAATTCCATCAACTTTACCCATTGGCGATAAGACAATACCTTCATCGCTTCTGCCAATAAAAAATTGTAGACTCCGTCTTTCTCTTTCGCCATTTTATCGGTTTTGCACTCTGCTTCCCTCGCTCTCGTCTGTGACAGTCTCAGAGCCTTCAAAAGCTCCGTTTTCTTTATCTTTTCGCCACTTTCACCACCAGTCTTACTCGACGCGAAAGCAGGGTCTGAACCTCTCAAAATTTTGCGGGGAGAAGGTAGATCGCAGTTCTGAATCAGATCGAATCCATGGTTTGGCTGATAAACTTCAAAGCCCAGCGTAGCCCACCCAGATCCAGCCATCGGCGACGACCTCATGGCCGTCTCTGGTTGATCGATGAAGTGGGTCTCGCTTGACGTCAAATTTCTAAAAGACAATTACAGACTGAAGCGTGGAAGGGAGGGAAAAAGTTGGTGGGGAGTGGAAGTTATCGGTAGATGAAGACGAATAACTTGCTTCCAACAAGTTGGAAATTTGAAATTTCTTGTTACAAGTTGCTTGATTCCCTGATATATAAACATCGTCATTTTTGCTTTTAAACAAGCACACAAACGTGCAATGTACGTGCGTATCATGGCCCACAGTGAGATCTGTACCAGCAAAATTAGTCCAAATCCACCTCGTGATCACGTAAGTATATGACAAAATTTAAATTAATTTAATAAATATTATATCCAAAATAAAATATCAAACACTCAATAATTTAAAAGAATAATAAAAAATTTCTCGTTAGAACAAAGAATAAGAATCAATCAAAATAAAGAAAGAGAACGAAGAAAGAAGAGTCACTCCTCAACGAGTGATAGTAACACCTACTTCTACGATCCAAATCAAAAAAATAGAGATGAATCTTTTGCATGAGTTACTAACTCAATAGAAAATTAATTTTATTATTTTCTTTCAAAAATCATGAACAATTATAAAAGTGCATGGATATACAAACCCGTCATAATGCTATATACACTTGCAACACATGATGTGTAAATCTTTTTTAAGAATAAATCCCGCAAAAATATTGAGGGCAAATGGTAACCAAATGAATGTGTAAAAAATGTATCATTACCATTAATGAATTGGTAGTGATAATATATTATTAATCATATGTAGGAAACATTTTATTTTAGATTTAATTGCTCTATAGCTAAAATTTCAAATTAATGAATAATTTAATTGATTTTCTAATTAATTAAATAATCAATATTTCATTTAATAAAAAGGTAATGAACTTAATCAAATTAATCATGACAATTTTTGTCTCAAAGCAGTGTCTTGGATAACTAATTCTTTAATATTTTTTTTAGTATTCAAACAATGATAGAAAGTGAAGCTATAATAATTTTCTAATTTTTATATTAAGTAATATAATTGTTAACTTAAAATACTTAAAGTTGTGCTATTTCAATTACATACTATATCTACTCTAATTAATATATATTGATATAATCATTACATATGCGTTGATCATTTAAATTTGCAATAGAAATAGGTTTATAATCTTCAATCTTTCATGTTATATTTTTATCTTTTACAAGTAATAATTCTTGATTAAATGATTAATTAATAATATTTATAAATTGCGCGTTAATTATTTGATCATTAAACTAGCAAAGGACTATATTAATATATTTTATTGTATCAATGTTAATTTTTTCAATTATGAATTTTAATTTATTCATAAAATACACTACATCTAAATTGTAAGTCATGCAAAATTTTACTGATTAAATCATAGAATAAACTAATATAAAATAGAAGTACGTTAAATATATTAAATTAAAATACATAATAAAACAAAAGTCATCATGTCAAAATTAATTGTGGTTCATAAAACAAAAATTATTAAAACAATATAAGTCTATCTCATTCAATCTTTCTTTCTATATCATTACATATATGGTTTGAACATGACTATATATTATTACGAGATGAACACTATTTATGATTTTATAGTATTAGAAGGTTCTGTACTGTAAATATAAATTACATATTTATTTAGTTATTACTTTTTATATTGTATCTTATATATTTATAATGATATAAAATTTGCATAAATGACAAAATATTTTTTTATTAATTTTGTATAGTGTATAATGTAATATTAATAAATAAATTATTCATTTATTACAAAAAAAAGTAATATCATATTTGTTTGTTTGATACATAATTTCCAATAAAACTGAACTAAATAATATTCGGAACTGAAACAAACGGATTACAGCATTATTTATAATTTGGTTTTGCTCAATCTTTTGCTTGCTTTTGGTGGACAAGATTTGGTTTTTCATTTGTTTTTTTCGATTTTGACTTACAATATTCAAAAATATAAAGAGTAATACTACGTTAGTTATCTAATTTTACATTTAAATCTTACACTATAATTAGGCGTGCCTACATGTAATTAACTCTTAATAGAATTGTTGTGGCACTATAAATATTCAAAATAATAGATCATATGATTAATGATTAATATAAACGTCATGTTATGATGTGAAAATAAAATCTAATTATTACAGCGTAAATGTAGTATTATTCAATTATAAAAGAACTTAAATAAATTTTAGGTTTGATTTCTGACCTCTTTTTTCAAAAATAAAATAGAGAGCAATTCGGTTCTAAGTTGTCCACATTGACCAAATCCGACCGAAAACATTCTGGCTCCCACAAACGAAGTTCAATTAATCGAAGGATTTCTAATCACACCAATAAATGACTTCATGAATACTTAGTGTTCAAGTATTTTAACAAACTTCATTTAATTAAAAAGTTCACCTTTTTGTTAAAATACTACCAAATATGGATCTATGGTCGTTAATGTTCTGACATATAACTCTTTTATATATAGTCCATTAGTGTTGGGGCTTATTATTTATCCATTGAAATGAGTAAGATGTCTGTAAAAGTCTCGAAGATGAAGGTATTCAAACACTTCTTTGACTGTTAAGTTATTCCTGACCCTTCATGAAATTACGAGACCTCTCCTTTTCAAAAGTTGTGACTAATATTTTTCAAACTCGAATAGTTAACATGTTTTCTGTCACTTCATTGATGTATCAAATGATACAATTACTATAAACTTTGGTACATATTGATGATAATTTGAATGATTGTCACAAATGTGGCAGTTTACCACGTGATAAGGAGAACTTAATGTTTTGTTGATTGTGAGGGTCTAGTCTATATTAATAAGGATGCACAATCTAACATTTCTTATGTACTTAGTACAACGTATTTTGAGTTAATTCTAAAAATAAATTCACGTGGGTTACGGTAAAAAACGAATAATATTGTATTGAAAGTATTATGAGACTCTTCAACAAGTCAAGAGGTTTATAATATATGTTGCCACGAGCTACAAAATTCTTGGTTAATATGTTGTCAAACCATCGCTTTTCAAAACTCTTTTCTTAAGGGTTATAAGATTGCACACTCTTTTATCGTTTTGATTTTTGTTTTGTGACTAGTACGATTATTTTGTACAATCTGATAACATTTTTCGCGACGAGAGACTGTGGTGACATGTTGCATAACATGTGAGTCCCTTAATGGAAATTTGAACTTCAAAACTATAATTAAATGTTTTTAGTTTGTTATGTTGAACAAATTGTCATTTTGTCAGCGTTTCCAATTTATAAGTTTTTTTTTACATATTATATCGTTGATTTTACTAAGACGCAACAAAATATTAATAAAAATAATCATTAAAAATGATAATATTGTATTTTGGCTTTTGTAAACATTAATTTAGAAAAACTGCAATTTAATAAGCAAATCAACAATCAATAACGATTATGCATAAACCATTTATTGTCGACATCATGGAACAATATAAACTATCACTTGTCATTGTTAGATTTATAAACTGTATCTTCATCCACAACTTTAATCGTTATAGATATGAAATTCATGCACAAATACCAATTTCTTTCGTTAGATCATGTGACGGTAACGTAATTTCTTGATGACGAGGAATCTTGATTGAAATCTGTTAAGCCTGAGTATAATTCTCTCGGAATGAATAAAGAGAGGTACAATGTGTATCAAACCTATATGGAAGGTCCATTAATTTATTAAATATATTTTACTAATTTCATTAGCTAAATCATTTAAAGCCCTAGCAGCATCATCAGCAGCTCTTTCTTCTTTTTGTTGCTCATAGAAAACCACCTCTCTCTCCGTGACATTAATCATTCTCTGAAAAATGAAATATTTTTTACAGAACCAAACATCTCCTGGAACATGGACTCCTTCACATTCACAACAGAATGAAAAACAAACAGAGAAAATGAGAAATCCGAGAATACATTTACAGAAGCCATTCACTTGAAAACCAAACTGTGATTCCTCAATGAAGCAACTGCCTTAGCCCATTTAACCAAGGCTGCTTTAACGCAATCTCCACTACTCTCTCTGTGAACGTCGATTTTTAGAATGTGTTGAGAAGCAAGAAGATGGGGTGGGGTCTGTTCTTCCCTCTCCGCGATGTCGATGCTGCATTCTTCGTAATCAAAACCCGCCATAGCCAGAGCTTCAATAGACATGTTGGAAAATATTTTTTTTTTTTCACGATTTTTATGATATGATTCTTAAATGCAGAAGACTGGCCAGAGGGTGTATTTATAAGGCATCTTTCAGAGTTTGAATTCAAAAACAAGCCACAGTTCACGGGCTTTGCCTGCAAAAACAGGTTTTCAGTTGTTGAATCCGTGAGAGAGAGAGAGAGAGAGAGAGAGAGAGAGAGAGAGAGAGAGAGAGAGAGAGAGATGTCATTGCAAAAGTTATTCAGATGGATTTCATGAACAATAAAGCCTCATAAAATTTTGAGTTGGAAGATTCGAAGCGAAGTGGGACAAAGGTTGGATATTTTCAATATGGTCAAATTGAATAGTAAAATGGTCAACGTTGAATTATCTCATATAAACACATGCTTCATATTCGTAATCTTTAGTTTGAAAGCTTTAGGAAGCTTTTAAACTTGGGTGGACAAGAAATAACAAAATTGTACTGCTTTACAATAGCTGTTGGAGACTGTTTATGTCTGTGGAATGTCGTTGTTATTGAACATACCCAAGTTCATTCCTCACTTTAAAATTACCAAGATGAAAAAGTTATTGAACATACCTAAGTTCATGAAATCACCTTGATTATTAGTTTTCATAAACAATTATCGAGTAACTTTTATCTTTTAAGTTAAAATGATTTTTTTTTCAGATAAATCTTTGTCTTAGTTTTTATATTCTCACGATGGACGGGAGGTCGAGAGAATAAAAGATAGCTCACAGTTTGACCTAGGCATCATAACTCTAAAGAAAAGATAGGTTTCAGTCTATCTAACATTCATAAAGGGTTTTAACTAATGCTTTAATTAATATTCTCTTTAGTGCTTTTTCCATAGCCTTAGACGTATTTTTGTCTCTCTTAAATACATTATCTACGTTGGGCATCCCTAACAAGATATAATGAGAACCAATATCACATTTCTCTAAGTATTTTGGTAATGAAGTTGAGTATTGTTCTGTTTATTCATCATATCTATTGTAGTATTTAGTTACCACCAGAGTTATATTTGATGATTTTTTTCCATGTTGACGAGATAATGCTGAACCCTAGCTTAAAGTTTTTGAATGAGTTCAATAACTGAAATTTGTCACGAATCAAATAAAGATACACAAATTATAAATGTCTATGAACTTGAGAAAATAGTGTTGATTATTCTAAGACACTAAAAACATGCTCAACCAATGTTGTATATAGCATTTCTAAGACGACTAAATTTCTATTGGCATACAATATCTATATATCTGTCATTTTATTCTTAATATATACAGACACACCTCATTTTCTATTATATCAAGATTTCAATTGTACACATATATCTTTATTATCTTTTGAGAGCATTATCTAATTGCTTGTGTTATAATGAGTATGAATTCTCATTTAGAACAAAACCACTGGGTGAAGTGTATCTTTCTTACGCATCCACTTAGATTGCAAAAGTAACGAACAATTTTTTTAATATGATATTTTCTCTTGAGTTAAAATTAATTTGAGCAATAAAATATGAGTTTAATTTGAAATAATCCTTAAACTAAAAATTTTAATAACTAAAATATTAAATTATGTAAAATGTAACAAATTAAATTTTGACAGGGGCTGATAATCCTCCATTCTAAATTTATGCTGAGATCGGGGGTCGATGGAAAATGATCGGTCGGGGGTTCGAGGTAGGGGTGGAGACTCCTTATCCCACATGCACAACACGTGATTTGAGAATAGGGGGTCACCGCCCTGGGTTGGCCCCCCGTTCTCAAACATGGAGTTTGAATATAGGGGGTTGATCTAATGTGGTAACCCCCTGTTTTCATGCCTCATTTTTATAACTGGGGGCCGATCCGGGATGGTGACCTCTCGTTCTCAAAATTAGGGCTCAGAACAGGGGGTCACCACCCAAAATTGGGGAGTCGATCTCTGACTTTATATAAGGGTCCGACCCCCTATTCTCACCCCTCGTTGCCAATAACCTCACTTTTCTCTTGACCTCCTGCGATTTCAACTCAAAATCCAATCATTTCCGTGTTGATTTCTCAAATCCTAATCGTTTTCTTCAAATATTATCCAAAACATACCACAAAGAGCCTTAAATCGTCAAAATCCTCATTTCAACTTAAATTCCCAAAATTTTCCTAAAATGGCTCCCAAATTGGTGATTAAACGAAAGATTGCCCCATCACAAGGAGGACTGTTGCAAGGTGGCCTATCTCAACGAGGTCTGACAAACCGAGCACCGTTGACACAAGGTGCTTTGACACAAGATCAACGACTGCCACCTGAGCATATGCTATAGAATTTAGAAACTAGATGTACAAAGAGTAGTTTGAGTAGGATATGTCAAACCGCTCGATTATTCATTCGAAAACTGTTAACTTTAGAGATTGGGAGTCGTTGGAAATCAAGGAGATGTTTGATAGAATCGCCCTACACAGGGTGTATGGCTTGAGGGGTGATAGCAGCGAGCGTATTGTTCACTTGTTTTATGCAAACTTAACCTCTATCGGGAGAGCAAGATGGGTGAAGGCGTACATCATTGGTATGGAGATTGTCATACCTCTACAGACAGTTAATGAAATGCTCAGGTTTGTCGGAGAATGGCCTGAGGTGGAGAGTTACTACCATGCTTCCCAAGACTGAGATTTTTTCAGATCGACTGAGGGACTAGAATTCTTTAGGGAAATTCATTGCAATTCCAACGTCGTTGGGTTCTTGAAGCCAAAATCCAAGGATTTGAACATCACAGCTTGAGTTATTCATAATTTGGTTACCCACACCATTCTATCCCAGGACGTACATAGAGATCTCATAAGTTGCATGGATCTTTATGTAATGGAGAAACTAAACAACAGGAAGATGTTCAACTCTGACTTCGTGATTATAGGTCACATGCATGAGATTGGTTAGACATGCAACAAGAATTTTTCGTACGACATGTTGATACAGAAGACCGTCGAGCGAGCTCAGATTCAGCTACCGATTGGAGAGAAGCTGAGGGCATAGAGACCCGTCGATGTATTCGATAGATTTCATTTTATTTGAATGAGCCTAGTTCAACCCTACAGAGACAGTATCAGTGTTCGGCTGACGGTAATTTCTGATGCACAGCAGACAACAATCCGTGGTATTTAAAAGAACAACAGAATCAACATAAAACAATATAACTACCATAATACCTCAATATTTAAAATAACAATTAGAAATACATTATACCTTTTGTCGATATGAAACAAATGTGTATCTGCATCCCACTTTAATTTGTAGGTCTTCCTTCAATAATTTTAAAAATCATATTCATGAGCTCATACACTCTGATTTCACATTTGCAACAACAACGGGATATATTTTGTCGTTGCTATCAATGCTGACAACTGTCAGTAATTAGCCGAGATACGAGACATTTCGATGACAACCATCCAAATAGATAATAGGTCTACCACACTGCAGCAAACCTGTCTTGCAAGCAGCTATACACATATACATTCTTTCTAATACACATGACTCATTATCGGCAGAGCGCACCAAGTAAGTCCATAGTCCCAATGTACTATCCGAATTTGATCTATGTATTTCTACTGCGCACGACCACAATAGCTTGTATTGTTTGTCGTCCTACCATTCATTAAGTTTTTGAGCTTCGCTTCTTGCTCTTTTGGCAAGACTTGATGTAATGTTGACATCTAAATCTTTCCCCACTGTTTCGATAATGGATGAAATTTTCCACATAGGCTGACTTTTGAATCTATTCAAATAATGATTTGTCACCCATTTTGCGGTAGCATATTGATTCTTAATTTTTCTTGAACAATTTTGACAATCGTTGAAATTTTTTATTTGAAACGTAAGCTCATTTTGCATTTTCAAAACATTCATTTGCCAATCACATCTATCTTCACACACTGTCGTCAATTGCCGGGATTTATTTTTAATTAATTTGATCTCATAATCATTATTCAAGGCATATTCTACTATTTCTTCTATAATTGTCTTTAAAGAACTATATTTTTTCCTAAGATAAAATCTCATTGAAATTTCTTTTCTTACCAGTATACTTTCCACTTTAACATCCTCGAGTAGACCAATATTTGAAACTCATTGTCTAAGGTTTCGACGTCGATTGCATCTCTATTTCTTCATTACCTTCAAGGTGGTCGAATGTCCAAAGATTACCATATATGAGCGTGAAGTATGAATACCAGTCTAATATTACCATAACAATTTGTTGTCTCGTCTACATCATCTGGTCTACTTAAATCAGAATTCATCAATATCGCTAATATAGAAAAAATTCAAATAACGTAGAGGTTTTAGAGTTTTCACGTGCAGGGAGTGAGAATGGAGGGTCGTTTTGTTATATAATGTTGGAGATTGACACCACATTCTCAAGGAAAACAATTTAGAATGGAGGGTCGTCATGAGCCCGCTACCACTTGTTCTCAAGAACACTAATTGAGAACGGTGAGTTACCCCTTCATAACGGCCTCACTGTCCTCATTAACTTTTTTTTGGGGGGGGGGGGGGGGGGGCGGCCTTGTTTTAGTTGTTTAATATTTTAGTTTAGGGGGTGTTTCAAAAAAACCTCTTACTTTGAAGTTTAAATTGATTTTTACCTTTTCCTCTTTTGGTGGAACACTTGCAACTTTCAAATCTTTATCTCTTTGTTTATTTTGTTTTTATATTGTATTGTCAAATGAGTACATTATGTCTCACAAAACTTTAATCTTTTCTATTTTCGGACACATTCATTAAGAGTGAATTTTTATCGATGACAATCACAATTAACCTTAAACTATCTAAATAGCGAAGAGGTACCTAAACCAAATGCGCTAGCAAATATTTAGACAACTTTATCTTAAGTGACTATAATTTTAAAGTAATGTGAAACAATTTCGTAATGTACTATTTTAGCTTCCATTTATTCTCATACTTTAGCAGACAAGATCAGCTAAAAGCATAATTGTCTTGATCCTTTTGTTTTGTTCACAATAGGCTTTTAATTTCTTGATGAAATATCCAAGCACCACTGTCGTCAAACATGTTGTTCTATAAAATATATGTCATTGCATTTATAATGATCATAAGACTCATGCAACTTGAAAGATCTAACATTTTCAGGTTCTTTTTGTTATCAAAACTATTTAATACATATGTTGAGATATACATTAGTTATGTGTAGATAATTTAGAACTAATAGATTCCTCTTATTTATATGGATTAGAATTGTTTCTATATATGTGTATTTATTTTGTTTCCTACTTCAGTTTATTCTTTTCTTTTTTATTTGGTTCTATTCATGTATACTCTTAATCAATGAATAAGAAAGTTAATTAATCTCTAATACGGTATCAGAGTCAGGTTTCTTAAAAAAAAGAATTAGTCCTTAACCTAGTTGTTGTTCGACGGAAGTGGAGAATACTGAGGTCACTCTGATCCCTCGTCGAACGCCGCATGAGCTTTGAGGCCTTCAGCCCTAGGATCACTCTTCTCCTCGGCGTGCCATCTCCCTGTCGCGCTCCTCTGCTTAGAATGCTACTCATCGCGCGACTGCGTTTATCTGTCTGGTGGCGCAGAGTCGTCGATCGAAGGTCTCATTTCTCCATCTAGTCTCGTCGAAGTCATTGGCTGAAGTTCTTGTTTCTCCGTTTGGTCGCGCATAAATAGTCGGTCGAAGATCTCTATCATCCCCCTCTCATCGTTTCATGTGATCCATTTTTTGTTGTTGGTCTCGTAGAGGGTTGCCTTCTCTCTCGATAGCTTATTGTTTGTAGCTTCAATATTTTAGCCCTTGGAAAGAAGGAAGAATCATTTTGTTTTTCAATTTTTTTTGTTGCTGCCAAAATCTTTGGAGGTCGACAACAAAGAACTCGTGCCTCGTGAAAGGAAGTGGCATGAGCCAGCATTGCCTTTGTAAATTTCAATGTGGGCGTCTTGTCTCAATTCGTTCTCCATGGTAGAACTACATTTGTGTACTAGCTTTACTAGTGATTCTAATTACAATTTTACTATTACTTCTCATAAGTTAAATGGAAGTAATTTTCTTCAATGGTCTCAATCCGTCAAACTCTTCGTTAAAAAAAAAAAAAAACAAATTTGTGTATCTCTCTGAGTTTGCAGTAAAGCCTGAAGATGAAGGTGAGGACTACGATAGGTGGGAGACTGAGAACGCAATGGTCATGTCCTGGCTGGTAAATTCAATGGAGCAAGATATTGCTCGGATCTATCTTTTTCTTCCAATTGCGAATGATATTTAGGTCACTATAAAGATGACATACTTTGACTTTGGGAATGCAGGATAGTTCTTTAAGATGAATACTCAATTGAGAAAAGTCAAACAAGGAGAGGTGAGTGTAGCCCAATACTCCACTCATGAGGTGTTTGCTGAAGTTCGAAAAGAAGAAAGTTGTCGACTGGTGATGTTCGGCTAGCAAAGACCTCTGCATTGATGATCACTAAGCCAGATAAGTCCACTCAGAGGTATCTTAAGTGCTGAAATTGACCTGTTTACGAGTTATGTCACACGTTAAAACTAAATGTTGAAAGTTGCATGGCAAGCTTGCTGACTTCACTCAAACCAACAAATCCTCTTGTGATAATAAAGGAAACTTTCAAGCTTTATATGAAGCACATGTAGCATCTTACTTATCTAGTGACAATTCTTATCCAACAAGGAAATCCTAGAACAATTGTATCGGTTGTGGAGTTCACATCAGTATGTTAATACCTCATCCAATCCATCATCTTCCCTAGCACGAAAGGTACTCCTGCAACAGTGTTTTGTGTTACATTAGATAAATCTGACCCCTAGATCATTGATTTAGGAGCCATTGATCATATGACAGGATCTTTTTATATGTTTTCAACCTATTTCCCTTGATCTGGAAATCAAAATTGCAGATGGTTCAATGCCTGAAATTTCTGGAAAGGTTCTATCATTGTTTCTCTTTCCCTTACCTTAAATAATGTCCTTCATGTGACAAACTTATCTTATAACCTTTTATCTATTAGCAAAATAACTCATGATTCTACCTGTCTAATCAAATTTGTGTGTACTAGTTGTGTTTTTCAAAACCAATTCTCGGATGATTGACAATGCTAAAGAAAGTTGTGGTCTTTACTACTTTGCCTCAGACGACCTCTCGAGTAAACCAGTTCTTAAATTATGTTCTTCTAGTTTTTTATCTTTAGAGGATGAAATTATATTAATAGACTCGGTCATCCTAGCTTTGGTTATTTGAAACATTTATTTCCTGTTTTATTCAAAGATAAAAATATTGGTTCCTTTCAATGTGAGATTTGTCAATTTGATAAACATAGGGGATTTATTTATCATATTTTAGCATACATGTCATCTAAACATTTTTTCCTTATTCATAGTGACATGTGGAGATTGACTAGGATTAGAAATTTGTCTGACTCTTGATGGTCTATTATTTTTATTAATAATCATACATGAAACACATGAATTTATTATCTTAAGACAAATCTAATGTTGCTGAAACTTTCAAAAAGTTTAACTCCATGATTAAAATTCAATTTTAATCTCAAAATTTTTAGAACTGATAATAAGAGAAAATATTTTAACAACATTTGTGATAAGTTTCTTGTAGGACAATGCATCATCCACCATAGTTCGTGTGTTGATACACCCTAATAGAACAAAATAAAAAAAAATTTGACATCTATTAGAAGTAGCTCAAGCTTTCATGTTTTTTATTAATGTAATTAAAAGTTTTTGGGGAGAGTTCATATTTAATGTTGCATACCTAATTAATAGGATGCCAAGCAAAGTAGTATACTATCAACCTTCTTTAAAAGTTTTACAATCATATTTTTCTCATAACAGATCTTTTACTCACTTAGTACCTAAAGATTTTAATTGTACTAGTTTTGTTCACATCCATGATTATAATCGAAATAAATTATATCTTAAGGCAACTAAATGTGTTTTTTAGGTTTCTCTCTTATTCAAAAAGGATAAAAATGTTTTGATACGAGCTTGGAAAAAATGTTTGTTAGCATGGATGTCACATTCTTTGAAAGTAAACTATTTTTTGAAAACACTTTTCTTCAAGGGCAGAATAGGGGAATGATTGAAGATAAGTTTTGAAAAATTATTATTATGCCTATACATGTTCTTAACTATGACCAAAACAGGACAACAAATGTAGAACCTGCTATTAGTAATGTAGCTCCAACCTCTGAACTTCATGTACTCGAGAAGGAAAGAAAAGCAACATATTGATCTACTGGCTATTCCAATGACGACATCATCTAAACCAAGTGTTGATCCAGGTAATCTCAACTCTATTACATTTCTTCTTAATCCAACTCTAAAGTCTGATCATATTAAACATGTTACAACTTTTGAGTCAATCCAAAATGATCTTAGTGTATCCATAGCTCTTAGGAAAGGTGTATGTGAGTGTACCAAACATCCTATTACTCATCATATGTCATATCATAAACTCTCACCTAGTTTTAGAGCCTTTACCACTAACATCACTGATGATAAATTCAAAAAACAATACAAGAATCAATAAGTATTTCAAAGTGGAGGGAGATTTTCCTAGAAGAAATAAGAGCTTTAGAGAACAATGAAACTTGAGAGATGACAGAGCTTCCAAAAAGAAAACACCTCGTTGGCAGCAAGTCGATTTTCACAATCAAGTATAACTCGGATGGCTCGGTAGAAAGATACAAAACTAGGTTTGTAGCTCGGGTTTATTCAAACTTATGACCTACATTATGTGAAAACATTTACCCTAGTTGTCAAACTCAACACTATCAGGGTCTTACTTTCACAAGCTGCCAATCTAGATTGGCCTTTTTCTCAGTTTGATGTTAAGAATGCATTTCTTAATGGTAATTTAAAAGAAAAGATGTTCATATAAGTGTCTCAAGTATTTGATAATACAAGTATTGTAGAAAAGGACTGCTGATTAAGGAAGTCCTTATAAAGAAAATCCAATTAAAAAGAAACTAAATGAAAATACTATGTTACCAAGGAAAAATACTCGAAAGAAAAATAAACTAAACTATATATGAACAACTTACTCCTATTTTGGACGCTCTGTGTCTTTGTGTCTAAGGCCTGAAAAAAAAAGGTATACATATAAAGTAAATTGACTATATCAGGGAAATAAACCAATTGAGGACCATACAAGAAATCCCTCAAAATTGGACTTGGAGTCGATACCACCAAACAGAGGCATTGCAGCTCCCAAACTTTGGGCACCCCGGTGCCAAGAACCCTTGGGCTCTAACATTCGTTTGAGTCGGCGTCTCAAAGTTCACCTACTCCGCGTTGACGTAACACTTGTCGTGTAATTGAAAATCTTGGAAACTGTTATAGTAGCACGACTCATCATTCTCCACCTCTGAAGCTCACGTTGAAAATTCAAGGGTGTCTCGGCATCGACTTTGTGTTTCGTGGGGACCACTCTCAGCCTCTATGAATTTTGTGATAAAAACTTGAGTGTTCTCAATTTCTCATTATCAATTGGCATTTCACTCAAACCAGACATGTTAATATTCATATTTGTACATCAATTATAGATTTTATCCATCAATTTTTAGATTTTCTATAAAGAATTGAATTCTACAATAAAATTCAAAAATGCTAAAAGGGCTTAAAATCGACTGTAGTTTGAAGTTCTCTTTCTTCTTTGTTGTAGATTGATATGTCAAAGGCCTCGATTTGTAATTATTTGATCAGAAATTCTGAAGAGATACTGAAAATGATAACGATTTCGACTTATCCACTAAGTTTTATTGACATGTAATCCTTATACGTGTTTTGGAAAACTCGATTGTGGTTAAATCAAGAGAATTTTCCTCTGCACTTTTCGATTCTCTCTTGGCATCTTGCAACGCTTATTCATCAAATGTAAAAAACTAGATCTAGAGTTCACAATATGCTTTTATATTAACTTTGGCCAATCCAATTAGTCAAAGTCCATGACTCATATTTGAATGTCGTATTTAAATCAATTAATTCAAATCAGTGTGTGAAAAATGAAATATCTGTCACAGCCCCCACATCCAAAAAATGACCAGTTTCACGGTGCGTATTTTCTGATCTTGTTGTTATTCATCTTCACAGGATCAAGTGAGAAAGTCCCGGGTTTACATTTACAATGCAAACACTGCATAAATGCTATTAATAATTATATTTTAAATAAATATCAAATAAAACACTGAACTATGAAATGAAATGTTTTTAAATTTTAACATTGAATAATTTTTTTTTCAAATTATCCACTGTTACAAAATGGACCAAATCTGTTAAATGTTATTTTCTTTTCTTCAGTTCATTCCTAGTGCACTTGACAAGAAGAATGACTTTCTCCCTTTTCTCTTGGTTTCTTCCAAGAACTCAACCAGGACAGTAATCAAATCAGTGGCGATGGAAAGATGTTGAAAACCCTTTACATTTCATTGCGAAGCGATAAATCCATGAGCTCACTTATAGAGGGGAAAAATAGACTGCAAGGAAGTGTTAAAGAGGAGAAGGGAATAGAATTAGGTTTCAAAAAGGGATTTAGAAGAAAAGAAAGGAAAAGACAAAGCCCGCAAACGTCAGTATTTAAAGAAGAACAATTGAAAATACAAAGAATCAATGAACTTTTGAAAACTTTGATGATGCATCTACAACTTAAAATTGAAAAAAATAGTTCGTTTTAATTTAAACTTTATGAGTTTTTTTAAAAAAACAAATCATAAACTATCAACTCTAATAATTTAAACTTTAAACTATCTAAAACTTAAAAAATCAAATCTTGGCAGAAAGTCGATCACTGTCCGTTTACTGAGAACGGACGGCCGATCTAAAAGAATAGAGGTCCGTTTTTGAAAATTTCTAAAATTACTTATTAATTTCAAAAAATATCAAACAATATCGAATTTTCTAAAATTACTTATTAATTTCAAAAAAATATCAAATAATATTAAATTTATTTAAAAATTTTATCACATACTCACCACATAATGAAAAGATAATCTGAAAAGTTTTGTAATTTTCTAACACTTGTACAATTTATTATAATTTTTTTACATCTATTTTATAAAATAATTAATTAAAATTACAATAAACCATACCAGTTTTATAAAATCACAAAAAATTCTAGATTATCTTTCTATGATTTGTACGTGGTAAAAGTTTCAAGTAAATCTAATATTATTTGATATATTTGTAAAATTAATTTATAAAATAAAGAAGTAATTTTAAACAAATAACAAAAGATATTAGATTTACTTAAAAATCTTAATACACGTTTAACAAGTCATGAGACAATAATTCAAAAATTTTTGTAATTTTTTAACACTTGTACGATTTATTATAATTTTAATGAAATATTTTATAAATCAATAAATCATAAAATGTTAGAAAATTACAAAAATTTTCCGAGTATTTTCGCATGATTTGGTAAACATGGGGTAAAATTTGCAAGTAAATATAATATTGTTTGGTATTTTGTTAAAATTACTTCTTTATTTTATAAATTAATTTTACATATACACCAAATGATATTGATTTTACTTGAAAATTTTACCACATGTTCATTAAATCATAGATAGATAATCTAAAAATTGTCATAATTTTATAAAATTCGTATGATTTATTGTAACTTTAATTAATTATTTTATAAAATAGATGTAAAAATATTATAATAACTTGTATAATTATTAGAAAATTATGAAAATTTTCAAATTATCTTCCCATCATATGGTGAATATGTGATAAAATTTTTAAATAAATTCAATATCGTTTGGTATTTTCATAAAATTAATAAATAATTTTAGAATTTTTTAAGAATGAAAGTCCGTTGTTTTAGATCGGCCGTCTGATCATTGAGAATGGACGGTGATAAGTAGTTTATCATGGTTTGATTTGTTAAATTTTAGATAGTTTAAGTTTTAAAAAATAATTATAGTTTAAGGATTAAATTAAAAAAAAAATAACAGAGCCGGATGAAAAAGCAACAAAATCAGAAGAACAATCGAAATTAGACGAAGAACCATGGAGAAAAAGCGGAAGATCTTTGAAAAAGGTCGAAAATTTCTGTATCTGGGAAACATCTTTTCTGTTGCTGGTCCTTGGTAGATCTTTAGGCAGATCTCTAAGTCTCTGAGTAAACAAAGAATCAATGGAGGTCTGAGAAGAGACTTCTCGACAGTGAATCAAGTTGTTTTCAGCGAAAACGGAGCTTTCTTCATATTTCATAAACCTCCCCGCCGCAGCCATGGCAGGGGAAGAAACAAAGCTCTGAGCTAATTACCCACACTCTGAGAGTAACTCAGGTGCAGAAAACACGACCCAGAGTGAAAATGGCGGATTTTTCAGGAAAGGAAACAGTCAACTGCAAATCATGCGTAATTTTCTAACGTAAATTTACAAAGGAAAGTTTTCTGTTCGAATGGGCGGAAAAAAATAATTCAGGATGTGAAATGAAAAACACATTATTTCAGTATTTTATTTTATCTTTACCCTCATATTTTTGGAATCTGAAACTGTTCAAGGACGCAGAAACTGGTTACCAAAACCCTAAATTTCATCTGTCCGGCTTGTTCATCTCTTTCTGAACACGATAAAAACGAAGTTCGCTGCGCATTGAAAAGAATCACCTTTTGTTTGTCGTGGGTTTTTATGATATTTGTGTCGTTTTTGTCATCAATATTTCACGCATGTTTGGTTCGATTTGACTGAAAAATGGATTTTTGTCTGGTTTTCTTGGACAAGAACATACCTAAACCTTCCCAGCCATTTTTGATGGTTCACCTCTACTGTTATTGAAGTGTCAGAACAATTGACTGCCCTTAAAAGCGAGACATGTTTTAAATTCTTAGTTGCCCCCGAGAACCAACTAATTCTTTTATATCTAATGTTTGGTTTCATTTCTCTTTCTAAAATCCTTTAGTTTTCTCATTGAACTTTTTGAGTAAATTTTTTTACGATTCGATATCAAATTATTTTTTGTTGAATTAAATTATCACAATTTGATTATGTTCGGTCATGTGTGATTTTTCGATCAAATGATCAAATTGGTGAAAATGAAGAGTACCCTACAGTTAAATTACAAAATATAGGGTTAGATAACCGAATTACCAAGCATAGAGTTTTAGTTGAAGTTTAAATTTTCTATTTAAAAGTTTATTTAATGTATATATCAGTAATATTTAAAATAAAAGTTTAACAAAGTATTAATTTGAAGAAAAAAAAAGTGTGGAAACTTCCTCGCCGGAATGAAACAAGAGAGGGCGAGGAGAGAAGTCGAGAGAGTGAGAAGGAGATCCTTCATTCGGTTTGAGTTTTTGTCGTCGTATTCATCGTGATTTGGCGATGTTCTTTGAGTGTACATCATTTTTAATCCTATGTTTTGTTCATTTTCATTAGTTTTTATGTTTCTGTTGGGAAATCCGATTTCGAGTTTGAAAACTCAAAATTGTTGGTTGAAATCCAAGTATGTCCGTCGATTCTGAGTTTTTAAATGTGTTGGTATCAGTTTTGGGTCAAGTTTTGCGCTTGGAGTTTTCTAACGAGTTATCCGAAAAATGCAGCTTAAGTTGTGACTTATTATGTGCTAAGCTACGGCGCCAGCTTGTTACACGTGGGTGAATGATGCGTGCGACATGGCTCATATGCCAGATGATTGACGCAAAGGGACTCAATGATTTGTGCCGCGACGATGTGTCACTTTTCGAGGGCAGCAGCGTGGCCTTCATGAGCTGCAGTGTTGGGCTTTTTTAAGGTCATTTTGGCCCATTTGTTTGGGGTCTCATTTTGAGGTCGTTCTTTGGGCTTATTGTGAGTTTGGTTGTGAGGATATTAGTCAAACCTGTATTTTTGTCATCCGGCAAAGTTCACAACAGTTTATCGTTCACTCCAGCTTGGGTTCTTATCTATTGTATATGACCTATTCATTACCCCTTGAGTTTTCATAGAATTCTTAGATCGGTTTTGTTTTAGGTTCCAATTATTTTACTTATATTAAGTCAGTTCTCGAGAGTATTGTTCATGTAAGTAGGTTTGACAATTGTCATTAAGGTGAAGTCTTTTTATTGTAATGCATATGCATCATGATTTTCAAAGTTCTTATCTTGTGAGATATTACATATAAAACAAGACATGTCATGTTTAATAACAAATCAGTTTTATAATATAATTACAATAGTTTTATACGTTTATTTTACACATACATGGTATTTTATTTATATACCAGATGGAGCACTGCCTGTTTTGAGCCATGATTTTGGTTATTTACTTATTATACATCTCCTTATGCGATTAGATGTTTTTGTTGTTACCATACGATAGAGTAATGAGACAGTGATTACGTGTCTTTGGGTACAAAATCATAAACTTTATATGGATGTATATTTATTTCATATCATTTTACAATGATTAGTTGTACTTTTTGAGTTTTAATTATTGTTATCTTATTATTTTGTCATCACTGCGTGAAATCAAATCATCTTGTGTGGCTATGTTTTTAATTTTTGTTAAGTGTTCAATTACAAATTATGTCTCGAATTGAGCGATTGAATTTTATTTGAAGATTAAATAATTTGACCCAACATTTCTGTTTAGGTTTTGCCTCGAGTCGTGACACTCTTAGCTCTTAGAAGAAGCGTGCTTCAATTTGGTTGTTTTACTCGGTATTAGCTTACGAGCCAACTCATTTTTTCACCCTAGCAAAACGAGTCAACTAGCATAATTCTTTCAAGTTAAACAAAATGAGCGGAGTTGAAGATCTAGACTCGTGAACTAACATCACGTCTCCTTTCGCCTGTTTAAGCTAAACGAAGTGACATCCTCTCTCTAGTTGAGATTTTATGATAATATAACACTAACATTATAAAACGACTGACATAAATATTAATCAATTAATTTACAATAATATACAACATTATAAGGTTGAAAATTTTGAAGAATTTTTACACAATCATAACTAGCCAGTTCTGCTTATTTGACTCGTTTAAATTTCATGATTTCTTTGGCTTGACTAGCCTAACTCGTTATCTCGGGAAGCCAGGTTTTTCCAAGCTCGGTTTGACTCTCTCATTAGACATCTTCAAGTCCTCCAGCAACTTGGCCAAAAAATAAATAAACAAATAAATAAAAAGATAAACCCAACTTAATAACAGAGTGAGGAGCCAATAACAATAAAACTAGCCAATTAGATTTTAATTATTTTAGGGAGGAGGATATAAGTCATTTTAGTAGTGCCAAGCCTTTGGTATGATTGTCACAAATAATGAAGTCATACATCTTGCTTGTCTGACCCCATTTGTTATCTTTGTCATCCATTGAGCTACGACAATGACATTTGCGATTGCCTAAAAGTCACTTTGCTCCACAATAATCAAATTCAATAATCATGTGTTACATCAGATTTGCTAATGATCCCAGGTTGATGCTATGTACTCCTCCGCTTGACTGAATACTTCATTATGAATATATCGACAACACAGATTGAACTAGAAGCTGGTTCATACTTTATTACTGGTATATGGAAAGCACGGATTGAAAATGCACCGCACCCAAGTAAACAAGGAACAAGATGAATTCACACAGGTTAAACTAGCATCGCACACCCAAAAGTTGTCGTATTGACCACTTAAATCAGAAGTATACAAATTTTAGTAATATTAATTTTTATTTTCATTTTAAAACGATCCATATTTCACCGTACAGTTTCGGTTCCAATGCTCAGCCATGGGAACATTTACTTTACAGTTCATTTCAATTCGGCCCTGAACCGGATTGATCTGGACAGTGCCTGTCCTCGTTTTAACCATAACTATGGCTGCAAATAAAACACATCCACTACTTGTACCCAAATAGAAGTGCTATGCAAATTACTCAGTAACATTACTGAGTTGGAAATGAAGCTACTGAACTAATGGCTTCTAAAACACGAGAAAACAATGAGAAAATCTGCCAGAAACTGTAGATTTCTTCCTAAACTAAGTGTCTTTTGTTTGACTCAATCATTTATAATAGTTACAAGTAAAACATTCTTCCTAAAGTTGTAGATGTCAATTATCGTCTGTAATCTATAACCATCTCTTATAGACATGAATGTACAGTCTCTTCACAGCCTGACCAATCAAAAAATAGCCAAGAAAAAGCAAGACTAAAAACCCAAAATAAGACAAGGGCAAGTGAACAAACCCCAAGACATTACCAAGCGGAGTAAATGGGATGGCGATTCCGATGGCGGAAATTACGACTGTCGAACAAATGACAGGCCACGAGGCGATCTCTTGAACAAACGGAATTTTCTCCGTACGGATCAAGTGGATGATCAAAGTCTGCATGAGAAGCCCTTCGATAAACCATGCAGAGTGAATGAATTCCTTGTCCAAAACCAAATCATCGTATGTCACGTAATACAACCACAGGAACACGAGGGTGGCCACGTCGCATAAAGTACAAACCGGGGCGTTCCATAGGAGGAACATAGGTAGACTTTTTTTTGACCATTTTTGAGGGATTTTCACATAATCTTCTTCCATCTTATCCCACGGAATCGCAATCTGCCCCACACCATACAAGAAGTTCTGCGTAAGAAGCTGCCTTGGAGTTAAAGGCTCGAATTTGAGGAAAATGGTGGCGATGAGAATTGCAATTACGCCTCCTAAATTGGCAATGACAGACATTTTTATATATTTCATGGTGTTACCGAAAGTTTTCCTCCCCTGGTCAACTCCGGCCACCAGAACGTTCAGGTCTTTCTCGAGTAGAATTATATCGGCAAAGTCTTTAGCAACCGACATTCCAGAATCAACCGAGATTCCTATGTTGGCGGCATCCAATGCCAGTGAGTCGTTGATTCCGTCTCCGAGGAATCCAACGACATGCTTACCTTTAGTCTGCAAGGATTGGACTACTCGTAGTTTTTGGGTCGGGGTTAGCCGAGCAAGGACTGTGGCTCGTTTAACCGTCTCATGAAAGGCATCTTGGTCGAGTAGCTCTAAGTCTGGTCCAGTAATTACGTGAGTCGTCCTAATGCCAACTTCCTTGCAGACCTTCACAGCCAGCGAGAGTGAGTCACCCGTTAGGACTTTTGCTTTCACTCCTTTCTCTGCTAGCCGCCACAGGGCTTGCTTTGCCGAGTCCTTCGGTGGGTCAAAGAACGTTATAAGACCGAGGAAAGCCATGTCTGATTCGAAATTCTCATCAAAATTTGTGTTTTCAATGCCTGTTTGCTGCAACGGTAAAGAAAAACCAAGAGAACACATTATTAATCAGGAATTGGAAAAAGCTTTATTTCAAATGTCTAATCTTGCTGGCTCATTTTATAAATTAACTTATTTGCTTGAATAAGCAAAAAAAGACTATGCAATCAGATAGCATTTGAGGCTAATTTAAGTCATCACTTAAATCTTCATTAAAAAAAGCATAGATGCTTAATTTTATCCAACATGCTTTAAGACGAGCTTAATTAAGTTCAGGAAATAGTCTTTTTACATAAAAAGTAATCCTAAACTTAACCAAGCAACAATATAGATATCCCCAATGTTGGCTAAAATGATATTTGATAGACCATCTAAGTGAAAACCCAAATCAAAGAAGAGAATTGACATACTAAATCAAGCCCCTTTATCGCCACTCCAATAACTCGTAAACCCTCATTACTTATGTCTTCTGCCATATCCAATATCCTCTTATAGTCTTCCGAAGAAAATTTGGTGTGCATAGACTTATCGACTTGCTCGATGAAAGAACAAACTTTCATAACTTCTTCTAGTGCTCCTTTAGTTACCATATATCTTACAGGAAATTTATAATCACCGCCTTCTACATCAGTTTCTAATATAACAGATACTCGTCTTCGTATGAAATCGAATGGGATTTCATCGACCTTTCTCCACTTGGATGGTTGGAACCTAAATCCGTATGTGTATACATGTGCTAATATCGCGTCGTCCAAAGGATACTTCTGATCAGTCTTGAAATAAGAATTGAGAAAGGCAAAGCGTAAAACTTTTTCTTTGGAAGCACCGAAGCTATCTAGATGATTAACCATGATTGCTCGGTCTATAGTTAATGTTCCTGTTTTGTCTAAGCAGAGGATGTCCCTGCAATAAAGAATTTAGAATAGTTAGTGGAACTGCTCTAATAGGTGAAATAAATTATCAATTGCTAAAATATGATATTATATTAATGAGCATCACATCAAGAGATAAATTTAGAATTACTCAAATATAAAATACCAAGAAGAAGTTTGTTAAATAAATTAATTGGTGCAAGAAATAAAATAAAATAAAAATAGTTAAAATATGACGATATATTAATGATTGCCACCAAAAGGTAAAATTATATTGAAAGATTAGATGATTATCTTAGTATTACTCAAAGATTAAATATTAGAAAGAAGTTTGTCAATGAGTCACAAACAACTTTAAAATGAAAATGGATGTTTTCTTTCAAGGACAGGATGAGTCCATTAAAGTCTATGACTACAACGAAAAAGGACAACTGTCTAAGATTACCCGAGAAAATATGAAAGTTTTAAGCCAAAATTGAGCTTACATTGATCCCATGTTCCGTATTGCAGTAGCGCTTTTGACTATGCATCTATCTTTTGCCATGGTAAGTGCTCCTTTTGCAAGACCCGTATTTATGATAATGGGAAGCATTTGAGGAGTTAATGCACAGGCAACAGAGATTCCAAAAAGGAAACTCTCGCTCAAATCATGAGATGTTATGTAATCAGTTATCACTATGATGGCAACGACTACAAGCATAACACCGATAAGAACAAATGATATGCGTCGAATTCCATCCTCGAAGCTGTCTGGTTGTTTCTTCCTGCCTATTGTAGAAAACATGGTACTCATATAAGTTTTAGATCCGGTGGAAACTACTAGACCAGTTCCACCACCAGATATTACACTTGTTCCCTGAAACCAAAAAGATCTAATTTATTCATTCGTAGTAAACCCCAATATTGAGTGAAGAAGTAAATTTAGCTAGCGAAACAAAATAAGGAGTCAAAGTATAAGAATTATAAAATCACCAAATGAAATGTTTTTTATTGTTTCCCAACCTCATCAATTGTTGTAGTTGCTTTAGATAAAACTATCGACTCCTTACAAAAATTAAATATATATGTGAATTACAATTAAGAAATAAATATAAAATTCTGATTTCAACAAATAGGTAGTTTATTCCAACCATTTGAGAACAACAAACTAAATACAACAAATGTTTACTACATTATGGATATTATTTAAAATTAATGATAGGTTTATTTTCTTATTTTAGTCTGTTCTTACTTGCTGACGTGACGATCATTAGTTAGTACAATTAATATTTTTTTTTAATTTTTATAATTTATCTTAACTATTACACTAATATATAAAATTTTAATATAAACCTAACATTACCATTATTGAAATTTGTTCCATGAATATTAGTGCTATATTGTTTACAACAGGAAAAACAATGTCGGGTTTTGAATATACACACCATGAAACAAATATTTTTCAAATCAAGCAAAGGTGTGGTCTGATCTTCTCTAATGTCTGCTGATTTTTCAGTTGACCAGGACTCCCCTGTTAATGAAGACTGACTGCAAGAATGAGGATGTGATCATGTGATTTATAATCAGCTGTATAGAAAAAGAGAACTGGCATTATAGAACTCAAAAGCCTTATCTAGAAAAACCCAAAAGAAAAAATCGAACCAATACCTTACGACAAGGTGTTTTGAAGTTAATAATCTCACGTCTCCTGGGAAAAGGTCCCCAGGCTCAAAAACGACGATATCACCAGGGACGACATCTCTTTGATCAACTTGAACTATCAGCTCAGTCTGTAATACTCTACCGGCACATCTTTGAACTTTTACTGGGCATCTAACAAATTCAGACAGTTTCATGGCTGCTTTCGAACTGCTATACTCCTGCGAGATAAATCAAATTAAAACCAAATGTTAAGGATATGCCGAAAAGGGGGAGGGGAAGTTAAAAGTGAAATACCTGATAGAACCTGAGGGAAACACTTATGAAAACTAACACAAGCATGACGCATCCATTTGGATTATCACTGGTTATGTATGAGAGTATGGATAAAACGATCAAAATGATATTGAAAGGGTGGAAAAAAGCGTTCCATAGTAGCTCCCACCATCTTGGAAAGGAATAGTCAACGGGGACATTTGGACCATTTTCCTTCAATCTCCTCTCGGCTTCAGTAAAACTCAGGCCTGCAATGACAAAAATTTGATAATGAAGTCCTCACTGTGGCATTTCAACAAACATATATCAACACCGTTTCACTGAACAACATAGATTAAGGTTTTAAGTTTTTCAATTATTAAGGAAGCTCACCTCTCTCAGTGGATCGAACATACTCAAAAGCAATGTTCCTCTCCGTTTGTGCTAATGCATAGAGCCAAGCGTAGACTTTTTCTTCTTCCTCTGTCCTCGACCCCCCATCCAGTCTTTCTACACCATTTACCCAAAAATACAAGCAAACTCCTCTTAATCAGAGCTATAAACACTAGAGCAAAACAAAAATCCAAGATTACATACTTCCAGACATGAATCGGCGCAAAAACCCAAAAGTGGAAAAGAGGAATCCATTGCTCTGGGATCCTGGCTGCTGCAGCACTTGGTCGAGGAGAGTCTCGCGAATGGGGAGGGAAGAGGGGAGGTTGAAATGATTTTGGGGGGCGAATAAGGTGGGAAATCTGGGCCTTCCCATTGAAGTAATTTGAAGATGGATTTTGAGATCGGTAGAATGGACATGAATGAACTAGAAAGAGAAAGCGAAGTTGTGAGGCGATGAGGGCAGAAAGGAAGCATTTTTGGGGGAGTTGAGAGTTGAAACTTTGAAGAGAAGGTACGAGAGAGACTCGTAGCGTAAACATCGAAAAAAAATTCCTCTGTCTCTCTCTCTGGGCGTCCACTCTCTCTCTTCAACTACCAGACGTCGACGACGGTTTGGTTGAAGCAGGTGGAAGAGAAAGGTTGACTTCGGACTAGACAAACGTAAACTGCTGACAACGTTGGGCTCTGGCTCGGTTCCTAGTTCAAAAATGGAAACTTTTTGAATTGGATCGCATATTCCAGTCGCTGAAACACGATTAATCACCAACTCAACTTTACCCAGAACAGGAATCAGACATTTGTTTTTGCAGCCAAGCAAATAACTTAGAATAAAAGAACAATCATAATCAAGATCAACCCACACCAGCTAGTCATCTAAAACATTCATTTGGTTTTGTTGGACTGAGAAAATCTATTACTAATCTTAAATACTAAATCAACTTAATTCATCTTTAATCAAATGACTTTCTTCTGCTCTAAATCTTTCACTAGATTCAATCTGACTAATGAATCATAGGAATAAAGGCAATGTTTATTACAATTTTCTCAATGTCTCTCCATAGAAAATCCAAAAATAATATTTGGGCCGATTAATCATTTCTTTCGTTTAGCAATACTTGAGTTTTTTGTCGCCCATTTTGTCACACAAACGCAGGTATCTTCTTATAAATTTAGTAATTAAAAATCAGAGATCATTTTTATAAAAAGAATTATCTAATTAATTATCAAAATTTATTTTTCATACACTTATTTAATCGATCAATTTAAATTTTTATAACACAACGATAAAAAATCATTTTTTTCTGACTTAATTAATTAAAAAACTAGGCTTTCAACTTTGTTATGATATTCTCTATAATTTCAATTCTCGTTTGATATCTCGATCCCCACCTCAAATTATTAGTCAAAATTTAATTTTATTTACAAAACTTATCTCAACACTCTTATTCTTAATTAGTACTTTCATATTCTTGTGACAGCAAAATTATGAATTAATAACATAGTAGAAACACAAATTTTTTCGAATTCAAGTGTCACACTAAACAAACATGTGTTATTCCTAACCACTCTAAAACCTATTTTTATTTTCAAAGACCTTTGATGTGATCAAAGAATATTGCACATTAAAACATGATAAAATAAATGCTTTATAAATAAGTTCCATGCATAACAATAAAAAAATAAAAAAAAAGTAGATTAAATAATGGGTTCAATCAAATCCTAGAGGACTAATTTAAATTACCATAATTAAAAAAAAAATAAAAAACCATGATTCTAAAATAGCAAATATTCACAAAGACAGATTCGAAAAAGTCATAAATAAAAGATAATTATTTATGAAAACATGATTCAGTTGGAACATTGATATCTCTGTGAAAATATGATTCTTTTTTTGTCTATTGGTCGTCGATTCATAATGAAAATTTTCTTCAGAAGTCTATGTGTTTATAATGCTCTATGCGTATCTTCCTTAATCGCATTTAAAAAAATAAATTTAAGTAATTATCAATTTTAACTATATATTATGTATTTTATTTCAGTTACCTTCTTGTACTAAAAACACCTGCAAACCAAATATTGTACTTTGATTTTATTATTAGTTTTGACTTTTTATCAATAATTTCGTTAAATCGTCATTTAAAAAATTATCACTTCAAATTTTTATCACATATTCATTACTTAATGTGAAGATAATTTTTATGATTTTTTAACACATGAACGATTTCTTGTAATTTTATTTTAGTAAGTTATAAAAATATTATAATAAATCATACAAGTTTTAGAAAGTCACAAAAAATTTTATATAATTTACTCATTATGCGGTGAACATGAGAAAAACTTTTCAAATAAATCCAATATCTTTTTTATTTTTTAAAAATTAATTTATAAAATAAAGAAGAAATTGAGATTAATTTTAAAAAATATCAAAAGACAATGAAATTATTTGAAAAACGTTTCACATATTTATCGCATCATAAGTAGATAATAGAAAAATTTTCGTGATTTTTTAAAACTTGTATAATTTATTATAATATTTTTATAAATTACTAAAATAAAATTATAATACATCGTACATGTATTAAAAAATCATGAAAATTTTCAGATTATGTTCTCATTACGTAGTAAACATGTGGTAAAAATTTTAAGTGAATCCAATATCGTTTGATAATTTTTTAAATGAATGTTTAACGAAATTATTGATTGAAAGTCAAAACTGATAACAGAATCAAAGTACAAGATTTAGTTTGTTCGTTTTGTTAGTACAAAGGGCTAACTGAAATAAAATGCATAGTACAAGATTAAAATCGATAATTACTCAATAAATTATTAACTTTAGGAATATTATGTTGAGTTGTAGAGCCTAATTTAGGTTTGAAGGTATTTTAGTAATATTTACCCTGTTATTTTGTAACCCTAAATTGTCTATTATATGAAGACATATTTAGACTATTGGAGATAGAGAGAGTGTGAGGCAAAACTATTGTAACTCGTTCCTTTGTTCTTAGTGAAATCTGTCAACGGCCAGTGGACGTAACTCTCACAACGAGAGTGAACCACTATAAATCTCTCCGTGTTATTTTTCTTTTCGATTTTTGATCGTTCGTTATAGGTGGATTAGGACGTGTAATCCTAACAACTGGTATCAGAGCTTTAGGTTGAAGCTGTTTCGAAAATCAGGGTTTGATTTTCTCGAAGGTTTCGAACGAATCAGATGACAGGCGACGATAATACAGGACACGGTATTGGAAAATTCGATGGGACAGATTTTGCATTCTGGAGAATGCAAATTGAGGACTAGTTGTACGGGAAAAAACTTCATCTTCTCCTGAGTGCGAAACCAGAAAAGATGGAAGACGGTGAATGGAATCTCCTTAACAGACAGGTTTTGGGAGTCGTCCGATTGACGCTAGCCAAAAGTGTTGCTCACAACGTAGCAAAGGAGAAAAGCACCACGAGCCTAATGAAGGCTCTGTCTGATATGTACGAGAAACCCTCTGCGAATAATAAGGTATTTCTTATGAAGAAATTATTTAATCTGAAGATGATTGATGATACTTCTGTTGCAGCGCATCTGAATGAATTTAATACTATTGTGAATCAATTGCTATCTGTGGATATTGATTTTGGGGATGAGGTTCGTGTCCTAATTTTGCTGGCGTCTCTATCGAATAGTTGGGAGCCTATGAGGGCAGCAGTTAGTAACTTAGTCGGAAGCGCAAAATTGGTATTCACCGATGTGAGGGATCGTATTCTTGCCGAGGAGGTTCGTAAAATTGATTCTGATGAAACATCAAAAGGTTCAGCCCTGAATGTTGAAAACAGAGGCAGAGTCAATGATAGAAACTACAACCGAGGTAGGGGCAGATCTAAGTCAAAGAATTGAAGAGGTCAGTCTAAGTCCCAGCGAACACTTGAGTGCTGGAATTGTGGTAAGCAGGGTTACATAAAAAAGGATTGTAAAGCACCGAAGAAGAACGGAAATGACAAAGGTGATGAAGCAAATGCGGTAACAGAAAACATCACTGATGCACTACTTCTTTCGGTTGATAGCCTGATAGACTCGTGGGTCTTGGATTCGGGAGTATCTTTTCACACCACCGCACATAAGGAATTAATAGAAAATTATGTGACTGGAAATTATGGCAAAGTCTACCTTGCAGATGGTGAGCCACTGGATATTGTGGGTATCGGGGACATCAAACTGAGGATGGCAAATGAATCTGTTTGGAAGATCAGTAAAGTGAGACACGTGCCAGGGTTGTTGCGAAATCTGATTTCAGTTGGACAGCTTGATAGTGAAGGTCATCATGTCAGTTTCGGAAACAGTGATTGGAAGGTTACTAAAGGAGCGATGGTCCTCGCTCGAGGTCATAAAACAGGTACCTTATATATGACATCTACATGCAGAGACACAATTGCTATTGTTGATAATTCAAAGAACACAGAGTTGTGGCATTGCAGATTGGGCCACGTGAGCGAGAAAGGAATGAAGCTTCTTGTTAAGAATGGTCAGATTCCGGACTTGAAGTCTGTCGAGTATCAGTTATATGAAAGCTGCATTTTTGGAAAACAGAAACGTGTCAGTTTTCTAAAGGTTGGGAAGGAGCTGAAGAAGGAAAGACTGGAATTGGTACACACTGACGTGTGGGGACCCGCACCCGTTTCTTCTCTTAGTGGATCATACTACTACGTGACATTCATAGATGATTCAACAAGAAAGCTATGAGTTTACTTCATGAAAAATAAATCTGATGTGTTTAGTGTTTTCAGGAAGTGGAAGGCCTTGGTTGAGAACGAAACAAATCTGAAGGTGAAGTGTTTGAGGTCAGACAACGGAGGTGAGTATATCGATGTGAATTTCAAAGAGTTTTGTGCTGTGAATGGAATCAAGATGGAAAAGACTATTCCTCAAACACCTCAAGAAAATGGAGTTGCTGAAAGGATGAACAGAACACTGAATGAACATGCAAGGAGCATGAGATTGCACGCTGGACTGCCTAAATATTTTTGGGCAGATGCAGTCAACACAGCAGCCTACCTGATCAACAGAGGACCCTCCGTATCTCTGGATTTCAAACTTCCAAAAGAAGTCTGGAGTGGTAAAAAGGTAAACTTTCTTTTATGAAAGTGTTTGGTTGCTTATCATATATACATATTGATGATTTTGATAGAAGCAAGCTTGATCCGAAATCAAAAAAATGTTTTCTTATTGGTTATGGTGATGCCGAGTTTGGTTATCGTTTCTGGGATAATCAAAATCGGAAGATCATTCACAGCAAGAACGTCATCTTCAACGAACAGGTCCTTTACAAAGATGCTGTTGGCAAGACTTTCGACAGTGAGAGTTCTGTTTTGAAAGAGTCTACTGTGGTCAACTTGAAAGATTTTTCAGCTGATAATGTTTCGATTGTCAAAGAAGATCAAAGTATTGTTGAAGAAGAAGTTGATGAAAATGTGACTCTAGAGGTAAATCTGCAAACGCCAATTGCAGAACTGAGAAGATCATCCAGAGTCAACAAACCAGTCCATAGATGGTCTCCGTTTCTTAATTACATCCTACTGACCGACAGAGCAGAACCAGAATGTTATCAGGAAGCAGTACAGTCTGATGATTCGATTAAGTGGAAGGCAGCCATGAAAGATGAGATGGACTCGTTGAAATTAAATAAAACTAGACAATTGGTTAAGTTGCCGAAGAGTAAGAAAGCACTGCACAACAAGTGGGTTTATCGGATTAAAGAATAACATGATGGAAGCAAGCGGTACAAGGCTAGATTGGTTGTCAAAGGTTTCCAACAGAAGTAAGGTATTGACTATACCGAGATTTTCTCACCAGTGGTGAAGCTGACAACGATCAGAACTGTCCTGAGTTTAGTTGTGAAAGATGACCTTCATCTTCAGCAGATGGACGTGAAAACTACATTTCTTCACGGTGACTTAGACGAAGAGATCTATATAAAACAACCACAGGGCTTCGAGGTGAAAGGAAAGCAGGAGCTTGTGTGTAAGCTTCAGAAGAGCTTGTATGGTTTGAAACAGGCTCCAAGGCAATGGTACAAGAGATTTGATAGCTTCATGAAGAGTAACAATTTTATGAGATGTGAAGCTGATCACTGCTGCTACATCAAAAGGTTTGATAATTCCTATATTATTCTGCTCCTTTACGTTGATGATATGTTGATTGCAGGAGCAAGCTTGCATGAGATTGACAGGCTGAAGAGGAAGTTATCTGAGGAGTTTGCGATGAAGGATTTGGGTGCTGCAAAACAAATCCTTGGGATGAGGATCTTCAGGGATAAGGAGGTTCTTAAACTTTCACAAGAAGAGTACGTAAAGAAGGTTCTTAGTAGGTTCAAGATGCACGATGCTAAGCCAGTCACTACACCGTTGACTAGTCATTTCAGACTATCCAAAGATTAGTCACCTTCGACTGATGAAGAGAAAGACTACATGGCTACTGTTTCATATGCCTCTGCTGTTGGTAGTCTTATGTACGCGATGGTTTGCACACGACCAGACATTGTACATGCAGTGAGAGTTGTCAGCAGGTTTATGAGTAATTCAGGAAGAAAACATTGGGAAGCCGTAAAATGGATCTTGCGATATTTGAAGAGAAGTTCGGTTTTCGCTTTATGTTTTCGAAAGTCTGATTTGGGCTTGGATGAATATATTGATGCTGATAATGGTGGTGATATTGACAGTAGTAAAAGCAGAACTGGGTATGTTTACACCTTGGATGGCACAGCAATCAGTTGGGTCTCAAGGCTTCAAGATGTAGTTGCTCTTTCTAGTTGTGAAGCAGAGTATATTGCAGTGACAGAAGCCGCGAAGGAGATGATGTGGTTGCAGCCTTTCTTACATGAGTTAGGTCAAAACTACGATGGGAGTGTATTGCATTGTGACAGCCAAAGTGTCATCCCTTTGGCAAAGAATCCGATTTATCATGGTAGGACAAAACATATACAGATGCGTTATCACTTTATCAGATCCGCCTTAGAAGATGGAGTATTGACACTTGAAAAGATCCTAGGGAGTCAGAATCTAGCTGACATGTTGACAAAAGCTGTGACGAGTGAAAAGCTGAAGTTGTGCGCAACTTCAGTCGGACTTCTTGGATGAGATATGAGAATGAAGCCGCTACAGATAGAGAGATGATGAGATTAGTCTCCAAGTGAGAGATTGTTGAGTTGTGGAGCCTAATTTAGGTTTGAGGGTATTTTGGTAATATTTACCATGTTATTTTGTAACCCTAAATTGTCTATTATATAAAGACATATTTAGACTATTGGAGATAGAAAGAGTGTGAGGCAAAACTATTGTAACTCGTTCCTTTGTTCTTAGTGAAATCTGTCAGCGGCCAGTGGACGTAACTCTCACAATGAGAGTGAACCACTATAAATATCTCTGTGTTATTTTTCTTTTCGATTTTCGATCGTTCGTTACAGGTGGATTATGACGTCTAATCCTAACATATTAAATACAATACAATACAATGTAAAATAGTACATATCATATGTAGCTAAAAAATTCTTCAAACCTAACAATCTGACTACATCGAGGAGAGGACTTGCTTAGATCGACAGACTATTAAGAGAAAAATGAATAACGTTGTAATTATATTTTAACTAATGAATGAGAAATAAATGAGCAATTTTACTTTAACCTTTTTATTATTGGTAATTTTAAACAACTGGCTACAAGTTTTCTTTCAAAGTTTGTCATCAATGGTCGAGTTAATATCCAATCAATTATCTGGATAAAACAATTAATTGGACGTGATTGTCGCATGTTTTAGGGAGAGGATTTGACATCGATTTCAACAAGTAAACAACTTTTATCCATATAATTTATTAATCATTTTCAGTGTTTTGATTAATATCAATTATACTTTTTGGCGTTTATATTAAATTACTTGTTATGGTTCGAAACAATTGGACTAAAACTAAGTCCAATGTTACATCATATAGTGAAATAATATGGGTTCAATAACTGCACGGATTAAAGTAAAGTAAAAGATAAATCGATATACTAACCTTACTAAAAATACATTGATAATCCCTCAACGCAAATAAACTTATGACGTAGAAATTACTCTTGCTTCGGCAACTGAGAATTACTTTGATTAAGTTCTGAAAGAGGGGAGTTGTGTGAGGTGAGTTGACTAAATTCAATAGAAAAATAATTTTATATTTAGTTTTTATTTAAAAATAATGAGTGAGCATGAATTTTAATAAACAATTTATAAATTGATTCAAAAAAAATATACACAAGGGTAACTATAAACCAATCCACTAATAATGTGATAATTAAAAATATACTTTTTGAGTATAAAATATAGATTTTTATGAAAATAGAATCACTTATAGACTACGAGTACACCATACTAGAAGCATAACAAAAATATAAATAAAAGCGATACTCAGACGATCACAACAGCCACGAAGTACCTTGATCAGATTTAAAGTTTTGGGTTCAAAAACACGACCATTAGCTGTCATATTACTTCTAGTTAACATTAAAAAAAAGATTTAAATAAATGCATATACTCAATTTAAATGTGTTCGATGAAAATAAATATATAATATGAAAATATGTTGCACATAAAGTTAAATCCCTAATGAGTTTAGTCAGTTTATTCGACTTATTGAAATAGTGGAAAGATAACCTCATTCTTAAGAAACCATCCCTCATATTAGAGATTTTAAAATTAAAATATTTTTTTTAGATGTCAGTTTTTACAGGATACATAATGTAATGGTTTTGGATTTTAATTACTACGTTGGCTTTATTTTATTTTAAATTTTAAAATATTAAGTTTTTTTAAACAAATTTTTAAAGTTTATTATTCATCGAACTAAACCTCAAAGTATCATAAAGAAGTAATTTGAACCTTGAGGTAGAGGTGAACATGTCGTCATCTCTTCTAAATGATTTATTTTAAATTAATTAATTTTAAAAAAATATCAAATGATATTTGATTTATTACCACATATTCATTACATTATGGGATGATAATCTAGAAATATTTGTGACTTGCTAACACTTTCATAATTTATTATAATTGTTTTACGTCTTTTTTATTAAAAAATTTTCGTGATTTTATAACACTTTTACGATTTATTATAATTTTAGTAAATTATTTTATAAAACAAATGTAAAAGCATTATAATAAATCTTACAAGTGTTACAAAATCATGAAAATTTTTATATTGTCTTACCATAATTTAGTGAATATGTGGTAAAGTTTTTAAGTAAATCCAATATCATTTGTTATATTTTTTAAATTAATTAATTTATAATAAATCGTTTAGGGGAGAGAACGATCGGTTCAGCTGGACCAACCGTCCTCTCCGGAGAAGACGGTCTGTTCACCCCTACCTCAAGATTTAAATTGTCTATTTATAATATTTTGAGTTTTGATTTGATGAATAGTAAACTTTAAAGGTTTTTTTAAATAAAACCAATACTTTAGGGTTTAAAATAAAATAAACCCTACATTCATTTTTTGTCACGATGTAATTGAGTATATTTATATATGAAGGATATGTAAATATACGTTGTAAAAAAAATTATACGATTTCAAATTTTAGTTTATTATTAATGAAGTAAATTAGATTATAATTAATCTAATTTGAGTTAGATTAAAATTAATTGTGGTTAAAGATTAATTAATCATGATTATTTTGTGATTTTATAAGAACTTGAGGGCTAAATGGTCATTTTTTAGGGATAAGCATGATTAAAGGGTAATTTATCCTTAAATGTAGAGATCCGAAAGCCCTCACGGATTTCCGGTACACTTACTACTACTACTCCCACAAGCACTCTTGGAAAATTCGCGTAAAAATTTTAAATTGTATTCCTCGACTTAAAACGACCTTTTGAAAACATTTGAAATTATCGCAGCGTAAGACTTGACTAAAATTAGTTTAAATAAAATTTGAGTTTTCTAAACATAAAAAAATCACCTTCAGTCGACTCCTGTAAACACCGGTCGATACTTCCATTAATTTTTCACTACCGGTCGACACTACGGTTTTTTTTGTCCGTGTCGGTCGATCCCTGAGATCGACACCCACATCCCTTCTACACTACCGGCCGACACTTGTGTGCACCGGTCAACACTACATTTTTCTCTGTCCGCGTCGGTCGATCTTGGAGGTCGACACTCCTGTCTAATTTTTATACTACTAGTCGACACTAACATGCACCGATTAACACTTTGTTTGGCTCTGCCTTCGCAGGTTGACCCTCGCGGTCGACACTCGCTAAGTTCGATCGACACCTCCAGTATATTGGTTGACACTTACTAGGTTTGGTCGACCACTCAACCCTGTAGGTCGACACGACCTTCACAGAATTCTGCCTAAAAACCTTAATCCTATAAAAAAAACACCGAAATTCGATTCAACGATAAAACAACGAAAAAAATACTTTTCCATCAACTCAAAATCATATTTACATAGAAAAACGACTACTAACGTTTGAAACCTGTCTGTATATCCACATGACTCTAATCGACTCAAAACTATTCAAAAACAAATTCGACTAAACTCAAATCAACCAAACTCCTTCACATACCGCCGCCCTGGTCAAAACGCCCCAACAGCCGGCCAGATCGTCCACGAGCACACTCCTCTAACTATCTCCTAGTCATACGCACGCTCTAAATACTCACCAGCTATAGTGTCGTCACCTACATCACATAACTCATCTATTAGTCTAATACTAAGTAAGCAATACATAAAAGCATAACACTGTAAACAAAACATATGCTAACATATGCAGTTTTTATAGTTTCGTCTCTACTTTTGTTTTCGTCTATTTCTTGCATCTTCTTTATCTTCTTACTACTTGGTTCTTTTTTACATGCTAAATCGAAGTGACACACCTCGCGGTCCACCTCTTGGAACAATGCCGCCACGTATAGCTGGGGAAGAGTGATACACCTCGCGGTCCACTTCTGGGGACAAGACCACTCAACCCCACTTTTATTATCTTTTTACATATCTTCTTATTTCGTTCATCACATCTCATCGTACTGTTTCATTCCGTAAAAACATGGAAATTCATTTTTGTTTCGTTCTCGTATTTTAAAACCATAATGCATAATTACTAAAGCATAATATAAAGTAAACGTGCATGCATCCTACCGAACTATGATCTAGGCCCGAAAGCAAAACACCTATTGCTCTACTTCACTACTTACCTGGCGTCCTAGCAATTCGTACTCCGTATACAACTCGCTACCTAAAGAACCTATAAAACCACACATCTATTAATTTTTCTTTGTCCAACTCATAAAACTCTAAGGGAAAACAACACTCTAACAACTAATCTAACTAAACCCAAAATCTTACACAATTTTTAATCAAATTCAGAATTGCATAATTTATCCAATACTTGTCTGATTTGGACGATTCGAAATGCTACGAACTTCTGAGAACGTCTAATTTCTAACGGTCTAATCAAATTCCTAATCCAACACCTATAGCTTGGCCGAACGAAAATCGTTCCACAATCCGAGTATTCGGCTATCCAAACGCTCAAGCTTTCCCATAAAATCTTGTAATTTACTCCTACTTTCGGCTCAAACACCAACACACGGATAGAAGTTAACTCTAACTTCAATTTTCCACAGCTCCCTCCTAGGTTTTCACTAAAACTACCCAATACTCTCACTAACTTCATTTTTAACACTTAAAACAACTAAAACACTAACTATCTACTAAGAACTAACTAAAACTTACCGTGGATTGAATATTGATGAAGGAAACGACTGATCTTCATCGCTGGAAAGGAAGAACTTGCAGAGGAGGCTTCCTCCCGTAGGAGAAGGAGAAGAACAGAGAGAGGGGTGTTCTTTGCCTCTCCTCTCTTTTTTTTTATAAATTATATTATATAATTAATTCTAATTACTATTTTCCCCTCAATACTTAACTATTTAATAAATCTGTTATTCGGTTCGATTCTGATTAGATTCTTAAAATCTCCTATTTTCTATTAACCTCAAAATAATCTTTTATTTAATAGTAGAAATTCTTCGCTCTCAATTTCGACCAAAACTCCACTGATTATAAGTTCATAAATTCAAAAATTAGTTTTAGTAGAAAATTTTAGGTGTTACATTAAAAGCCCTTTTAACTTGGTGCGGTGGCTCCCTTTAGTGAAATACATGAAGGAGAAGAAAGAAAAAACAAAGAAGGAAAAGAAAGGAGAAGAGAAAAAGAGAAGGGGAAAAGAGAGAAAAATGAGGTGAAATTGGGAGTTTTGAAAATTTATGCTTTAAAGAAAGTTGTTCATCTTAGTGAGAGAAGTATTTTGGTGCAAAAATTGATAGGTTTGGTAAAAAAATCCGTGTAAAGTGAATGAATCGACATACGATAAGTAAATCTACGGTTTAGAATAGTTAAATTATGCTTTATCGCATTATTAGGTGGAAATATATTTAATTTTTGTCTTGTTTCTGGTTAGATTTAGAAATTTATTGTGATTGATTGAGATTGAATGAATTGAAGTGATTAATTAATATCGTTTTTTATGCAAATTGAATAGTGAATTGTGAAAATAGTATATTTTTGATTTTTATTGAAATATTAAAACATAGTATTTTAAAATAATATTTTACATTAAATTGAACATATTGGTTTTAAATATCAATTGCATGTGTGAGTTGCATTATTTTAAACATGCATAGATAGCATTGACTTTATAAATGTTTTAAAGCATGCATTTTATAAAGGAGGAAGTTGGAAGTCTTGGTAACACAAGCACTCAATGGACTGCCCTTGCCTCTTCGTATGCGATGATTATGACTATGAAACTGAGTAGGAGATTAATTCAATGTACTTATTGGATTGAAAATTCTTAAGTCTCGAGAGAGAGCAATGCAAGAGAGGTTCTACAGTCCTACTGGAAAAAACCCGAAAACCTGTAGAAGTGTGTGATGGTCATATATGATCGGTTTAGAGTGTGATACATTTTTGACATAAACCATTGAATGTTAAAAGCTGCTTTTGGAACTTTGATTGAAAATATGTTTTTTTTTTAAATCATGCAAAATCTATTAAAAATTACATTAGATTCATTTAATTGTTGAAAATGCCTTCAAACAGTAGTTGATAGATTTTTTAAAAGGTTGAATACGAACTTGAACACATTTTATAAAAATGGCATGAATTTCAAAGCATAATTGTATTAAAATTTAGATTTCAAAATAATCACTGTGAGGTGGAGGATGAAGAATAGTCCTAGATAGTATGAATATAGTTTGAGTTAACTATTCTAACTACTAGACTTATTTGTTGGGCGTAAAGCTCATTATGTGAATATTGTATATTTTAACAAGAATGTTCACCGAAATAGAATAACTAAGGCAATCTAAAAAAGCAAAAAAGGCATAAGCAAAACCATTAAGATAGATGGTTGTTCTTTTTGAGTTCGGATAGAGGTTAGTTTTTGTATAAATATATACTTTTTTTGAATGGTCACGTGTGATGACCTATACCTTTGTAATAGCTTCCGCGTGAATATTCTAAGAAGTATATGTTAAATATTGCAATGTATAATATATAATGTATGAAATGAATATTGGTTTTCTTTTAAATTAAATTGGAGATTTATTATTGAAATATCTTAATTTATGATACCAGATTGAAAGATTAAATTTATTAAATTACAAACAAATCTATATAAGTGAAATCGAGAACATCTGTTTTCGACATTGGGAATCCTATTGATAGACCTCATCGGAGCCCGACTTGGTGGTCGGGATCAGATCCTGACACATAATATATATTCTTTAATGAATACACAATATGAATTATCAACAGTGTTTCTATGGTCGTGGAAGCATTGATATTTTTAACTTGTAATAGTATGTAGATAAAAATGGTGGGATTGATCGTATGAGAATTACTAACTTAAGGATTGCTAGACATGTATGGTTTAGTTATGAACTTCTCGATGATGAATGTTAATTGACTTGCATAATGAATAATAGGTCAAGGTAAGAGAAGTCTGATATGTGCCAACAGGAGGAGCGTCTTTGTTGAGCACCTGTTTTTGATAGATTTGCAAACCAATTTTAAAATCTCCGATGGTAGAATCTCAACCAAATCAAAAGATCAACTAAAAGAGAATACTAGATTTGGAGGAAAAAGATGAATAGCAATCACTTGTCCGATAATCGTCTCGAATCCACTCTTATTGGCTTTTTTCTTGTATTAACAGATTAATCTAATTATGAATCAATCAGCATTACTGTTTTCTTACACTATTTTTTATGAGATGACTCATAGACCTTACGCATTTCATATTGGAATCTTATATCATTGATATTTTTTTTCTCTCTTTCTTCCCTTCCATTTATCTGTATACTTTTAATGTTTCACAACTGTAATTCGATTGGTGTTTTTGTTTATGCAAAAAAGATTTCAGTTGCTACAATGATATGACATGACCAATATAACATATCTTAACTGCTTTTTTTTTTCTATCCAGATGATGTAAAACGATGAATTGGTTATTATTATTTTTTTCAAATTATGTTATGGTCAGGTCTATTTTTATCCTAACTGAAAAACGAACACACTAAGCATAGTAATTATTTCAAATAATTAATAGGATTATTATTCAAGCCTATAGAATTTCTCATTTACTATTAAAAAAAAAGAATGAATGGAGGTGTCAGATATTTTTTGAACATTTTAAATTATTTTAACAATCGAAATCAAAATATTTAAATCAATTGCCAAATAAATTGAAATGCCTCTCCTCATTGATGTCTGAAAATCACAAACTGCAGTTTTATCTATTCTAAATCCAACGTTCTTAATTTAATGTTGTTTTTTATAAAAAAGACATTTGTCTTAGAGGACCTCTCGATAGAAAATCTTCCCTGTATATCATCTTCTTCTACTAAGAAGATAATTAAAGAATTGAATGGGCTTGAGTGGGCTGTTTCTTTGATAGAAACTGTGCAAATAATATCTATAAATATAATCATCATTTGTTATTACATCGAAAAACTACATAAAGACATAGAGTCTCATTATCTTTACATGATACTTAAATTTTGGAATTGACATGGAACGTCAAAGAATTGACAATCGTCAACTCAATGTTAATGTGTTTGATGGTCACTGAAGTATCCTTAATGTGTTCCCCATTGACGAAGTAATTAATGTCGATGTGTTTACTTTGACTACTATTTTTATTGTTTTTAGTCATAAAAACTATAGTTGATTTGTTGCAATATCTCTTCAATGCCCTAGAAATAAAATCCACAAATTTTAAACTCTGAAATAAAACGCTTCATTCATATGCTATTATGACCCAGAGGCATGGCTAGACAGAAATGATGGATTGAGCGACCTTATCTTCAGAAAGAATCTGACCATCCAGCCTAAGGTTAGGTTTGATAGTGGAAGACTTTAAACAAAATTAGCCCAAGCCAACAGAGAACGGATTGAAATTCACATAGTGATAAAATAAAAATAAAATAGTATAGAAACTTAAACAATCCAATAAGATAATATGAAGGAAATAAGATACTAAATATCCAATAATTTATACAGACCGTGAATAAGGAAATTAAATAATCAAGGAAGTCCTCAACGGGACGAAATATATTACTAGAGAAAATAACAAAAGAGAAGGACAATAAGTGGATCAACTCCTGAATGAGTATCAGCAACATCAGCCTATTGATCGTAACCTGAAAAATGAAGGGAGTCTTTTGGGTAAACAACTAACTTACTAAAGAACCTTATACTATACTCATATGTATATGGAAAACAAATTTTATCATTTTCTTTAAAAAATATGATTAATTATAAAAATGCAGTATGTGAATTTACATTCAAAAGTGTTTTTTTTCTTTTCAAAACATCCTCCCCGAGCCAAAATATTTTAAATCATTAAATTCTTCTAACCATTTTAAAAGCAAGTTCTGCAAGCCATGAGTGAGATAGTTTCAAAAATACTGCGACACACATAGGTAGCAAGCTATACATGAACCAAGCCATCATCATTTGCATTAGAAAAATTCCAGTGAAAAAAGAAGGTCAGTCAAGTACCCCTCTAGCACACTATCATAGAGAGGTGAGAATGGTAGATCCAATTGCACCTTACGAGTCAAGAGAAGTTAAAAAGTGACGGCAATTTGAAGATCAAACCACATCACCCGGGATACCGCGATCAACTCAACAACAGTGAAACCCATGTATCAAAGGGTGGTCGGCGATGCAAAAACCAGGCATAGCCACCACCACGAAATCATATCAATCAAAAATACCCTAGCCTGGTTTAGGGGTTATCGGTTCTCTAAGGAGCACGTCATCACTACCTTATCACCCATATCGCAACATATAAACAAGTAAACTTCACATAACAAAAGTTGCATACAATCTGACTTCAGTTGTTTTGATTACTCAGTCCGACACAACCCAAACAACCAAGGTCGGTATCAAAATGACTCAATCAACCTCAGACAATCATATGATATAACTTGTGTTGTTGTGGTTGCTCAATCTGATGCAATCCAAAATAACCAAAAACCGATATAAAAATGCTCAAAAAGCTCCAAACAAGCATCAGATCTGACTTCAGTTATTTTTGTTGCTCAGACATTGCAAATTAGAACAACTAGAATCAAACACAAGTATGCTCAACCAACAAAATAAAATCAGCCCATCGAGCGTACATATACATAAGTCTAAAATAAAATATCATGCACATGGAATTTAAACGTGTAAAACATAGTACATATATGTAAAAACTGACATACTGACAACTAATACTCGTCATGGTTTCTCATAAGTGTCAATGCACCAAAATAAGTTTTGAAAACCATGCAATGCAGTATAAAATGATACAGTATAGAAACCACTATATCAATGGTGACCACAACCATACTGACAATCCCGACACGCTAGCAGGATTAGACACTTGAATCGAGGTATCGAGAACATGGAAACTATCAAAACCTATAATGAACCCGACATCTAACCCCAAGTTAGAATACGAAAGATTCTAAAGGAAAATTATCAAGGATCGGAATCCTAACTGACAATGGACGATGTTTATACCCTAACTAGTAGACGATGATGTATCAAGGGTATCTTACATTGACCTTAGGAATCCAAATAAAGGACCACAACAAACGATCGTGAACACACCTCGGTGACAACTTTTTTAAATAGTAATCTGTGCTGTCGACGTCAACCATCAGGTCGACCTGACCAGCCCGCGGTCGACCTCGGCGGTCACCCTGGACTAATATGTTGTTGCCCTTGAATTTCATTAGTTGAATCTACTCTTCGTGTGGTCGCTCAGACTTCATCTATGGTCACTCGTGGCAATGTTTCTAGTGACATTCTGTCGTGAGAAACACTCACTTTTTCACTGATTTTCACTCTCATCCAGTCGTTTATCCTTCAAGAAATTCACATACACTAATATACTCCAAAAATATCCAGAAAATACCGAGGGAATCAAGCTCCTTTGTTTCAATCCGATTCCAAACCTAACCTTAATATTTGAATGTAAAAGCGAAAGTCAAAAACTTACAATCGTTCGAAATCCCTTCACGAAAGTTGTTGATAGACGTTGAGAGAACACAATTTCTACCTTGAAGTCGACAATTTTCACAACCGATCACAACCCTCTCTCTCTCTCTCTTTCTCTCTTGACCACGCACACCAACAAGGAAGTAAGGCTTTCTTCCTTCCATTTTTAAAATAAATTTTATTTAATATATAAAATATAGTATAGTTAATTATATTTTATATATTAAATAAATCATCTCATGGCAATAAACAAAAATTTCAAGGGGAATTTCTCAAAAGAAAATGAGAAAACTTCCTAAACTCTACACAAAATTTGCATGCTACAAGCCAAAATATTTTAGAAATTTCCTTTTGACAAACTGTAATGACAAAACATAAATTTACCTAAAACAAAAATATCAAAACCTTGCTACGCAGGACATTAAAATTGAGAATTTGACCGATTTGACTAAAAAGTTGCACGTGGCCAAATACCAACGAAACATAATTTGTGTCAACACAAGACAAGATGACCTCGAATAACGAGAAAAATTTAGTTAGAAAAATACCAAATATTATATACACCATCTGGAGTAGTATTTAACAATCAAGTTTTATTTTGCACTGCTTCAAGATATGGCTCTACTGGAAAACATAAATATATATCATGATATTGATTTACTTGAATCAATACAACTACTAAAGTCTAAATTGGAATAGGCAATCACAAACTATCAATATGTCTGTATATAAGTATGTAGTCTTTGGTGTCTTGAAGCTACCACAAAACTTTCTTTGCAACAAACAAGTGGTCATTACCTTGACTACTTTGATATCTTCTTAAGATCCTAACAACAAATGTAATATCGGACCGTTGTATAGATTTAAAGCATGTAAAATGTCTTTCATTCTCTTATTCTCAATATCGTAGTTTAGGCATTGATTCTTATGGAACCTTTCACCCTTTACTATTGAAGTTTTATTAGGTGAACAATCTTTTATTTAAAATCTCTCTAAAACTTTTATGACATAACATTTTTTGGGCTAATCCAAAATATCTTGAAATTTGTCTTGATGAATCTTAATATCAATGACATAAGATGCACTCATGTCCTTCATATCAGAGTTTTCAGAGAGAAATTGTTTGACCTCATGCAATGGACATTTATCATTAGTAGAAGGTTGTGACAGCCCATCATGTGAAAGCAACAAAAGCTCAGTATGCGGGTCCAGCTTATATTAGTGGGGTGCACAATCTCACATTACTTGGAAGAGTGAAAAATGCATAGTTTATAAGTAAAATTCTCCTATCTACCTAGTAGAGCGTATTTTGGGTTATTTCCAAAAACAAATTTGGGTCGACTTTGGCCCAAAGTGAATAATATTGTATTAAGAACACGAGAAGATGTAATGGTATCAAAGTCACTGCCCAATTAGAAGTGTGGCTGACGAATACGTTAGTCTCCGGAGGGAAAAAGATTGTGACAGTCTACCATACGAAGGCAAGGAGGATCCAGTGTGAAGGTTCGGTCCATACCAGTGGGGATGCACAATCCCACATCACTTGAGAGAGTGAAAAATGTAAGGTTTAAAAGTAAGGTTCTTCTTCGTACCTAGTATAACGCATTTTGAGTTAACTCCAAAAACAAATTCGTGCAGGATGTGGCCTAAAGCAGAGAATAGTGTAATTGGAGTACCAGGAACGCTACAAAAGTAAAATATCATCTTCATACAAAATTAAAAAATAAATTTTACTCCCACTACTCTTCTGGTTTATACATTGATTCATGATGTTCTCTGAAGAACTGAATGAAAAGATAACATCATGACACTTTAAGCACCACTGATGGAGGCTTGTTTCAATTCGTACATGAATTTCTTAAGTTTACAAACTAAATTCTAACAATCACTAGACGAGAACATTCAAATTGTTTCATGTAAATCTCTTCTTCTAACTTTATATTGAGAAAAACAGTTTTCAAAGTCATAATATGCAACCAATGCTAAAATGATGCGAATAGAATCTTTCTTAGATACAAGAGAAAAAATTTCATTGCAATCGATTCTTTCCTTTTAAATGAACCCTTTAGCAAGAATCTTGTTTTATATTTTTTAATGATGAGTATTTTTTAGTTTTAAAGATCTATTTACATCTACTGAGTTTTACATCATTAGACAACTTAACAAGATCTCAGATTTTGTTAGAATTCGTTTTATCTTTCACGACATCATACCATAATCTTGATTCGCTACAACTTATAGATAGTGAAAATGTCTCGTGATCATTTTCGACTCCAACATTAGAATTTTATTCGTGTAGATATGTCACATTGTCACCAAGAATAGGAGATTTTTGTTCTCTAGTAGATCTCATTAGTGTTGTTCCAATATTTTTTTTTGAAAAATTTGTTGTTAAACTAGTTGATCAAAATTTTTTAGAACTTCTTCAATGATTTGATCTATTGGATTATCATTAGTAACGTGTGAAATATCATTCATTGATTGTTCAACTCCCATTTGAACTTGAGAGGTTTTATGAACAATAATCAATTTTTTATTTGAGTTCGAAGGTTGAATATCAATGTGATCTCTTTCGGAAACAATATTATAAAATCGATTACTCTCACGAATTAAGTCATTCTCAAGAAATTTCGAATTTCTTGACTCCACAATCTTAGTGCTACGACAGATAATAGAATCGCTATCCCTTAGACCTCTCAACATATCATGGATGTAGTTTCTTTTATTGTGTTTTGTAAATCTTGACTTGAGATGGCTATCCCCAAATGTGTATATGTTGCAAACTCATTTTTCAACATTTCCATAACTCAAACGGTATCTTTTAAATAACTTTTGTTGGAACTCGATTTAACATATACTCCGTCGTCTTAAGAGTACCAGACCACAAGAAATCAAGAAGTTCTGAGTTAGTACACATAGTTCTTACCTTGTCCAATAAGATTCTAATTGTTTCTTTTTGTCACACTATTATGGTATGGAGAACTAGACATTGGTGTATTGAGTAACATTTTCGTGCTCTTAAAGAAATCTAAGAAATGAATCATATGTTTGTCTATCCTTAGTGTATTTAACATAATATTCTCTACTTTTATCTGTTTTCGTTATCTTAATTTGCTTACGGTGTTGTTTCTTTACTTACGGCTTGAAAATCTAAAAAATATCTAATGTTTCATTTATATTTTGAAGTAAATAGATAGACATGTATCATGAGAAATCATTAATGAAACAGATAAAATATTTTAGACCATTTGAATCCATAACCAAACTATAAATATCTGAATTTATGATATAATTCTAAACTTCTCTTTTTACATTTATTTGACTGATTGGTCTACTTTACCTTAAACAAATATAAAAATCAGTAATATTTAAAGTACTAATTATTTTATTAACTATTAATCTCTTAATTTTCTAAATAGAAATATATCTCAATTTTCGATGCCACAACATGTATAACATTATGAGTAATATCATTTTGTCAATTAATCGAAAAAATATCACCAGATTATACAATTTCCAATAAAATTATATTTATAAAATAAACTGAAATTTATTTATGAAAATTTAGAGAAAAAACTCAAAAGTAGAAATCTTGCAACGAAAATTAAATTCCTGAAAAAATTAAGAACACACAAAGTATTTTTTGAAACTTAAATAAAACCACTACTAAGAACTAAACTATATATTCCAACAGTTTTCACACGTGAACGTATCATACTTACTGAATAGATGTATTGTTCACTTCCCACAAGTTTCTGAAGGTTTACCAATATAAATAATACTAAAAAATTATGAATATAAGAGACATAAAATTTACTGTGGATTAAAGTTTTAATTCAATAAAATTTATAAATTTTAATAACAAAAATATTGAATTATTTTCCATTTCTTAATACATGTGGATAAATTAAGAGATATAATTTGATATTTTATCCGAATCAATTATACAAACATAATAAAAATTCCTAAAGTATAAACTTTTACAATAAAGTCATAATGTAATTTTAAACACTTAACATATAATTTTACATAATTAAAAATGATGTAGCTACTCTCTAATTAAATAAAATTTTATAAATCACTAGAAATTTAACTCAGTTTTTTCATTGCTCTGTTTATCTGTTTATCAATTTTTTCCTTGCTCTGTTTATTGGTTTATTGTTTTTTATTTTTTCGTTCTTGGCTCTGTCGTGAATAACTCAGTCGTGATTTTGTTGCTCTGCTTTTTTTTACACATGCACTGCTCAACTCATTGCTTACCACTGTTCTGCCGTCTAGAATGGTTTTTGTTGATAAATGTTGGTTTTTCCATACCCACATGACTAATCTACATTAATTAGGCTGTAATATTCGTGTTTACTACACAGAACAAACATGTTTTCACGAAATGTCAAATGGAAATTGTAGCTGTTCCTGTTCATTCTTGGAACAAATTAGATAACCAAGGCTATGTTTCTTTTTAAGTTTGTGGGTTTTGATTCTTCCAACGATCAATCATGACTGGTTTGTCTTTGAGATCATCTTTTTAGTACAGGCAAGGCCGCATAGAATTGAGGATTTTTGTCTTCTATTTTACCTGTTTGTAGACACTGGATACTCTCTCCACCATCACCTACTCTTCAGATATCTGGAAACACCGGAACTATTTGCCTGAAGTTGATTCATATTGATTTGATTATCTAGTACTTTAAAGATGCTCTTGACAACTCAGGGTGTGCGGACTTTTAGTTGTTATAAAAAAGTCGTACTAAAAATTGTAGAATCTAGACATCCTAAAAGTGATTCTTTGAATTCATCAACCTGCCATATCACGTAACTCAGGAGGACAGCATGACTTTGTTGTAATCTATAAATTAATATCCCAAATCTCTGGAGGTAGTTTGAAGATTTCTTTCCCACAAGATGAGCTTTATAAGTTAAAATCTGATGTTCTAATAGAAACATTAAGCTGATAATGGTTTTCAAATGAGTAGATAATGGTTTCTTGAATATACTAAGATGATAAGATTCACATTAGGAGTTGTTATGATAATAGTATGCATGGAAGAAATTCTCCACTTTGCTTCAACCGTTGGGACTTGCAAAAGTTTTAAAAAAAGTATTCCCTTTTTCTTGCATCATCAAAAACCATTCTAGACAGCAGAACAGTGGTAGGCAATGAGTTGACTTGAGTTGACTTGACAAATAAAAAAATAAACAAACAGAGCGTGAAATCACTACCGGATTCACGACAGAGCCAAAGTTCGAAAAAATAAAAAGCAAAACATCAAAAAAACATAGCAAAGGAAAATACACAAACATAGCAATTAAAAAACTAAATCGAAGAAAAAAACAAACTGAAACTACCTCAACGTGAAAACTAAATCACGACATAAGAAAACCAAGACATAGAAACAATCCGAGCAAGAAAAGAAGAAAAAAACAAAGAAAAAAAATAAACCGAAGGCCTCAAACGAGGTTTTTGCCTCAGACAAGGTTAAGGCCTCACAGCTTTCTTCTTGACTAAGGCACAAACCGGGTTCCTGCCTCTTCATCGAAAAAGGGTGCGAAGAAGGTGTCGTGTAGTTCTTCGTGTCATGTGTAGTGCAATTGACAATTTTCTTAACGAACATTCTAACAAGAGATGTTAGTAGATAACAAATCGAAAGTACAAGGTGTCAAATTTGAAATATTAGCTACAAATATCATCATATTTTATGGGTAAATTGATATTTACTTTATAAGAGATTATTATTTATCAATTACGTAACGAATTTCTTATTATTGTCCATATTACAGAAAACTGTTTACATTGTCATCCCAAATTAGCTTGAGCCTATGGCGTACGTGAGGGGCTTTGTCTTGTCCGAAGACAAAGCCAAATAGAAATTGTGAAGAGAAAAAGCATTCTCATCGATTGAAAATGATTGACGAAATTATGGTAGAAAGTCAATTTCTTAAAAGATTGAAAATTTGAAATATTAGTACCAACTTTACAGCAAAAGTCAAACGTTCATGTTTTGAAACGTGGTGTTCACATTATCTGACACTTTCAAATATATAATTCATCCTGTAATGGTTATGACGTTGAAAAAGGTTTAACCCCGCGACTTTCCAGCTAGATTTCAAAAAAAAAAAAAAAAAGTAAAAACCAATTTACATCCAAACCTAGGTAGTTAATTTGAAAAATTTCATAAATTAAAAATATTAATAAGTAAAATTTTAAGCTATCTAAAATATAACAAATCAAACATCGACAAGTGATCGATTATTTCGTTCTAAATTTATGCTAAGAATAGGAGCCGATCACTCTCCGTTTTGAATTTACGCCTCAAACGAAGGACTAATCCCCTCTGTTCTGTCCCGTGCTTACGTGACACTAAACATATTGGGTCGGGAGGTCGATATGGGGTAGAGTCCCCCGGTCCAACTTGCACCTAACGTGATTCGAGAACAGGGATTCCCGCCCCACAATGACCGCTCGTTTTCATGCCTCCCCATTTTAGAGGGTGGTCGGAAACGGGGCGGAATAGCACTCCGTTCCCTGCCTCTCCATTTTAGAGGGTGGTCAGGAACGTTGGGTCACCACTCCGAAACGGACCCCCGTTGTTGGTCCTAATTTTTGGATAGAGTGAGAACGGAAGGTCTTCACACACTGTCGTCGATTTTAATGAATTTAATAAATTTGAATAATGGTTATAAAATCAAATTCATTAAAAGGGAAACTTGGCGATCGAAGACAGTGTGTGAAGACAGATGTGATTGACGACTGGATGGTTCAAAGATACAAAATGAGTTTACATTTCAAATAAAAAGTTTCAACGATTCCACAACTGTTTAAGAAAAATTGAGAATTGACACGCTACTGAAAAATAGACAGCAAATCATTATTTGAAGAGGTTCAAAAGTCAATCTACGTGAGAAATTTCTTCCATTATCGAGATAGTGAAGAATGATTTGAATATCAACATTACACAAAGTATTTCCAGAAGAGCAAAAAACGAAGTTCAAAAATTTAATGAAGAGAATGGTGACGAACAATACAAACTATTGTGTTCGTACGCAAAAGAAATATGTAAATTGAATTTGAGTACCACATTAGGTCTACAGACTTACTTGGTGGGCTCTGCTCGTAATGAGACATTGGGTCTGCAAGACAGATTTGCTACAGTGTGGTGGACTTATTATCTATTTGGATGGTTGTCATCTAAATGTCTGCTGTCCCGGCCAATTACTGATAGGCGTCAGTATTGATGGCAACAATGAAATATATCTCATTGATGTAGCCAATATGGAATCAGAGTGTATGAACTCATGAATGTGATTTTTGAAATTATTAAAGGAAAACCTACAGACTGAATCAGAATACAGATGGACATTTGTTTCTGATCGAAAAAAGATATAATGCATTTCCAATTGTTCTTTCAAATTATGGGGCGTTGTGGTAGTTATGTTGTTTTATATTGATTTTGTTGTTCTTAAAATAATATGGGTTATTGCCTGCTGTACAGCAGGAATTAGCCAAACAACACTATTGCCTTCGACATATGTACGGAATTTTCAAAAACTAAATTCGAGACAAAGTATACAGAGATGTAATGTGGAATATGGTTAGGGCAACCAAAACTTTTCATTTTGAGAGAGAAATGAGGAACTTACATCAGATTAACCCGGATGTCCACGCATATCTTCAAGGCATAAACCCTAAATATTGGGTTAGTCATGCATTTTCTTTTGTTTCCAAGTGTGAAATGAGATTAAATAATTTATGTTAGTCATTCAATGCAGTTCTATTATCTATTAGAGACAAACCGATTTTGACCATGCTTTAGATGATCTGAAAGTGTTTGATAATTAGGATTGTGAAAAAATATGAGAAGTTGGTCTCGTCAACAAACTTCTTGTGTCTCCAAATAAGAAAAAAACTTATGAAGTTAGAATGTGTAGCTCGAAATTGTAGTGCTATGTTTGCGGGAACTATACGATTTGAGGTCAGTAAGGAACAATATGTTGTCGATATGAATACATGTGTATGCAACTGTTATAGGTGTGAGCTTACTGGAATTATGTATGTCCATTTTATTCATTGCATTCATTTCATGATACTACCACTAGAAAATTACGTTCATTAATACTATCACCGGGCAACTTATTTGCAGTTGTACTCACACTTTATTTATCCCCATAGTGGGTAACACATATGGCTGCTCGTATAAAATATGAATCTAATCCTTCTTCCGGAAAAAATTGTTAGATGTCGACGAGCCGCTAAACTTGACAATTACTATAAAGAACTCAATGATGTCGTGTGATATAAGTCGGCATCAAGAGCATAATAGTCGCACTTGTCCTGATAGGGAATCCACTTCAGGTGCTACTTCCACTTCTACTTCGCAAGATACATTTATGAGTTTCCACATATTTGACGAGGCGCAGATACATTTCAACACATTTCACTCATAAATAAACTTTCATTATTTTCTAATATAGTTTTCATTATATGCAGAATATACATGGCTGATGTATAAATATATGACTATTTGAATTATAATTTATGTATTTATTATAATGTATAACCTTTGTATTTATTGTAATGATTGTAATGTGTAATGAACGTATTTATTATAATGTATAATTTAGTGGAATAAAATTGTAAAAGTAGGCAGAATTTCTTGTTTTATGACTTCCCTATAGCTAATTTGAAATAATTTCTGCATATTCAAATAATAATTTTGTAATCAAAAGTTAATTCTAGATAACTAAGTATAAACATAGAGTAAAACCATAAAGTAAAACACAACTATACACCATATAACATAAACTAAATGACGAGCATAAAGTAAAGTACAATTATACTACTCATATCACAAACTAACGTATAAACATATAGTAAAGTGCATAAAATGAAATACAAAACATAAATTAAACTACAGTGGGACATCGTTGTCATCTTGCTTCACTCATTCCATGAGGGTTTTTCTCATCTCTTTGTGAGACTCAATTACTCTCTTTGTGACATGGTGAGTTTCTCGATTTTGTCTACGAGGAATTCTAGTCTATGCTTCATCTTGTCCCACCTAATAGCCGTCTGGGGGGACAATAGCCGTGCAGTAGTGTCCTCCATATAAACATCTGCAGCGTTGGAGACCCCTTGATCTTCCATGAACACCCAAATCTCGTCGACTTCAACTAGAGCAATCCGAATAAAATAAATCCTATAAAATACATCGCCAGATCTCTGTGCTCTAATCGGTAGCTGAATTCGACCTCGCTCGACAATCTTCTAAATCAACGTACCGTACGGCAGATTTGTGTTGCATGTCCAACCGATCTCATGCATATGACCTAAAATAATGAAGTTAGGGTCGACCATCTGCCCATTGTACAGATTCTCCATCACATAGAAATCCATACAACTCATGAGGTCTCTATGTCCATCCCGAGATAGAATGATGTAGGTTATTAGATTGTGAATAACCCGAGCTCTGACGTTCAAATCCCTGATTCTTAGCTTCACGAACCCTGTGATGTTGGGATTGCGATTAATTTCCCTAAGTGACTCTACTCCCTCAGCCAATTTGAAAAAATCACAATCTCGGGAAGTATGGTAGTATCTCTTCATGTCAATCCCTTCTCCGACAAACCCGAGCAATTCATTAACTGTTTCTAGAAGTATAACAATCTCTGTATCAAGAATATACGTCTTCAAATATCCTACCCTTCCATTATAGGTCAAGTTCGCATAAAACAAGATAACAATTCTAACGCAATTTTCGCTCTTTAATCCGTACACCTCGTGTAAGGCGATTCTGTCGAACATTTCCTTAATCTTCAATAACTCTCAACCTCTAAAATTGACTGTCTACGAATGAATAACTGAACGGTTTGACATATCTTGCTCAAACTGCTCTTGATACATTTGATTTCAAAATTCAATAGAAAAATACCAAGTTGGCGGTCATCGCACTTGACCCGGAGTAGCTTGTGACGACAGTACTCAGTTTGTCAAACCCTTTTGTATAGACCTCTTTGTGACAACGACATGTGATTTGGCAGAGCACATAAGGTTGGGCCACCTTGTGACGGTGCCCACCTTTGTTTAATCGTCACCTTGGGAGTCATCTGACGGGAATTCGGCAATTTAGGTTGATTTGCAGATTTAAACAACTTAATGCTCGAATTGGTGAGATTTTCTTAATGGTATTTGCAGGAAACGATTAAGGATAGAGAAATCAACACAGTGTGAGCTTGAAATGGTTAGATTTTGTGCTGGAATCACAGTGGAGGCAAGGAGAAAATTGAATTTTCCAAAAGTGAATGATGGAATAGGGGTTGTTTTCTTATATAGGTCGGGGACCGGGCTCTCGTTCTTGGATAATGACTACCTGTTCTCAAAATTAGGATTGAGAACGGGAGGTCGTTGCTCTAAAACGGCTCTTCGTTCTTAAACGTAATATTTAAGAACAGAAGATTGTGTCAGGGTGAGAACCCCCAGTTCTCATCCTCAAAAATTAGGGCACAAAACGGGGGGTTAACATCCCGTAACAACCCCCATATCTTAAACTTTATGCTTGAAAGCGAGGTCATTTTGAGATAGTGACCTCATTCCTGAGCACCGTTTAAAATGGAGAGGCAGAGAACGAGGGACCGTTCTGTTGCGATGACCCCCTGTTGTTGACCACGTTCTAAAATAAGGAGGCAAAGAACAAGACGTGGGGCAAAAACTTCTGTTCTCAAATCACGTATGATGTACATTAAACGGTGGTTTTCATCTCTCACATTGACTTTCTGACCCAACGTGTACAGTGCCACATAAGCACTAGACATAACGGGAGTTGATCGGCTCCTTATTCACAACCTAAATTCAAAATTTAGGGTGATCGACCTCAGTTCTCGACGTAAATTTTAAATGAAAAGTGATTGACTATCTACTTAAAATTTAATTTATTATATTTTGAATATTTTAAAATTTTAGTTTATGATATTCAGTGGTGGAGGAGGTTTCAAAATAACTTTATATCTTGGGTTGAAATTAGGTTTTATCCTTGGTTTGCGAAAGACTTGAATTTCCTCAAAACGATATGAAAATCGAGAGCATTCGTCATCTTTTCTCTGAATCGCCATGGGAGGACCTTCGAAACTGAGCGTCCTCATCGGAGTCATCAAAGACAAGGCGTCGCAGAGTCAAGCAGCGGTGAGCTCCTCCTCCTTCTACCTCGCTCTCCTCCGCGCCACCACCCACGACCCATTCTCTCCCCCTAACGACAAGCACTTGGCTACCCTCATTTCCTTAGGCAACGGATCACGGTCTACCGCCTCGGCCGCCATTGACGTCCTCATGGACCGCCTTCAAAACACCAGAAACTCTGCCGTCGCCCTCAAGTGCCTCATCGCAGTCCATCGCATCATCAAAAGCGGTAGCTTCATTCTCCAAGATCAGCTCTCTGTTTTTCCTGCCACTGGAGGGAGAAATTACCTCAAACTTTCCGATTTCCGAGACCAGTCCAATCAGATAAATTGGGAGCTTTCTTCTTGGGTTCGTTGGTATGGAAAATACGTCGAGACGCTTCTTTGTACTTCCAGAGTTGTGGGTTTTTTTCTCAGTTCTAAATCTTCTACATTAACCAGAGAGAAAAATGAAGGAATTGCCTCCTCTCTCATAAATTCCGAGTTACTCAGAGAAGCTGATTACTTGGTCAGTTTGGTTGAGGAGATTTGCAAGCGCCCAGAATCTTCGCATCAGAGCGGCAACAAATTGGTTACTGTAATAACCCGTTCAGTCGACGACGATTTATTTTCAGCAATGGCCGAGACTTCGATCCGAATCAGGGAATTTCAAGATCGGCTGAGCTGCCTGAGTTTCAGCGAATCGGTAGAGTTGGTCTGCGCGTTGAAGCGACTAGAGGATTGCAGCGAGAGATTACTCTTATCGTCCGGAAACGATCAAAATTTTGGCAACAGATTCCGGAGACTGGTAAGAGAAACTGAGGAGATGGTAGGGGAGTGGAACATGACCGGAGAGGAAGGAAAGTTGGTGATGACCACAAGTCGGTTCGGTATCAGCAAGTCGGTTAGATCGGGCGATCTAGCTGTAAGATGGGCTGACCCGATCTGATTCAGCTCAAAAAGATTTGGGTCCAGTGAAATTCCTTTTCGGGTAATGGACCTGGATCAGTAGATGGGCTTTGAATTTGGAGTTTTCCATGTAAATGATTTTGAGAATGTGCGTCATTTTACACCAATTTTAGATTGGATTACATAGACATTTCATATAAAACCCCACTTTTGCATTCCTTGTAACAAATGAATAATAAATACAAAAGTTTGAAAGTGACAAATGGCTTCCATTCTATTACGTAGGATTGTCAAACTCAAACGGCTAGGGTTAACTTGCTGAGTTAACGAGTCAAATTTATCATGACCCGAAAGCGAACCTAACAAAAACGTCGGGTCAAACAACTCGATTTTCGGAGATAACCTAATCGTCCAGCCCAATGTTTGGCTCGCAATAAAAAAATTGAATTCAAATCAAAGTCATTGGTTGAAATAGTAATTACAAACATAACAATACGATAAATAAAATGACAGTTCAACAAAGTCTAAACATCCAATTCAATATACAAACTCATAATATATTCTCTAAAATTTGGATAGCTCGCTTCGATTTCCCATTAATAAAATGATGTGTCATACTGAGATTCAACTACGTACCTAGTAAATTTGTCTTGGCTTGTTTAGAAAAAAACAAGCTAATCAAATTGAAAATAAACAAAATCTTCAAAAACAAATCAGCTTCTACTCATTTAATTCTCCAATCGCTATGTACTCTTGTCTCACACGTTTAGGCAAATTTGTACAATTCATGTAATAGAGAGAGTATGAAATTGAAGTCTAAGGCAGCACGTATTTTCTTAATAATCCGTATTGGCTGAGTTGTGGGTCTGATCGTGTATCGTATTTGACCACTTCTTGACTTGCACACTTGCTTTTTGAACTTACAAAATTAACTCAAAATGGTAAATAATAATCAGGTTCAAAATGAAGAGAAAAAAAAGAGAATATGGTTAGTATTTTAAGTACCTCTTTCTCCCAGTCACATTTTAGAATAATAATTACCAATATTAACGTTTGAACAGCGGTTCCACCCAACATCATTCCCGCCCAAATTCCCTAGAAACATAGGAATGAAATTGTTGATAATTTATCATGATATCATAGTCAAATATTCTAACTTTGAATTTCAACAAAATTAAAAAAATAGTCTTTTTAAATATCACATGTAAAGACCAATAAAAAAAAGCCTATGTGTGAAGGAGAATGTTAAAAAAATATATAAATAATTGAATAAATCATCAACTCATAAGTTTAAGATTTTGAAACTTTTAGTAATTTATCATACGTATGATCCTTAAAACCTATAAAACATGCCCAAAATTTATTTCCATTTTGAGAAATCGACAGACAAAAACTTACGCAGATCTATTTATGTTCAATGTAATATTTGAATTATGTAGTTAGGTCATCTTTATAGATCTAAATCTCTTTTTCTAATGGTCGATGGAGATTACTGGAGAACTCAAGAAGTTGATTTATGAAACGAGGACTACGACTCTTCGATTCGTAAATGTGAAATTACATTCTTGACCATCACAAAATAAAATATTACACTTGTCTCGAGTCTAATAGGCCTAACCCATATCATACTATATGCACATAATCAATCATTTTAATGGGTATTACGTAATGATTATTTTATAATGTAAGGTATATATCATATATAGGCCCACCAATATGCTTGAATTATATCTTACAGCATTCAAACCTCTCTTTTTTATTTACTAATAAAACAATTACGATAAATTATGAATCAAAGTGCAAATGTAACAATACTCGTTGTTGCAAGAGTGCCTAAGATGATAATACGTACCATTACTCCTCGATGAAACACCCATCCCATTATCAATCCAAGAGGAACTCCAATCACATAATAACAAAACAAGTTAATGTATGCAACGTGTGACTGCCAACCCGATCCAACAGCCACTCCTGTTAATTAATTAATTAATTTATGAATTAAACAAAGTTGGGAAAAATTAGACAAGAGTTGACCAGAAAGAGCAGGTTGAACACTGTTGAGAAGACTGGTGAAGGCCAAGAGTAAATAGAGCTTGTTCACGTCCTCCAAAACTGCCTCGCTTGATGAAAATATCAAAGCAAAGTCCTCGTGAAATATGATTATTAACACTCAGAAAACAACCCCGATTACACCAGACGTCGTCACCGACACTACTGCTGCAAACCGAGCTCTCTTCCCGTTGCCTGCTCCGAGCTCATTTGCCACTCTTACTCTGCGTATATTGCAAATATCCTTGATCGGCTAATGAAATTTAGATTAAATTCGGAATTAGTAATTAGATCTGGTGAATCATTTAAGATAATGGATTAGGTTTAAAGATAGAAAACGAACTCAATACGAACACGGGTCCAGAGGATACAATTTAATCAGACAATGACCTTACATAGTGTGTGATATAACATTTACCTATAATATAATTATCAATGTACAGAAAAAATCTCGTTTTTTTAAATTGCTTCTACTTTAAAATTTGACGGTAGATGCGGATCATCAACTAGGATAACACACCAGGACCCACTACGATGACGAGACAAAATCGATTCCAACAATCTGACCAGAATTTCATTTCATTGGGTTTGAAGAAAGCAAAGTGATTAGACTTTAAAAGGAAGTAAAAGAGTACCCAGTTGCAGCAAAGAAAGCCAAAGGAATCATCGTCTCCCATCCATTAATGCTCATACTGCCATGACAGCACAACCATGTTAATGCAGAAAAACCCTAGTTTATGTTCGTAAGGCTCCAATAATTCGAACATCAAGGAGTTAGAAAATTGACACATCAGATTCTCACCCGAGTAAAAAAGACATCCACACTTTCTTACCATATTGACAATGCATCCACTACAATCTCAGCGTTCTTCAGATTTCCGGTCATTACTATCAGAATTCTGTAGTACCAATTCTCCAAGCTGTAATTTAGTAGACTACTGATTAAAAACTGTTCGAAATGATACCAGATGCGACGGAGAGTTTAAACAGAGAAGAGACAGATACCATAGCATGACACCTGAAGCGGCGGAGAGTTTAAGAAATTCCCAGAGACCAGAGAAAGCTTCAATGGATAAACCAGTCCAAGTCTGAGGACACCCACCAAAAACAGTGTAACCCAGAAGGCCAAAAACATAAACCCACCAAGAAACATTCATAGTAGCAGCAGTTCCGATCACTCCAAGCTCAAGCTTAGAGACAAACAACCAGCTCACTCCGATGTGGACAAGAAGAGTGATAAGAGAAACCCAAGCAGTCACACCAGTCTTCAGCTGGCTCTGCAGAAACCTCTGCAGTGGAAACTGAAACGCAAAGCTGAAGTGCAGTGGAATCATCCAGATCGAAACTTTTCCAGATAGATCTGCTATTTCTGAGGGCTGACCCAGAAGTTTTAGAACTGGAGAAGCAAATAGTTATATCGGTAAAAGTAGAGTACAGCAAAGGAATAGAACTATCAAGGATCTCTGCAAGTAAACTCCCAGCATGTAGTATTTTCTTGCTCCATAAGCTTGTCCACATAGGGTTTCCAAAGCACTCGCCATACCCAACTGAGAATCAAAAGGTTGAAGAAAGTAATTAGAATGAACTCATTCTCAAATCGTGTCAAAAGATGAACCTCTTGAAAAACATGAAAACGAAGATAATTAGAAATGACTTTTCGTTTTTAGAAGCTTTGTGTTTTTAAGTTTATTAGGGAAATACCAGAAGACCCAAGTCGAAGCCAACGATGACATTATTGGCGATGGATATTGCGGCGAGCTCCAGGGGTCCGGCGAAAGCTTGGGTGATGACCAACGTAGAATAGGAGGTGATTCTGCTAAAAATTGCAGGCCCAAGTATATGCCATAGCTTTTTCGATTCCACCCATACCCTCCTCGAAAAACTTAGATCTTCTTCTTCGAACTGATTCTTGAAGCCCTGATCTTGCAGTAAGGGGACTTCCGCTTTTTCTTCTTCTTCTTCTTCTCGTTCATCAGACATGGCTGAAAAGTTGAACCCCTTGAAGTATTATTTCTGAGGTTCTGAAAGAGAGCCAGCGAAAAGAGAGAGAGAAGTAGCGGATAGAAGTTCTGCAGGACACGAAGCTTCGAGGTGGACAAGCGTGGTCTGCAGAACAGTTGGTGAATCTGAAGAATCAACTGTACGAGTACATCTAGCATTATTTTTACGACAAACAATGTCATGTTTTTTGTTTTGTGATTCTTTTAACTCCGACGTAATTTCGTAGATAAAAGGTTAAAAATCAATTTGAACCCTAATTACCAGGTTAATTTGAAACAATTCATAAACTAAAAATCCTAACAATATGCACCGTATGTGACTTGAGAAAGGGGGTCATGTCGATAATCGGCTCCCCATTCTCAAGTAAAATATTTGAGATTGGGGAGCCGTTCCGAAGCTAGAACCCTCGTTTTTACGAAGCCTAAAACTTAGGGCTAAGATCATGATGTAAAACACAATAATATGAAAAGAACAAAAGATGTGCAGATAAAATCTTTAGAAATTATTCTTTGATTCAAAAAAAATTGTAACATCTAAAAGTAACGAAAGAAGATTAAACATCTATATAATCAAAACGTAACAGGAAGTTAAATCAGTATTCATAAAACATAAAAGAAAACTCATAAAATAAGGAAATTGAATAGATTAAAAGTAAGGAAACAAAATATTAGAAATAATCTGTAAAAGTTTAAACTTTTGGTGTTGGCTCTGAAGCTGCACCATTCTTCTTGGGCTGAAGAAAATTTCTCCCCGAATTTGTTGCAGCGACAGCGTCAGGGTTGTCACCACAAAAAGGAATGAGATGCTTCAAATTGAAAACATCGAAAGTGCGAATATAAGGTGGTAGCTTTAGGTGATAAGCGTTAGAGATTAATCTTGGCTATAACCTCGAGAGGCAGAGCTTGTTATACTCATGTGCTGAAACGCGGTCTTTGGTTAAGGTAGCCCACACCAAATACCCCACAGTGAACTCGAGAAGATGGCACTTAGCATCAGCGTCGTGCTTGTACTTCGCATGGTAGTTTCCAAATGTTCGTAAGTGGCTCGGTGGATTCGTTGGAGTTTTTCGGGGGGTGGGGGTCCGTTCTTCTTGTATAGCATCAATTCAATACTCATCAAATAGGGCTTCTGTGATATTTTTAGGCTTTAATGTGATAATTTACTCTTGGCTTGTCTCTAGTTCTAATACTATCGTTCAGGTCTCCAATAACTTCATCTGTATGATGATTTTTTTGGACACATGTAAATAGTTGTCTGTTATCAAGATTAACTTCCTCTCCAGTATCAATTGAGGCAACCTGGTGAGAGACATTTTCAATGACATTGTTTGGAATGTTAGAAGTTTCTTTGTTTGAGATCTGATTTAAATCCTCGATGGAGATATCCGTTGATTCCAGGGAATCGTCTACTTGAACATTAGTAGATTCAATTATATTTCAAGTCTTTTTGTTGTAAACTCGATAGACACGACTATGTGTGGCATAGCCCAAAAACATACCCTTATCACTTTTGGGGTTCAGCTTCCCTCTATGCTCCTTGTCATTAAACACATAATATGTATTACTGAAGGGATGAAAATAATTAAGATTTGAAGTTTTATCTTTCCATATCTCAGAGGCAGTCATTGTTATTCCTCCACGTACATACAACCGATTGATAGTGTAGCAAGCTGTGCTCATAGCTTCAGCCCAGAATCTCATTTTTTTTCATGTAACATTACACGTGACATTTTTGCCATAGTTCGATTTTTATGCTCAACTACTTCATTTTGCTGAGACGTTTTAGGTGCAGAGAATTCATGAGAGATTCCAAGTTGATTGCAGAAGTTTGAGAAATCTGAGTTCTCAAATTCTCTCCCATGATCACTATGAATTCGAATAACCTTCACAATAACGCAATCTTTCTCGCGTTGGAGTCGAACACATAATGCTTTGAAAGTGTTGAAGGTGTCAGATTTTTCTCTAAGAAACTCCACCCAAGTATACCTTGAAAAATCATCAACCACCACATAAGCATATCGTTTTCCTCTGATACTTTCCAGAGCCATCGGACTCATTAGATCCATATGCTGAAACTCAAGAACACGATTAGTTGTTGGCGTCTGAGACATTTTGTGTGACACTTTGGTTTGCTTCCTAACCTGACATGGACCACACACTTTATCTTCATCAAAGTTTATCATGGGAATCCCACGGACAGCTCCTTTTGAAATAATCTGCTTTAACATCCTAATATTAACATGACCCAATTTTCGATGCCATAAAATAGAATCTTCCATGCTTGATCGAACACATGTAGATAAGGATGAGATGAGATAGCAATTGTCAGAAGACCTTACTCATTGGATGATGCATTTGTTCTTATGATCCGAAACAACACGTTTATCGCGAGTGAAATGAACCTGCAGATCTTGATCGCATAACTGACTAATGCTAATCATATTCGCTTTTAGACCTTTTACCAGAAGAATATTTTTCAATGATGCCATCCCTGGAAAATCTAGTGTTCCTTTTCCAATGACATTTGTTGTAACACCATTGTCAAACGTTACTTTTCCCAATCCTCATGATATAATGTTCTTTAATTTTTTTTTTCACCGGTCATATGTTTAGAGCACCCGCTGTCAAAGTACCACGCATCAATCGTAGTGGTCTTTAGAGAAGTATGTGCAACATTGCACTTTCAGTTGATTTTCTTCATCCATTTTTGTTGGGGAAATCTGCATGAAGAGATAAATCTAGCAGTACGTTTTCTCAAGTCATTAAGATATGCAAAACATCTAAGACGAATATGACCTTGACGAAAACAGTAGTGACAAATTGGAATAAATCTATTATCTTTAGCACTGGTAGCACAAGAGTTTGACTTCTTCTGATAACAATATTTAGAATTCAACTTCTGTTCAGTTTTTGCAATAGGCATCGCACCTTTCTTCCTTTTATTGTCAGCATTGGTTATTGTCATTTTCTATAACATTGAGCATTCGTCTTTGTAACTAATCCCAAAGTTATCATCACTCAATCTACTAGCCATTAGAATATCATCCAAGATAGAGGAACCTAAATTTAGCATTCCGATGTTTTTCTTCATGTGATTCAGTTTGTTTGACAGATACTTTATCTCAATCTAACTTGTTTTCTGTTTGGCTTCTAAATCAGTAACAAAATTTTGAAGATTTCCTTTTTCATTTTTCAATTCATCAATCTGATTTCGAAGATGTTGGCTTATTCCAACCAATTCAGTTCATTTTTCATGAAGCGTCGCATATTCAACGATGAGATCTTCTTTTGTGACTTCTTCTTCATCTTCATTGCTAATTTCAGATATACTTGCAGAGACATTTTGAGTGACGCTACCATAACTTATATGTTCTGCTTTAGCAAAAAACGCCACATTTTGGTTTGTGATTTCATCTTCTTTATCTGAATCATTCTCACTCCAGGTGGTGTTGAGAGAGTTCTTTTTCTTCTTCAATGTGTTTGCACATTCAGCCTGAATATGCCCAAAACCATCACATTCTCTGCATTGAATTCCTCTATTCATGAAGGGTTGATCTGAAGGATGATTTTCTTCCCTGTACTTCTTATTGCTTGAAGACTCATTCTTGGTGTTAGTGACATTTTGTCTGACACCACGATTATTTCTACCAAATTTCTTCATAACTCTGCTGAAATTTTTTTATAACAGTGCTAAAGATTCTTCCAGATCATCTTCACCACATTCTTCAGGATTTTGTATCTCTGCTTTTAAAGCCATGCTTTTCACCTTCTTTGTTTCCATGTTTACATCGAGATTCATCTCAAATGTTTTGAGAGAACCCATCAGTTCTTCTAACTTCATCTTGGAGACATCTTTAGTTTCTTCAATAGCAGTGACTTTATAAGCAAACTGTTGAGGAGAAGATCGTAGAATTTTTCTTGCCAATCATTCTTCAAGAAAATTTCACCGAGAGCAAACGCCTCATTGGTGATGTCACATAGTTTGCCATTGAATTCAACAATATTCTTGTCTTCCTGCATTTTAAGACTTTCAAACCTTGAAGTGAGCATTTGCATCTTTGATAACTTTACTGGCGACGTTCCTTCATAAGTGGTCTGGAAATTCTCTCATGCCCTTTTAGCTGTCTCACATGTAGAAATAAGTCTGAATTGAGTAGGGTCAACTCCATTGAAAATAACATTAAGAGCCTTTGAATTATTGTTTGCCAATGCATCTTTCGTCACAGATCAACTTTCTTTGGATTTGAGAGATATAACACCACCTTCATCAACGGTCATGGGAAGGTCTCATTCTATCAGAATAGATCTCCAAGCCTTCTTATCTAAAGCCTTGATAAAAGCTCTCATCCGGGCCTTCCAATAGGCGTAGTTGCTTCCATTTAATAGAGGTGAATGCATGGTTGAACCTCCTTCCTTCATAGAGTCTATCGCACAAATAACATATGATCAAGTCTTGCAAACCCCTCTTAAGAAATAGAAGCGACCCGCTTTGATACCAATTGAAAAATCTACGTTAACAACTCTGTATCACAAAGGGTTGTAACATTTCGTCTGACGTCGATAATTAATGAGATATTAGACGATATAAAAATGCAGAAAGTAAAGAGATAGGAGGTTGGTAATGTAGTTCAGCAAACAGCCTACGTCTGCGGGGTCATGCCTAGATTTAAAAACAATTCAAAGAGTTAACAAAGTTACAAGATACCCGATCTAACACAAAGTAAGACTCCCTCTTCTCTTTGTCGCCGCCTTTTCCTAACTTCCCCAATGAATCTATTTTTGCGAGCTCCCTTCGTCTTGAAATCGATCGTTCTCGAAATCTGAACGCAACAAGATTCCCTTGTTGATGATGACTCCTCCCGGAATTCAAATGTAATAAGTTCCCCTTATCAATGATGACTCCTCTCGAAATTCGTCTGTGAAAAGCTCCCCTTGTCGATGATGATTTCTACCAGAATTTGTATATGACAAGATCCCTTTGCCCACGATTAGAATGACAATCTCCCCTTATCAATAAAAAGAACTTCTCTCGAGTTCCAAGACAGTCTATTCCTGAGACTAACCTTCAATGAAGAATATCAAGGAATGCACCTATGACACTTTCAGCGACACCAACCGTGATCTTTGGACGCACTCAAAAAACACACTCATAAAATAACAAAAACCAATCAAAACAAAGTATGTAGGACAGTCTATTACAGACTGAATGAATAATAACTTACACCACATAAAACCATGGGTGAAGGAAAAAGAATAACTCGCGACACAAAAATTGTGAAACAAAGAATAATCTGCACACACATTCTGTGAAATACGAATGCTTAAATATCGTTTGCTGTGATTTAATTCAAAAATCATATCCAAACAAGAGTCATAGAAGAATGAAACTGAATGTTATGAAATTCGGATCTGTGACACTCACTGTGAAATTTTAGAAAAGTGCCACCAACTTTATAGAATCGGATCCCAATAATTTAGGAATGGATCCCACAAATACTGTGATCTCATATCTTGCCATAATCCAGCCTAATAGCACTGCAATATTCAAATCGACTTTCCAAAATATTATTTCCAATCAATTCTTGATCTCTAAAAAAATATCTTTTCTTGTACCCCAATCTTCATTAATTGACATTCCATAAGATGAACTTAGATAATCACTTGATCTTCAAGAAACAACCTTCCAAATATTTAGTTTACTCTCCAAGTAACATCCTTCTAAAAAGATTTGATCTTATAAAATTCAAAATATTTCAAGTTTAACTTCCATGGATATCTTACTGATATCTATGAAACTACCTTTCAAAATATAACTAGATAATTTCTTGAATTCTAAGAAACCTCGTTCCAATTATGAAATCTTATATTTAGAATAAAAACTAAGTTTTCTTAATTGTTATTTGCCAAAAAATCAATGCCAACCATATTTGCATTTATACATTACAAATTATTTTTACAGTTATACTAAACAAATCACATAAACAAGGGAAGCAACACACTTATGGTGGAGTATTTATATTACAATTGCATTCAAAACTCCTCCTACTGTTTTGTATCATGAACAAGACAAGCAGGCTTTTAACGTTAACCTGTTTGATCTGACTTGTCGGAGCAAGGAAAGGGCTAAAGAAAGACACCAAGGTTTTGCTTGTAAACCCAATTTTTTTCCTTTCCAGTTGAAGAACAATTAACAACTTAATCACACATCGACAAGTTATGGGCAACAATAACTCTTTCAAACATTTAAGAATGTTCCCAAATGCTATTTCAAATTATACTGCTGCCAAATTATGTCTTTTTACATAAAAATAGTTGTTCATACCTTAAGCTGAATAAGAGCTGGCCTCTCATTGCAAGTGATTGGAACTGATAAGCAAAGAGGTCAATCCATTATTAATTCTCGTCGTGTCTCAAGTTAGCTGTTTTACACGAGGAAAAAAAAGCATGTCTACCAAAACATGTTATTTCATTAATCTAATCCATTTCACAAAATGATTTATGAACATTTTACCAAACACATACTCCAATTAGCAATACACCAGCATATTCATGGAGATATCGAAGACGTGTAGCAGACAGAAGATCTCCCCAACTAAACCAGTGAATCCATGAGCAAGGTAAGCTTCAACCAAGAGCCAAGAAGTGTATTTTTCTTGGGTATTTTGAGGGAATTAAATGTTTCAATGTGGTACATTGAGGAGAATCAATCAAAAATTATGATAAGCCGCGATATTACATTTGATGAAAATAATTTTTTCCTCAAAAGAAAAGAAGTTTTGACTGATACTAGTGAGAGAATTTAGATTAAAGATTAGCAGAATCGTGAACAAGATCGGAGCACTAAAGCTCAAGAAAAAAAAAGTTAATCTAAAAATCAAGTTCGTGTTGAGTGTGCTTAAGGTAATAATGATACTTTTGATTACCAATTAACAAGGGATAGGACAAAGATGGTAATCAAGCCTACTCAACACTTATGGTACGTGTATATCATAACTTACGCTTTGCTAGTTGCCTCGCACTTAGAAACTACTGACCTTTTATCATATGAAGAAGTGAAATCAAGGTTAGGCAAGGATGAATGGCATTAGCTATGCATGAGAAAATGAAATCCTTAGTGGGGAACTAGACTTGGACAATTGTGAATATACCAGTGCATAAAAGGGTGATTGGAAGTTAATGGATCTTTAAATTGAAAAAAGGTATTGAAGGGTTGGAGAAACCGAGATATAAGGTTAGGTTGGTGGCTAAAGGGTTTACCCAAAGAAAAGGAATTGACTTCAATGAGATTTTTTCTCCGGTAGTCAAGCTAACTTCGATATACGTTTTGATGTACACCTTGATATTTTTATCCTTGAGTTAGAACAAATGGACATTAAAGTTGTTTTTTTGCACGATGATCTTAAAGAGTCTATTTAAATGGATCAACTTGAGGATTTTGAAACAAGAAATAAAGAGCAGGTCTGTTTACTGAAAAAGTCCCTCAATGGCTTGTGGCAATCTCTTAGGCAATGGAATAAGAAATTTAACAATTTCATTGCAAACTTTGGCTTTAACAACTGTAAACATGACAACTGTGTTTATGTAATGAAGAAGAAAGAATAAAACACGTCGATGACATACTCATTGCTCGAAAAAGCATGTTTGACATTTTCATACTAAAGCAGAAGTTGGCTGAGGTGTTCGAGATGAAAGGTCTTGGTGCTGCTAAAAAGATTCTGTGCGTTGACATTGTTAGGTATAGAGAGAATAACATTATCAAATTATCTGAATAAGATTTTTAAAAGATTGGAAGTGGGTAACCTCAGAGGTGTTAATACATCTCTAGGAGGTCATTTCAAATTGACAAAACAATAGCATCCAACTTCTAAAAAGGAAAGAAATTTCATGGAAATGATCCCTTATGCTAACATTATTGGGAGTGTAATGTACGCAATTGTGTGTACTCGCCCAGATTTGGCATTTTCTATAAGTATCCTAAGCAAGTATATGACTGATCGTAGAAAAGATCACAAGCATGCTCTAAAATTGCTCATAAGGTATATTTCTAATAGTTTAACTGTGGGTAAATAAATTATATCTGGTTATGTTGATCCTAAGTATGCGGGTTGTTTAGATTCTTTGAGATCTATGTCTAGATTTATTTTTACGATATATGCAGGTTCAATTAGCTGGAAGTTTTGCCTTCAGAAAACTGTGGCTTTATCTACCACTCAAGCCGAATTCATATCCGCTACTGAAGTTGTTAAGGAAGGTATGTAGCTTAAAATTGTCTTCTGAATTAGGTATAAATAGTTTAGACATGACAATATATTGTGATAGCCAAAATGTAATTCATTTAATAAAAATCTTGCATTTCATAAGATGACTAAGCACATTGATGTTCGTCTATATTTTATACGTGAAATGATTGAAGAAAGAAGTATAATTGTTAAGAAAATTGCTTATGAGGATAATCCGACTAACATTTTGACAAAGGTTCTTTCGATCACCAAGTTTAACTATTGCTTTGACTTGGTGGGAGTCCGGAAATACTAAATTGTTATTTGGATCTTTTGGCGCATTCTAAAGGTAGTTTTTTAGAGGATGTATAAGTTATATGTAGGTTGGTTTATTTTCTTTAAGGCGAGTTTTCATACAGGTGAAGTCGCATGAAAGAAAAATCACAGAGATAGGCAATTAGGCTTGGAACATTGTGGATTTTTATCAATCTTGGTCTTCTCTAGTTTCTTGGGGAGAAAGGTAAATAGAGAAATGAGATAAATAAAGAAGAAGAATAAAGACAGAGAAAGGGTTTTTTAGAGGATGTTCTAGTTTGTGATTATTAGCTAAGTTCTTCTTCCAATTCAGTGTTGAATAATCCTATTGTATTCTTGGATGATTTCTAGTTTATAATAAGAGGATACTAGGACTTACATTCGAACCACGTTAATCTCTTGCATTCTCTATTTTATTTACCATTGGTTTTGATTCAATTCAGATTGTAGAAAAACAAATTGAGTTCGGTGAGTAAAAGAAACAACAATTTCAAATGTGTCTCGCGAAAAAGTGGGAGGAGGAGAGAAGGGAATTTTGCTTTCATGCAAACCGTCACATTCTAAGGTTGAAATCGTGTTATCTGTACTCATAGCAACAACTTTTTTGTGAAGGGACTTTGAAGGATTGTAAATTTTTTACCTTCGTTTTTTGGTGTTAAAGATTAGAGGTTTTATGTAAATAGGATTCAAGCTTAGAAACTCAAATCTATGAGTTGTTTATGGTTTTATTTGAGTAGGATTAAGTTACATTTAAGCTATTTGGTTAATTGGCTGTGGAAATTGGCGAAGGGAAGCAATTGTGTCTACTTTTCGTAGCCAAAATTGCCCAAGTGTGGACCGATGTAAGAGCCACTCGACACTTCAAATCCTGCGTCTGAAAACTTGAGTTGAAGGTGCCGATCTTGGGTCGTTCAACTCTTAAATTGTCGATCGCTTGAAGGAAGTATGAACCATTTACAGTTTTATTTTTGAAGAGTGTCGACACTTTAGATGGAATGTCGACTGCTAGTTCATTTGAATTGAAACCCGAGATGTATAAAGTGTCAATCTCTAGGGTCATCGATCGATGACCCTTGAAGTGTTGACTACACAGTTTTATTTTGAAAAATATTTACTGAGTTTTAAATTAGGCACCTAGTCCCAGTATAGGACCCATGCATGTGTATCCCTTAGTGGTTGAGAGGGATTTTTTTACTTTGGTTTTGCTTTAGGTTGAGATAAGTTCGTAGATTTCGAGCTGATGCCAAATGTGGTAGCATCGTCTGGCCAGAAGATAAATCCTCATCAAGGTAAGAATTTTATACTTCTTGCACTGCATAGCATTGATGCATATGCATGATTACATATGATTTTATACTTTGGACGATTTTCGTGTCAGAATATTAGGAGAACATCGCATTACCCATTCTGCTGCATGAATGTCGTTTTGTTTGCACATTACAAAAATGTGTAATAGGGCGGTAATACTGCGCTCGTTGAATTTTTAATTCATATACGTGATCAAGCTTAGTTTGAATTTTACGATTATTTTGGTGGTGTCATTGCTTGATCAATAGATCACCAGCAACCTTTGTGACATGGTTGATCTATGGGTTGTCGTCACCTTTGTTATCTTTTTGAACTCATGAGGTGATGCTAGGTCTTCGCATCACCACCTTTAGAGTTAGTGGGTTAGAAGTGATTTTTGTCTGACCCTTCTTTTTCACTAAGGTGATTTTTATTTGAAAAGAACAATAGATGCTTATTTTTTGTATATTTGTCTATGTATATAAGGATATTTTGAATAATTACCTCATCATTAACCTTTGGAGTCTATTTTCTTAAAATGATGAAAATGAATTTTCATAGAAATATATTTGAAAATCATTTCTTAATTGATCATGTTTTTAAGTTAAGGTAAAAGAAGTTTTTCATGCATTCTATTTATTATAACCTGCATAATGAGCTAATTACTCACCCTAACGGCCTCATTATTTTTCAGGAAAGAACAGAATAATTGAGTAATTAGAGTTTAGAAGTAGTTGCTTATTTAATTTCTTTTTTAGTGTTATTTAATTTCTTGGTGAAGACTTCTCTTACTTTGTGTCTGTGTAACATTAAATGATTTGGATTTTAACTCAACATGTAAATCTTATGAAATTGCTTTTACCTTATTATACTATTATATATGTAATTAGTATAGATCTTTGGGCTTTAAATTGTGATCAAATCTTCAGTTACGAACCAAGCCTTGTGCTTAATGATTTGGTCTTCTTTGAGGATAAGATAATCCGACTTGGTGTTCTGTTAGTCTCGCCTCTTGATCGTGACACAGACTATACATCAATGGAGAAAAAATTATCGTGTACACATACCATGCATCAATTAAGTATCTCATTATGCAAAACCATGATTTATAAAAGATTTTATTACTAAGACTTTGATTAGAAAACTTGGGCTAGAAAAGGAATAAAAAAATAAGTGGCAATCTAACTCTAGGAAAAGATAATGTAATTTAAAATAAAGCAAAAGATGAGGCTTTTCCGGATTAACAATTGCTCGCCTTTGGAGAAAAAATGTCTTCCTTAATATGTTCATTATGTAAATCACATCAATAAAAAAACATTTCCTCATGATTTAGCTTTTCTTCAGAAAAAGAAATTCATGCATTATGTTGGGTTTTATCAATGGGATAAACCTTTATGTTCAGACATTGAGCGGATTAAATCATCCGATGTTCTATTTTAAATTAATAAAATTAAGACATTCTGCGCACTACCATTTCTAAGAGTATGCTCTGTTCATTTTAGCATAGAATGGATTGTAACATAAATAATTCAGTGAGGTTTCTAATGCTCGCTTCTTTTCAATGTCGCTTACCATTTTGTTGTCTATTGTGATCGATGTCAATGAATAGGAAATATCCAAAAACATGAAATGTCTCTCAATCAATTTGGAAATAGAACTATGTGACATATCAGACATTTATTTTATCGGGCTAGGGCTATTTATATCTTCATATGGAGATGTCTATATCTTTGTGGGTGTTGATTACGTCTAAAAATGGGAAGAAATAGTTGCATTACCTTAAGTGGGTTTGCATTTTTTAATAATATATCAACTCGTTGTGGCACACACATAACTATCTTCAATAAAAAGGAAATTTACTTTTGTAACATTGACAAAGTACGACATAAACCATAAGATTTCCAAAATCTATCACCCACAGACAAGTAAACATGTAGAAATATCTAATTAAGATAAAAATAATTACTCGAAAACTGTCAATATGAAGAGATAAGATTGGTTCAAGAAATTAAATTATGCATTATGAGCCTAGTGTGCCACGTATAAAAAGCATAGGAATGTTTAATGTTGGAAATTGAACCATAAAGACAAGAAATCATTTAAGATTTTACTCATTAACATCTATTAACAATTTGCAGCAAAGATGGTGATACTCCTCTAAATTGCTCCGCATGCATGAAACAAATCCTCAAATTTAATATATGATTGCATTCCTTGTGAGTATTTTCTTCACAGGTCCTATTCTAACATTCAAGCCCTAATTTGATGATATGCATCCAGGGCTCTTGAGCACAAGATCATACTTCCAAATTTGAACATGAACTTACTTGCACATGTCTCTTACATTTAAATAAAACAGATGAATTCCGTCTTCAACTTTATGAGAACGCTAAAATCTACAAAAAAAGAAAAGAACAAAAAAATGGCTTGATAATAGAATTTTGGAACCACATTTTGAGCTGAGAAAACTGGTTATGCAGTATAATTCTTGATTTAATATATTCCCTAGGAAAATGTGAAAATGACGAGATAAGATTGGTCTAAGAAATTAGAATATGCATTATGGGCTTACCTTACCACGTATAAACCCACATTAGAATGTTTAATGTTGAACATTGACTAACAAGACAAGAGAGTTCATTTGAGATTTTACTCATCAACATCCCTTAACAATTTTCCTGCAAATCCTGATTTTGTATGATATGCAAGAACTAATTCTCAAATTTGATATATAATTGCATTCATTGTCAACATTTTCTTCACAAATCCCACTCTAACGTTCAAAACTTTATTTTGCATGATGTGCATCCATGGCATGTGAGCATAAAGCCTAAAAATTGAACATATACTTACTTGAACCTATCTCTTACACTTGAATGAAATAGATGAAATCTGACTTTGACTTTACGAGAATGCTAAACTCTACAAAAAAAAAAAAAAAACAAAAACAAAAAGATAACATGATAGTAGAATTTTGGAGCTACATTTTGAGTGGGTAAAAAAGGTTCTACCGTATAATTCTCCATTGAATACATTTCCAGAAAACTAAGGTCACCATGGTCGAGACCTTTATGTATTTTGAAGATATTTTGGCGGGGAGCAATTGTAGTTAGTGATGAAACGTCCAACAGAAAATTGGAAGTGATAAAAGATTAGCGAAAAAAGAAAAGCTTGGGTAGGAACCTTAACTGTGCTAGGTGGCTGAGAAAACAAAGTAGATATTATGGGCGGAAGAAAAAAGTTGGGGGGTATGGGAGTAGAGAGGGAAAGAGTCAAAGTAGCAACAACAAGAGGGTTGTAAGGGATATTGAGAAGTTAGTTTTGCTTTTTGGAAGAGATGGATTCCAAATCTTAGAGGCATCGACTGTTGTTCTCCGTATCTGAAGCTCAAAGAGTGGCAACAAGGAAGATGAGTTCAGAGAGATAAGCTATGGATTTTCTTCACGGGCCATTTTTTAATGTTGATTTAATAGATTAGTTTTATTTGCTAACAATGTATAGTTAGATGTTTAAATTGTCCAGTACTTGAATTGTGAAAACATCGTATAGTTTAGTGTTTCAATTTAATCTTTACCTTTTATTTTATCTTTTTTCATTGATTTTAGTTGATTGATCACCATTTTTTTTTATTTTAGAATACTAAATGAATTAAAATAAGAAATCAATGCTTGAAATTGGATAAAATAAGACGCATCAGCCTAAAATATATTCATGTATTATGTGCATTTGCAAAAAGTTATTATTTTTATTGAGGTATTTTGTGATTATTTTTCATGGGCAGAGGAGTTTTTATTAAAATTTTGTAAGATTTTATAAATATATTAGAATACTTGACTAGTTTAACCTGCATGAGGAATAAATCTAAAAATGAGAATGACGAATTGAGTCAATGGTCTGGAAAACTTAAAATATTGAATTTTATTAAAAAGATTTGACTTTTAGTTTATAAATTTATTTTATTCATTAAAGTTTGTATTTTTACTTTAAAAAAATATGTTTCGTTTAATTGGATAAGATTAAGGTAATACAAGGTTGGAAATTAGCTAAAAATTAATAATTTATTTATGTGTGGGACGATCTTTGATTTTAACTCATTATTACTTGGAATACATTATATATGTATTTTTGTAAGAAATTCGATAATATGAACTTTCGATCTAACAATCTGCATCTTCTTTGTCACTAATTTGGATAAAATGAAATGAAATTAAAATTCTTAATAAGATAAATTATTTAAATAATAATACTAAACCGATTAGTTTTTAAATAAAATATTGTTTTGTTATAACTCTCTTCTAATAGTTATCATATTCTCAAACTTGAACAATTACTTTTCCATAAGTAATGAGTAATGCAAAACGATGTAACTACCAAACAAATAACATTATTATTCCAACACTCTTGCTAACGGTGGGGTTATACCAAATTATAAAGATGTTACTTTAAATCTCAATTGCTAAAGAACTTAATACTTTTGTTACGCAATCAAGTCAATGTGATTTTAGGTTGAGTGACTCTCTCTGTTGTATGTACGTGGTTGCTTGTATTACAATTTCTTTAACAAGTAAAGTCCATTTAATTAGTAGTTCCATTCAAAAGTCATACAACTCTCGAGCTTACATCTCTATCATATAGGCTATTAATATATTTTAAAATGACATATATTATAACCTAGACTCGTTGTTTGTTTAATAAACTTATGATCAAATACAGTAGAAGACGGAGGTGGGCAGAAAAATGAGAATAAAAAACATGCAATGAGTAAATATAAGAGCATAGAGGATTGCACTGTAAATATTAAGACACTTAAAGTGGCTAACCAAAAAGTCATTTGCGAAGAGTTGAAATTTTCTCCTTTAGACAAGACTTGTTTAACTCTTTTGAGACTAGAAAGTTCAAAATAAGATAAAAATTGTAATATCACATGTTCATAAGTAGAGTTTGACTACAATCAACGTAATTCATTTTCGGAGCAAAACCCCAAAACTAAAGCAATAAAGGCCTAAAGTCAAATAGAAAATATTTTAACATTAGCTAGAGATTGATTATTGATAAATTGTATTACAGCCAAAATGAAGTTCGGTTGACATGAAAATTAGTAGATATAAGATCCTTGAAAATTTTATCTGGATAATTGTGACAATCAATTTTCAAGCGGTCATGTAGCACAACATTGTTGGGGAGGAATTTAGGGAAGTTCAAGTTTATAGAAATGATATAGTCAGGTTTAGCTGAAAGTGACTAATGGATAGGTCTCCCGACACGAGATTGAGTCCAAGATCATGTATTTACACCAGTAATGGTATGTAATAAATGAAAATTATTCTTCATTGTTGTTTCTTTTAATTTTTTTTGGACTTTTTATTCGAAATAGCTTTCATAATAAACAAGAAAAAGTATAATAGTCAAGAAACTGATTTTCCAAATCGTAAAAATAGAACTTGCTTTATTTATATTTAATCTCACACGCAAGCCATCATTGAGTATAGATTCTCATTGTAAAATAACAAAGGGGACGAAACAATTTAGGTCAATTCGTAAAAAATTTTCATTGCTATGGTTTACATGATTACATAATTTGCATGTCCAATTTTGTAACTGTCCAACATGCACAAGCCATTACTGACCAAACATAAAGATTAAAATTCAAGCATTATATGAATAGAATATCTAGATAGAGCTTCATGCGGTGGGATAGGAGGCTTCCATTGCTATGCCACAAAGCCCCTCATTTGCGTCTACATCTCTTTGCATTCTTATGTATCCTTCTTCGCCCCATGTCACTCCCCAGGAGTTCTTCACCAGCCAATATTTAGTGCCATCAGAAGTGACTCCATACCCGACAGCCGTAACACCGTGATCAAGGTTTGTGCCACAACTTCCAGTGAATACCCCACCAGCATATAACTGAAAGTTGTATCCACTAGCATCAATGGCGACGGAAACTGGTTGATGAGCCACCGCTTTTCGTAGCGACTCCTCACTGTTTGCAGGAACATCTTCGTATCCATTTATAGTTGCTGCATCGCTAGATTCCTTTTTGGAGTTGCAGGTTTGATCTTCGCCCACGTATGGATAACGAACTTCAGTGTTGAGCCCTTTATTGTTTATGATGAACTTGAAAGCTTCATCCATTAAACCGCCATTGCAGCCTTGGTCGACACCTTTGATGTCACAGTCGACTAGCTCCTGCTCTGATAGAGAGATCAACTTCTCATTCGTCAACTGATTAATTCCCTCCATAGCTGCTACTGCTGAAAAAGCCCAACAACATCCTGTATTTTGACACCCATAAGAGAAATGAATTATAGAACGATATTTTATTTGCCTACATAAAATCTGATACTATACCACATTGTCCTTGATCCTTGACAGGCGTTACAGCTCCTTTCTTTCTCCAATCAATCGTTGATGGCACTACTGAGACGTTCTCATATTTGAAAGACGTTTTCTTCGTAGAACACATATGAGCCTTGAACCCATTTCTGGAGGCTATGAACTCTTCATTGGTGAGATCTGCGAACTGGTTGAGACCTAACTTATAAGATTGGTTTGGAATGTCGTTGAATAACTCAACACGTTTTGTATTTTCTTTGAAAATCTGAAACCGCTTCTCCTTCTCTGCGTTGTCTTTGTATACCCGCCCATAGCGAGCCATCCACTCCTCATGCTTGTCATATATGGACACAACTTGTAGAGTTCTAGACATAATTTGGGTAGCCATTGCTCCTAAAATGAAGAGCAGAGCAAGAGAAATGCACCTTTTGCTCCTGAAACCCATGATTGATGATGGTTTGGTAGAACTCAAGATCTAATTAGAGTACTGAGTTTGTATACACCTCCTCCTGGGATTGTTGAACCATTTATATAGACAACCCTTTGTTCATCTTTGTCTCCATCTGTCTGTAGTCCATGAAAGGGACAATGGAATTTCTAAATAAAATTACGTGACCAAACAAATGCTCTGATTTTGATATGTCGTTTGGACATGATTGACGCCTGATAAAGGTTGTTTCATAGCATTGCAACATCAAAGTAAGCATATCGTTTGGTTAATCAATTTTTTAAGAGCCGGTTACTGATAAAATGTTGGGTTGTTGTTAATTTCAGTTAATAAAATATTCTATGAAAATGAGTTTTCATCTTTGTCCATTAATTTCTTTTCTTTAGGTAAATAAATGCAACAACTTATTTAAAATAATGATGGAATATTCATTGTACTCAAATAACAAGTATTGTTATTATTATTATACAATATTCCATGAAGACGAGTCTTTGTCTATTTCTATCTTTGCCGATTTCTTGAGTCCTAGTGCAGCATATTTTTAATAACCATTTATTAAACTGTTGTAGGGAAATGCATTGTTATTAAATAACTCCTTTGTTTTGGCTTCATACCCTCATTTCAGTAGGGTTTGATGAATCCTTCTTCCAGTGTCTGAAAAACATGCCATCTACTTGGAAAGAACCAAATCAACTATTTTCTCAAAGAAAGAGTAAATTTATATTACAATTGGATTAGGCTACTGCACTAATATTATTTTACATGTTAAGGTTAGTTTGGTATTCTTGCAATTTTTTTAATACTCACTGTTAGTTGAGTTATTTTAATAATCAATTATGTAAATAATTACCTAAATGCTTCATAAATTAACATTTCATAAGTGATTGAATATAAATAAGTGTTTGTTAAATTATAATATTTAGTTGCTTTTAACACAGCAAATTACATAGAAGCATAAAAATTAAAACTTTTCAAATCAATGAAAATTCATTAAATCAAATAAATGTATATTATGAGATAAAAAATTATTCAAAATTATAAAAAAAAAAAACCACAAAAAAAGAGTAGAGAGTGAACCGGAAAAATGCTACAGGGAAGAACGAGAAAAAACAAGGAATAAGACCCAAGTACAATAGTTATAAAAATTAATTTATATAATTATCTCAAAACTTTTAAAAAATTAAATGAATGTGAGAATTCTCACAAAGGTATACTTTAAATAATTAATTTTTAGTTTAGGTTGGATTAAGCTATGTATTTGCGCTCTTTCATCCCCCGATATCTCCCCCCCACCATCTAAAGTTGTCCCAAGCATTGACAGGGTCATGCAAAAAACATGTAGAGGTGTCGCAGATAGACTTTGAATTTCGCCCCTCAAAACAGCCTCGACCTCAATCATTCTCCTTAAGCAAGTTAAGTGAGTAGTTTAATGACCATCGATAAATACGACACACCAACATAGACAAATAAAAAGTTAGAGACTTGATAACACGATTAGCATAGGCAAATTTTCACGTTCATTCACTAACACGATTATTTATTTTGTATGAAATTTATTGTTAATCTACTTAAATAGTCATCAATTACTTTAATTTCATTACAGGTAATGAATCTAGAAAAATGACTTATTTGTTAGTAAAAATTGAATAAGATACGATCAACGAGTAAAAATCGTGACTTTATATTGGGTAGGACTACACCTACATAGTTTATGTAATTATGTAGAGAACTTGAACTTAACAAAACACTCTAGTTTTTATTCCCATAGAAATATAATGACTTGAATTATAACAGTATTTTAATTTATTTGAGAAAGAAATTATTCGATAATTAGAGTTTTTCAGTTAACAAACTTATATTAATTTATTAATTGAAAAAGGTAGATAATTAAGTGAGGTGAAACATAGAGGTATTATTGCAATCTTAAGTTTTATTGCATTTAAAAATAATCAACATTTATTTTTTTACTTTTAGTTTTGTTAGTTGTTTTAATATTAAAAATTATATTTTTGTTATTTAAATAAAATCAAAGTGAAATTATTTTGTCAGTTAGAAATTTATTTATAAGAGGTTTTACACTTAATTTAACCTTATAGTTCTTGGAATGACACATATATTTTCGTTGTTAAAATTTTCAACAAAAATCATTTATTTAGTTTCAACCCTATTTAATCCATCCCGAACAAAGGTGATGTGATAGTGCTTAAGAACGAACAAAGTAAGCTCATCCCCAAAGCAGTGTAAGATTGTGGTGTATTGATATCTAATATAGGTAGCTTAATAAAGCCACGAGAAAAGAATATTTTTATGATATTGTTAATTTTGGAATAAATTTTGCGCATTGTTATGTATTTGCTAGTTTTGTCATATTATGGCTATATTAGACTATCAATCATTTGAGTTAAAATCGATAATTTAGAAAATTACAATGATTATTTTGAATAAATTAAAGTTAAGTAATTTGAATTTTACCTCAAGTTGAAATTTTAAAAATATTCGGATTTTGTCGACAAAGAATTTAAGAATTTTAGTTAATATAAAAAATATATTAAATTATAGGGTTACAATCATTTCATCCCTCGAAGTAAAAGGTTAATGTAAAAAAACACTTAAAGTATATTTATGCTAAATAAAACTTTCAACTATAAAAAAATCTATCAAAAAAACCCTAAGTGAGTGACCGATAATCTTCTATGTTGAATTTTACACATAGAACGAGGGACCGTTCCATCGGAGCATTCTCTACATGTAAGGCACGGGCGCACAGGGGGTGAGATGGGGAGAGGAGACCCCCCCGCACGCTAGCACTTGCGCGCGGGGGGCTCCACACCCCCACCTTACCTCTCGTTCTTCTACAGTGACACCCGTGATCAGCCAATAGTTGATCGTCCGTGATCAATAATTGGCTAATCACAGGTGTCATTGTAGGAGAACTGGAGACCGTTCTACAAGAGCGGTCTCCCGTTCTCCCACCCTATTTAAAGAACTTCTCATGCTCCATTCGCATCACCTCGAATTTCTTTAATTCTCCAAAACATCTCTACTATTATCTTACTCAGGAGAACTTTTATTGTATAAGCGATGACGATGACTTTTGATTCACCTAAAAAAGTTGATTTAGGTGAGTCAATAACTTTTAATGTCGATATGGATTGGTATTCGCACGCCACTCGTGCATATGGTGATATTTGAGTATTCGATCACTTATATGGAAATGAAGAAATTGAGATGCATTTAATCTCCATAAGTCTAGACGAAGAGCTTCGAACACCGGTCGGTTCAGACAATGATGAGGTGGAAAGTAGACTGGTAAGAGAACAAATCACATCTTCTTTATGTTTTTGGAAAACATATAATTATTTAAAGGATATTAAAGTAAAAATAGTCCAACATTCATTGAAAAATAACTATGGTATAAAATTCATTAAAAGTAACAAGCGGCGACGGACGGGGTGAGTGTGAAGACAGATCTGAGTGACAACTGCATATTTCTTATAAGCAAGCTAAGATGACGTTTTAAATAAAGAGTTTGATCGATTCTTACAGTTATTCGAAGAAAATTGAAAATCGACACGCTATAGCAAAATGGGTGGCAGAATTATCTGGATAGGTTCAAAAGTCAACTTATGTGGGAAATCTCTTCTATTATCAAGGCTGTGAGGAAGAATTTCACTGTTAACATTATATCCAATATTGTCAAAAGAGCAAGAAGCGTAGCTCGAACGATTAACAAAATCAAAGGCGACGAACAATACAAGATAAACTGATCGTACGCAGTAGTAATATGTAGGTCAAATTTGCGTAGCACATTAAAAATACATACTTACGAAATGAGAGATGATTCATGGGTATATTAAAAAATGTATATGTGCATGGCTGCTTATAAGGCAGGATTATTGCAGTACGGTCGTCTTGTTATATGTTTAGATGATTATTATTTAAAGAACTCGTATCTCAGTCAATTACTCACAGTCGTCAGTATTGATGATCATGATAGAATATATTTCGTTGATATTGTCAACGTAGAAAAAGAGTATACAGATATATGCACGTAGTTCTTGCAATAGTTAAAACGAGAACTGAACACTTAATCGAGAGCCAGGTGGACAATTATTTTCGATCAACAAAAGAAATAATATATTCTCAATTGTTATTTTAAAACAAAAGCGTTGTGGTAATTATATTGTTCGATATTTCATAAGCATACGCATAATCACCAGCAAGAAATCCAATCACATTTCACAAATAGAATAATGATGACCCAAAATTATCAAAGCCAACGACATCGCAAGACCCAGATGAATTTAACACAAGGCAATGCATTACAACAAATTAAAAACGAAGTAGAAGGGTTATCTCTTATCCTTGATCCCTATTCCTTTCTCGTTTAGAGAAATTATTTTTTAAATATTGGGCGAAATGAATATCTCGTCTAAATAAGAGTGTCAAATGATCAGAGCAAGAGAAACTCAAAATAGCAAGCTCAAATGTAAAGGAAAAACATATCAAACATTAAAACAACACACAGTCAAGCTAACTGCTCACCTCTTTCATTTAGTTTTCTCCAATTCTTTCATTTCACACAGCACAATCACAAAGAAGAGAAGAAGCCGAAACGGCGCAGCTCTGAGGCAGCTGTAACATAATAGGAACACAACAAACACAGAAAATTAACACTCTACAGAAACTAAACCTATCGACAACAACCAAGCCAAAAAAAAAGATTTCACATACCCAGCGAACCAGAAATGGCGCAGCTCTGCGGAACCAGCGAAAAGTAATATGAAAGGCGAAGGAGAAGAAGCAATTCGAAGACATTAAATTGAAAAGAAAGGACAAGTCTAAAACTTTGTATTCTCACGACTGACGTAAATTGTAATAACCCGGAAATTTCGAATTTTAATTTTTAGTTTTCGAAAATTTTTTTAGTTAATCCCGGTCGGATTTTGAGAAATATTTCAACGAAAAATATTTAAATTATAAGGCTCGAGGCCTACTTTTGCGATTGGTTTTCGGAATTTAAAGCCGGGAGGTCGAGAAGTTACGAAATTTCAGACGATTGAAGCACGTGAGGGTAATTTGGTAATTTGTATTTATTTTTGTAATAATAAAAAAAAAAAAAGGAATTGTAAACACCCGAATGGCTTCGCGATGAAGCCATTCGGTTGTTTCCTCTGTGCACCCGAGAGAGCCGAGAGGGAAGGAGACGCGGGAGAGGGGAGAGATTCGAGCTCCGACGACCGGAGGAGAAGGATTTCGGCAGTCGACGTGGATAAAGGGCTCCGACAAACCGGGAACGACTTGTAACCCAGCCATTCCCGTGCCGAAGACCCAAGGTAAACTGCCCTGCCTTTTTCGTTTTTCCACCAGCAAGTGGGGAGTTCGGTTACTTCCGAACTCTCGCCTGGTTTGAGCTCGGTTCCGGTGTGAAGGGGGCTGGGATGGGCGCGCTAGGGGCTCGGCATTTCCGCCCCAAACCCGGCCGAGAAGAGGTGGGAATGTCTCATGTTCCTTCTCTAATCGTGGTGGCCGAAGATGTAGGCTACCTGTGTTCCTACCTCGGCTTGTTGTGCCATGGTATGGAGGAATTGCAGCAAGGATAAAGGGTGGGGGAGGGGAGAGCTGGTAGTGCCCTGGTTTCGAGAGGAAAACCAGGGAAGTTTTGCTGCCATTCGAGCTTTCTGATCGAGAAGCTTCGAAATTGTTATGAGTTATGCATAATGGACTGGAATGCGGCTGCTTGGTGAAGGAATTTGCGAAATTGGATCGAATTTAAATTTTCGGCTATTTTTAGGTTAGAAGCAGATTCTGTTTTTGGCCATTTTGGCCTAGTTTTGGTTAATCGTTTTAAATTCTGTTTTGCGGGTTAAAAATAGGTTGTTAGAGGAACGTGTGGCCGCTGGAATCGTTCGATTCCGATATCCGACGCAAAAGTTATGCGCGTCGGACGTTTATGCGAGATTTTGGTTTAAGTCAAATTAGTGACCGTCTTTCGTGGAAAATTCGACGTGTGAGAGTAGCATAGCCATTTTGATGCATATAACTAGTTGAGAGTGAGTTTTGGTTGAAGGAAAGTGAAAATGTGAAATTTTAATAAAATGGCAGATTCGGTTATTGGTGTTTTTCGCCTATCTGCGGCCTACCGATTTAAAATCCGTCTTGGGATGTTAAACTAGGTTCCTAAGGGAACGTTTAGCCACTTGAATCGTTTGATTCCGTTGACGGACGCAAAAGTTATGCGCATCCGAACGTTGAACTGGTATTCGGCCAAACCAAACCAATGGACCGTTTTAGTTGGAATTTAATGAGTGTAGTTAGATAAGATTATTTTTAGCTAATTGGTAAATGTTGGGAGAAATACTGATGAGAAATTGGTTGTGTTTTAGGTTGAGGCTTTCTGTTGGCGAAACTGTGTATCGAGCGAGCTTAGTACGCCAGGTAAGTAGTGCATGCATGTGTTTTGCCCAAATCGGCCTACACTGTAGAACTTTAGTGTTTATGTGATTGATTGCGGTGTGTGTGCGTATTGTGTGACATGCATCATATTTTTTTTTAAAACGGGAACGAAAATGATTTTTAGCATGCTTTGATGTATGAGGTGAGACGTGTGGCGGTGGTACCGCAGATCCCGCTAGTGTGCGGGCTGGTACTTCACCAGTCGCGGATCCTACTCGAGGGGTGGGCCGGCTGGGCCGTCATGCGGCGTGAATGTGTTGGCGGTGAGGATATGGGCAGTGGTACCGCGGATCCTACTAGTGTGTGGGCCGGTGCAACACCAGTCGCGGATCCTACTCGAGGGGTGAGCCGGCTGGGCTGTCGCGAAACGTGTGTGTGTGGCAACTGTGGCCCCGTGCTGGGGAGGCTGGGACGGGGGCGACGTGTCAGGGTGTAGAGTGGCGCGAGGTACACCCTTACCTTGATGTGGTTGCCGTGTGGTGATGCGTGGGTGTAGCTTGTGGGCCTCGTTGCTGGGGAGTCCGGGACGGTGGCGACGTGTCAGGGTGTAGGGTGGCGTGAGGTTTCTCCTTACCCTGGTGCGGCTGCACTACGCGTCACAGATGTGACAACATGAGTGTGAGTGTAGAGACTGCATGTGATAGGATTGCATTGTCGGCTTTTACTTTCATATCGCATTACTTACTGAGCGTTAGACTTATGTTGTGTGTTCTGTGGTGTAGGTGCTGACGATACCGCTGGTGAGCCTCGAGTGCCTAGTCCTGAGGCGTAGGATAGTTGGCGGCGTGCGACTGCGGCACCGGATGGCGGACTTTTGTTAGGGTGACCCGACCCGTGGATATGGTAGGTTGTGGCCTGGTCGGTTTGTGGGTTTTCTTTCTTTTGCGGTGATTATGTACGGAGGATGGGATTGATTGTTGTATATGCGTCAGTGTATAGGTGTATATAGAGTGCATGTGATTTTGGTGACGTACGCGGATATTTTCCATGTTAGAGTATGTTATTTCTCTATACTGGAGACTTTCTTCATTTGTATTTGACGGATTTTCGTCGTCTTCTTACTCTGATTTGGGTTGGGATGATTTCTCTGGATGATGGATAGGTAAATATTGTTGGATTCTGGTGAATTGTGTGCAGGGTTAAATTTTGGGGTAGCCAGTTTTTAGGCGGTACTCTGCCGAAATTTCGGGAGAGGGGTTGAGATTCGAGAGGATACGAAATAGGTCAAGGTGTGTGTATGATGAATGCTAGAGGAGTTTAGATGAGTGTGGATGTGCGGCGTGATTGCAGGTGCGCGGGGCATGCGGCCCTGTTGGGTACCCACGGGTCATGCGACACCGGGTGAGTGTGTGTGCGCGGACGTGCTGTACAACGGCAGGGTGCGTGGGGCACGCGGCGCTGTGAGCGTGCGCGAAACACAGTAACGTTGAGTGGTATGTGCGGCACCGTGGGAGTGTGCGTGAGGTGTCGAAGGGGAGACGCGAGTTGTTTTCGAATCGAGTCAAAAAAAAAAGAGAGTAGAGTAAATTGGAAACAAAAGGGTATTAAATTGAGTGAATTATGTTAGGTGTTAGTGTGTGTGTGTAGGTGCACTGTAGCGCACCGAGAACGCGCGGTTTCTCGGGGTGTTACATAAATTATGGGATGACAGTTTACGTTAACCATAGAAAGCATTAGAGAGTAGCCAAACGAGGAGATTTTTTTGTTTTTCATTTTCTTTATTTTTTTTCTCTCTGGTGTCCCACCATTGAAAGACTTGAACAAATGAACGTTTTAAGGTTTTTTTTTTTTTTTTTGGAATTCGAAGAAATTAAAATTTTTACTCTCTTTTAAGAATATTAAGATAATTTGTTAATGTTTGTTCACTCCAATTCAACTAGGTTAGACCGAAAAACATGCAATGCAATAAAATTTTAAGGTTGGTTACTATAGATCCTATTTCATATTTTATTTACGCTCGTATTATATTTTGATTGATATTAGTGAATTTTTTTTTTATTTGTAATTTTTTCTTATTAGAATTTTCTTCAAAACATTGTGTCCAATCTCATTTGTTTCGTTTTTTGTAATTCTTGTTTGGTTTTAACACAGTTAATTTATATCACCCTAAAATAAAAACAGCAACATAAAATACAAGGAGAGACAAAATTTTACTTGGAAACGCTTAACTTCGTCTTAAGCAAGTGATTCTTTCCTTAGCAAAAGATCCATGGCTTACTCTTTTTTGAAACACTTAATTTGGTCATAAGCAAGTGGTTCTTTTTTCAAGGTATTTTTCTTCATTGTACATAGACATGACAAACGAGCTGGTCAAGCCAGAAGTAATCCGACACACTAAGTTTAACGAGTTAAACGAGTCGAGTCTAACGACCCAAACCGAGCCTACGGAGTCTAGACATGACAAACGAGATAGCTTAACCAAACCGAGTCGAGCCAGAAGTAATTTAGCTCACCGAATCTAACGGGTTAAATGAGCTGAGCCTAATGAGCCGAGCCTAATGAGTCAGCCTGAAAAAATTTCAACCCGAGCCAGCTTGCGAGCCATAAGTTAAACGACTCAAGCCAACTCAACAAGATTTAACGAACCGAGCGTATATAAATATTTTCAATTTATATTAATATAAGTTTTTTCAAAAATTTCATTTAAAATTATAATAAGTATTAATAATCTATGTAAATGATATTACTTATTTGATTTAAAAATTAATTATGTTAAATCATATAAAATTGAATATAAAAATAAAAAATTTATTTAAGACTATTCAATAAAAACTATAACATAAATCTCATTAAAAATATTTTGACATAAAAACTATCATCATCTAGTTATTGATCTGTCGTCTTGAGGTCGTTCCAATCTTTGGTACAAATAAGCGCCTCCATAAGATCTGGTGCAAGTATTCCTCTTTGTTCATTATAAACAGGTCCACCTGCATTAAAAGAAAATTTCAATGCTACAGTAGAAATATAAGGTATTAGTAGATCACGTGTCATTATAAAAAAAATAAGATATGTGGAAAATATCTTTTTCACTAATCTAAAATTTCAAAATTTTCATCTCGAGAAAATTAATAAAGAGCTTCAAAATAAATATTGAGTTTATTCATACAAGAAGTAGAATAATATTCATTTTTTAATTCACTCCATATATCATCAATATTATATTGTTGACTAAAATTATCTCCACCACCACCACCACTACCACTCTTACTAGCATAATTTTCAGTATACGGAGGTCGTGAATACTAACGATTAACATTTGAATATTTTGTTTTATAAGAAGCATATAAACTTGCAACTCCATTTGTTATGTTATCACTAATAATTAAAGGTGCAATACATAAATTTATTAAAATCTTATTGAGTATAAGACATACACCTTTTAATTTAAATCTTGGATCCATGATGCGTGCATAACAAATAATAAGAGCAATGTTATGTTAAAATTCTATCTTTAATAGAATATTATTACAATATTGTCATAATAAATTTACAGATAGTAATGTCAGAATGAGGATATTCACAATTACGAGATCCTAAAATTCTTTTACTTAATTGACAAGATTCATCAATAAAATGAGATGTTATAGTTATATAAACAACAACATTACGTGCATTCTATAAATTAGAAGTAAGGCAAATAAATATTGAAGTAGCATTTAAAACAAATATAATTAATTTATTTTTTTATATCCATAAACATTTTAATAATATCATTTCTTGTAGTACTTCTAATGACACGTTTAAAACTAAGAGTAGCATATTCTTTCATAAAATTTTCAAACACTTCACTATCAGTGAATAATAAAGGTAACTCGGATTGTGCTACAATTTGTGTTCTTCATTCTCTCATTGTATTTTGTGAATATGTGAAAATATCACTACCACTAACATTTATTTGAGATTACATTGAATATTATGTTTCTTCATTTAAGTGACATTTTTTAAAATATCTACCAATGGAGTTAGTAGAACTACCAGAAGTATAAACATAATTTTTAACATAATGTTTACATTGAACTCTAATTTCTATTTTTATTGCAATTTTAACATCTTTTAAATCAAAATATTTCCATACATCCGAATTTCTATATCTTCTTTCTATAGGTGAAGTGGATGCTTGTGCAGATAATTGTCCTGTATAAAATGTATGAATTCTTCTATGTCATCATTATAATCAATAATATAATTGCGATGATCAATAATAAATAAAGTTAAATATAAAATTAAATTTTTAATAATAAATTGATACCACAAAACAAATATCTACCAAAAGCTTGTAGGTGGTATGAATTGATCAATTTTACGTATACGATACCTAAAAAAATTAATGTAAAAAAAATTAGTTAGTATAATTACAATTAAAAAACTAATGAAATACCCCATTTAGAAGCCCACTTACTACGCAATTTAGACAAAAAAGGAATTGTACTGTTGGGATCTTGGGTGGAGACGGGTGATATTTTAGTAGGTAAATTAACGCCTCAGACTGTAAAAAAAAAAAACTAAAATATACCTTGTTGAATGAGAAAAAAAATAAATTGTAAGAAAAGAGAAATTAATTGAGAGTACAAAATTAATTCAGAGCACTTTGAAAAATGAATTTAAGAGATTGCAAGAGATTTGATGAAAAAAAAAATGAAAAGAGGGAGAGAGAATTTATAGAAACGGAGGAGGAGGGGGTGGACAACAACGGTCTTGTGACCGTTGTGGAAGCAAAGAGGATTGCACGGTAAATATTAAGACACTTAAAGTAGCTAACCAAGAAGTCATTTGAGAAGAGTTGAAATGTCTCCTTTAGAGAAGACTAGTTTAACTCTTTTGAGGCCAGGAATCTCAAAATAAGATAAATATGTAGTTTTACATGTTCATAGTTAGAGTTTGACTACAATCAATACAATTTATTTCTGGAGCAAAACCCCAAAACCAAATCAATAAAAGCCCAAAGTCAAATAGAAAATATTTTAACATTAGCTTAGAGATCGATTCTTGATAAATTGTATTACAGGCAAAATGAAGTTCGGTTGACATGAAAATTATATCTAGATGATTGTGACAATCAACTTTGAAACAGTCATGTAGCCCAACATTGTTAGGGAGGAATTTAGGGAAGTTCAAGTTTATAGAAATGATATAGTGCTTAAAGTGACTGATGGATAGGTCTCTCGACGCCACATTGAGTCCAAGAGCAAGCAAAGTTATCCAATGAGACATTGAGTTCAAGATCATGCACTTACACCAATAATGGTATGTAATAAATGAAAATTATTCTTTATTGTTGTTTCTTTTAATTTTTTTTTTTTTGGCTTACCATTATCGTTAGATATATTTTTCTGTATAATTGGTCAGCTGACTTTTTATTCGAAATAGCTTTCTTAATAAACAAGAAAAAGTATAATAGCCAAGAAATTGATTTTTCAAATCGTAAAAATAGAATTTTCTTTATTTATATTTAATCTCACACACAAGCCTATATTGAGTATAGATTCTCATTGTAAAATAACAAAGGGGACGAAACAATTTAGGTCAATTCGTAAAAATTTTTCATTGCTATGGTTTACATGATTACATAATTTGCATGTCCAATTTTGTAACTGCCAACATGCACAAGCCATTACTGACCAAACATAAAGATTAAAATTCAAACATTATATGAATAGAATATCTAGATAGAGCTTCATGCGGTGGGATAGGAGGCTTCCATTGCTATGCCACAAAGCCCCTCATTTGTGTCTACATCTCTTTGCATTCTTATGTATCCTTCTTCGCCCCACGTCACTCCCCAGGAGTTCTTCACCAGCCAATATTTAGTGCCATCAGAAGTGACTCCATACCCGACAGCTGTAACACCGTGATCAAGGTCTGTGCCACAACTTCCAGTGAATATCCCACCAGCATATAATTGAAAGTTGTATCCACTAGCATCAATGGCGACGGAAACTGGTTGATGAGCCACCGCTTTTCGTAGCGACTCCTCACTGTTTGCAGGAACATCTTCGTATCCATTTATGGTTGCTGCATTGCTAGATTCTTTTTTGGAGTTGCAGGTTTGATCTTCGCCCACGTATGGATAACGAACTTCAGTGTTGAGCCCTTTATTATTTATAATGAATTTGAAAGCTTCATCCATTAAACCGCCATTACAGCCTTGGTCGACACCTTTGACATCGCAGTCGACTAGCTCCTGCTCTGATAGAGAGATCAACTTCCCATTTGTCAACTGATTAATTCCCTCCATAGCTGCCACTGCTGAAAAAGCCCAGCAACATCCTGTATTTTGACACCCATAAGAGAAATGAATTATAGAACGATATTTTATTTGCCTACATAAAATCTGATACTATACCACATTGTCCTTGATCCTTGACAGGCGTTACAGCTCCTTTCTTTCTCCAATCAATCGTTGATGGCACTGCTGAGACGTTCTCATATTTGAAAGACGTTTTCTCCGTAGAACACATATAAGCCTTGAACCCATTTCTGGACGCTGTGAACTCTTCATTGGTGAGATCTGCGAACTGGTTAAGACCTAACTTATAAGATTGGTTTGGAATGTCGTTGAATAACTCAACACGTTTTGCATTTTCTTTGAAAATCTGAAACCGCTTCTCCTTCTCTGAGTTGTCTTTGTATACCCGCCCATAGCGAGCCATCCACTCCTCATGCTTGTCATATATGGACACAACTTGTAGAGTTCTAGACATAATTTGGGTAGCCATTGCTCCTAAAATGAAGAGCAGAGCAAGAGAAATGCACCTTTTGCTCCTGAAACCCATGATTGATGATGGTTTGGTAGAACTCAAGATCTAATTAGAGTACTGAGTTTGTATACACCTCCTCCTGGGATTGTTGAACCATTTATATAGACAACCCTTTGTTCATCTTTGTCTCCATCTGTCTGTAGTCCATGAAAGGGACAATGGAATTTCTAAATAAAATTACGTGACCAAACAAATGCTCTGATTTTGATATGTCGTTTGGACATGATTGACGCCTGATAAAGGTTGTTTCATAGCATTGCAACATCAAAGTAAGCATATCGTTTGGTTAATCAATTTTTTAAGAGCCGGTGACTGATAAAATGTTGGGTTGTTGTTAATTTCAGTTAATAAAATATTCTATGAAAATGAGTTTTCATCTTTGTCCATTAATTTCTTTTCTTTGGGTAAATAAATGCAACAACTTATTTAAAATAATGATGGGATATTCATTGTACTCAAATAACAAGTATTGTTATTATTATTATACAATATTCCATGAAGACGAGTCTTTGTCTATTTCTATCTTTGCCGATTTCTTGAGTCCTAGTGCAGCATATTTTTAATAACCATTTATTAAACTGTTGTAGGGAAATGCATTGTTATTAAATAACTCCTTTGTTTTGGCTTCATACCCTCATTTCAGTAGGGTTTGATGAATCCTTCTTCCAGTGTCTGAAAAACATGCCATCTACTTGGAAAGAACCAAATCAACTATTTTCTCAAAGAAAGAGTAAATTTATATTACAATTGGATTAGGCTACTGCACTAATATTATTTTACATGTTAAGGTTAGTTTGGTATTCTTGCAATTTTTTTAATACTCACTGTTAGTTGAGTTATTTTAATAATCAATTATGTAAATAATTACCTAAATGCTTCATAAATTAACATTTCATAAGTGATTGAATATAAATAAGTGTTTGTTAAATTATAATATTTAGTTGCTTTTAACACAGCAAATTACATAGAAGCATAAAAATTAAAACTTTTCAAATCAATGAAAGTTCATTAAATAAAATAAATGTATATTATGAGATAAAAAATTAATCAAAATTAAAACAAAAAAAAAGTAGAGAGTGAACTGGGAAAATGCTACAGGGAAGAATGAGAAAAAAGAAGGAATAAGACCCACATACAATAGTTATAAAAATTAATTTATATAATTATCTGAAAACTTTTAAAAAATTAAATGAATATGAGAATTCTCACAAAAATATACTTTAAATAATTAATTTTTGGTTTTATTTGTGTTGACAATTAAAATTAATAAGAGTTGTGACCCTTTTTTATTCCGGGCCAAATGAGTACTATAAAGGTTCTAAAATTAGTTATGAGAAATAGAATACATAATCAACTACAATATTCTCACAATGTTTACATTTAGCTCTAATTTCTATTTTGGTTGTAATTTTAACATCTTTTAATTTAAAATATTTTCATATATCCGAAGTTTTATGTCTTCTTTCTCTAGGTGAAGTAGATGTTTGTGCAGATTATTGTCCTGTATAAAATGTAAGAATTAATTCTCTAATTTCTTCTATGTCATCATTTTAATCAATAATATAATTGCGATGATCCATAATAAATAAAACTAAATATAAAATTAAATTTTTAATAATAAATTGATACCACAAAATCAATGTCCAACAAATGCTTGTAAGTGGTGTGAATTGATCAACTACACGTATACGATACCTAAAAAAATTAATGTAAAAAAATTTAGTTAATATAATTACAATTAAAAATTATGTAAAAAAAAACTAAAATATACCTTGTTGAATGAGGAAAAGAATAAATTGTAAGAAAAAAGAAATTAATTGAGAGCACAAAATTGATTGAGAGTACTTTGAAGAATGAATTTAAGAGATTGAGAGACATTTGATGAAAAAAAAAAGAAAACAGAGGGAGAGAATTTATAGAAGTGGTGGAGGAGAGGGAGGACAGCAATGGTCTTATAACCGTTGCGGAGAATGGGAGAGAAAATGTAGAGAGAGAGAGAGCAAAAGTCAGTGCAAAACATAAGGGGGGCTCCAACTCTTGCTCTATCTCTCTCTAAAATGCTTAAACTATGTTGTACAATTAAATTAAAAATATGCTCACAACAACTAACATGAAAATTTAAATCCTCGTGGCAATGAAATTAAGAAACCAAAAATTTTGTGAAAACGTCATTATCAAGTCAAATAATATATTTTACAAAATGTATTCCAATTTTTAAGTTTTTCTAAAATAACATTTCCAAATAATACTTACGTAAAAAGATTCGACCATAGTAAAAGAAATAATGTGTATAGAAATTCTATAATTCATCAATATAATGTGCAGACACAAGAAAACTCATTTGATTTTTTTGCTGTCCACGTATAAGAAGTTAAACATATTTCATCCCCGAAATTTTCAAAATAATTCTTTATTATCGTTTTTTATTTTTTCTTTTTTCTTTCAAAACATCTCTAATTAATGCAGTGGATGAAAAACCTGAATATTGAGGATTAAATTCTCTTTGAATTGCAGTGGTTGATAACTCTTGAAAAGAGTTATTTTGAGTTAATATTTTAGATATGAAAAATTATTTGAATCGAGTGAAGTACAAATTATTTAAGTAAAATTGCTACAAGTTGATACAATTAGTTTTTGAAAAACTACTATATCGAATATATATATACAAATTTTTTTTATCAGTGGTCAAATCATGTCTTTCTAAATATGTAATGGAAGTTCGGACGTAACATTGTAATCTATTAATTCTGACACAACAACACTTTCATTGTATTTAAAAGCACACAAATTATCTTCTTTTTATTTTTCTAATTGTAAATGTTGTCAAATTTCAATATTGATAAGAAAATATATATAAATAATTAAATTATTTTCAACCTACAAATTTGAGTTTTTGTGATTGATTGGTATAAATTGTCATGGTATCAGAATCAGAAATCCCGAGTTATCTTATCAAAAAAATTCACACGTAAAAACCAACGAAAAATTTAACCTACATGTAAGAGAATATGTTAAGAAAATATATATAAATGATTAAATTATTATTAAATCACAAACTTGAACTTTTGAGATTGATTGGTAAATTGTCATGGTATCAGAGCCAGAGATCCCAAGTTTGTCGCGGCAAAGTAAAAAATTAATCTCATTACAAAAAATTCACATATAAGAAATAATGAAAAAAATTAATCTACATGTGAGAAAGAATATTACGATTTAATTATTTTTAACTCACAATCTTAAACTATTGCAATGATCGGTAATTTGTCAGATATTATGTTCATTAATATATTAGGCTACGTCTTTTTAAATGTTTGGTTCTTCTTTTTGCTAGACAAAAAATTACAATATACTTTTCGAGAGATTTTGAGATATGTGTATTTGTATCTATAGACTCATGGAGTATTTATACATGAAAAAATATAATATTGTAAAAACATATATCAATATATCCATGACATTTTTTGAGTTGTGAGTAACGTCTAGCGTTATAGTTGAATAAAGAAAAAACAAAACGACATAGTTTAAGAAACGCTAAGGTGTTTATAAAAATTAAAGACCTTCTGCCATATCACCATAGACCAGCTCGTCAGACAAAGCCCATTGGTAGCATGCTCTCCAAAACCTAAGTTTGGGGCAAGGTTGGCCCGACCCTGATTGGGTCTCAGGGCAAGAGTTTTCTCCAGTCCCGGCTTGAGACGGCCTGATCAGGGAAGAAGGTTGATTGATGACCCTGAGTTGGAAGTAGTAGGATCAATCAACATTGTCTGCAGAGGCAGGCCAGAGACGAAAAGTCAAAAACAAAAGCTTTCTTCGACGTCGCATCTTCATGCATTTGGCTCTTGTTTCGGCTTTTCGTAGACGTCGACTTCCGGGTTTTCTGAAATATGCCTGCGCTGTCCTGTCTGTGGTTTTTGTGGAGAAATCTTCACTAAAAGATTATTGTTATTTTTTTTTTTTTAGTTTTATCAGATCAACAAGTTTGTTAAGACTTTTAAGTTTGATCAGAGGTAGATCGCTAACACTTGTCCAGTATTTATTGTTAATAAAAATGGGCTGAGGGAGGGTTTAGTAAGATTGAAAGTAGCTTTATTTTTCTGTATTGTTCTCTTTTGTCGTTCATAATGAAAGCTACAACAAGAACAGATAAAAAAATGAGTGTTTTCCTAGAAAAAAAATGAAATAACTTTCTGAGTTTTCTGCCTTCCTGTTTTATTTTCTGCCACCCAATTCTGAAGTCCAATGGCGTGGACTGGTTTTTGATTATCAACAGCTGGTGACTTTGTTCATGTTATGAGCATGGGACTCTCTCTCTCTCTCTCTCTCTCTCTCTCTCTCTCTCTCTCTCCCTCTCTACAACCACACCTAAATTCCCATCCAACAAGAGGGGAAAACTCACTTCTCATGACTTTGGGCTGAAATCTTGTAAAGATGGCTTATTTGGTTCCATCCTATTATTGTCAGAAGTATTGTGTGAAGAATCTGCAGACAACCCAACTGCTATCTCATCACTTTTATAGCTCAAGCATGGACCTTCCAATACCCCAACTGGACTTTCAGCCACTGAGGAAGAAGAAGATGACGAAGAAGAAGAAGGGGCTGGCCAATATCCACTACCTAATGAAAGATCCTTCATCAGTTCAACACATTTCTTCACCCTCCCCTGCAATTTACACCCAAAAAACAGAGACTTTCAAGATGAACTTCCACAAATGATGTCACAATGTTTGATAAATTACAATTAAGTTTATATCGTGAAATTAAATTTTCGATTTTTAAAAAGCGTATTTTCTCTTTTGGGTTTTACCTGTTCAATATGAACAAGAGAAGCCAAAGCATCATCGATATTGACTGTATATACTTCTCCGGAAACATAACTTGCAACAGCTGCAGCGATCTCCGATGGCCGGAATTCCAAGAAGTCAATTCCTGCATCAGACCCCCCCACACCGATCCATCAGAGCTCTAATACCCAGCATTTGGAATTCAAATCTAACATAGGTTTGACCAGAGAAAAGAAACCTTTGCTTGTGTTTAATATGAGTTGCAGCGATTTAGATATGGAAAATAAAGATGGCGGTTGACCATCTATCATCTTCTCCAGAAAGTAATCGATATAAGAACAAGGGGTTATTGCTTGCATCCTCCATCCCAGAGCATTCAGAATCAGAAGCTCCATTCTTCGAATAGTTTTAGATTCAAACACAAATTCTGGGTCTCCCACCTGAAATGGTAAATGAAAAAGGGAAGAGTTATATTTTTATTTTATTTGAAAAGAAAAAGGGAAAATTCTTCTGTTTTTACTTGGATTTCACTACAATGAGGCACTTCAGTCTCCTCCATTTTTGCTGCGAGAGATAGGCAAGCTACAGCTAACAGTTGCACAACCCAGCTTTTATCTCTCTAGATAGCAGAAACAGCGAGACCAGGTTGGAGAGAGAAAGAGAAAAAAACAATTATGTGTTGTTTTGGACTTACTTGGATTTCATGAACTGAGAGAAATCGATCCAAGTAGTTTAGAGATAGACAGACGCTCAATGGTCCAAAACTGTTCTGAGAGGACGCCTGATAGCAGAGATTAATGAAGCTGCTGGAGATATTCAAATAACACTAACAAAAAAAAAAAAAAAGACCGTTGAAATGAGAAATTGAATCAGAAAACCTTCCAAATCCAAGCAAGAGCCTCTCTCCTGATGCTCAAATCCAAATCTCCATTTCGAAGTCTTCTGAGATAATCATTTCTGGGCAAATGCTCTTTCTCTCTCTCTACCATCTTTCTCACTGTTTCTTCATTCTCCAATGGCAGACCCATTGAGGATCCGATTCCCTATTGCTAAAAGCTCGGATTTTGATTAATGGGAGGGCTCTAATTCTAATGGTAGGAAAGTGAGGATGATGATCCACTCTCATATGTCGCAATATGAATGTTAGGGAGGCTTGAGACTGTACATTCAAAACAGTAAGTCATTAAAGAATTTCACCCAAGTAGAAGAACCTCACAGAGAGACCAAAGCAATGTTCTCAACGAACTGCTTCTAGGAGGAAATAAAATTGTATAGAGAGAGTGCGGGTGGCGGGGGTTTGAGAAATACTGGAAAAGGGGGAGACCTTTATGTAGGAAGTAAGCATGTGTTGTCATGGCAAAGAGAGAAATTTACACTTAATTAATTTTACCTCGGGTAATTTTTATTAATTAAGATAATTTATTTATATATAATTGAAATAATGCATATTACCTGAAAAAAATATATATAATTTTTCAAAATAAAAATATTTATTTGTTTAAAGTTGTTCGACGCACTAATCAACAGATGCATGACAATTCTCGACTGGACTAAAAAAGTCAAAACCGTTAATATTGGTCGTTACGTTACAATAAATAAAAAAAAAAATGATAAACACAAGTGACATTAAATAGCCAACAAAGAATCGTTGAGGGAAGAAAGCCAGAAGTGGAAATCTCCAAGAAAATGGCAAAAATCAAACAATTTTATGGGTCTTCAAAATGGAAGAAAATTTGGTCACTTTCTTTGTTGGGATTGTTGTGCATGTGAATATGTTTAGTGTCTCTTGATCCATCTTTAATTAGTGAATATCTAAATATGGAAAGTTCGAAAGATGTCACACGTATTCCGGGTTGTCACGTTGGTCAAATGTATTCATTTATTCGTTCAAATATTAAAGGAAAATAAGCCTATGAAATAGTAAGATGTAAATCTTTATTATCATATTTTGAGTTTTTATACCAAAAATTGACCATGCCTAAAATAGCAAAAAGAATTACAACTCGACCGGATTCATTAGTGATCTCCTCGATTTATTTGCCCAATTAATGTGTAGCGGCGACTATGTTAGTTAGCAAGAGATACTTTGTTTAATAGATAAACAAACATTTTATGAATTAAATTTTTAATGTGTTATTATTATTATTATTTATTTGTTCGACCAATGTTCGTGATCAGTCGATCGAACAGTTATGCTACACTTTGTTTGAGAGTTCGGGCTGATCATGTTCACTTTCATTCATACTATCTAATAAATTGATGTGTACTTGAACTCCGAGATATATTGTATCGACTTGACTTTATTTTATTTTAGAGTAAAAACAATTTTAACCCTGATGTTATGGTAATTTACAAGCTTACAGTAGAATTCCCGAACTTTTTTTATGAAATAGACTTCAACCTTGTAACTATCAACAATTATACCGAACAATTGGATCAACTATCTCGATAACATTATTCTATTTTTTAATTAGTGTTTTATCATCTTTTATATTACCTGCAGAAATGTTACGGCGTTACAGAAAGCAGGGGAGATGTCGCAGTAATGGCGTTTCTTATCCCCTCCACTTTCTTAACTAGCCCACTGGGCCGATCCTCAAAATTCTCTTTTTCCATGGAACCCTAAACCCTAGTTCCTATAAGAAGGAGAAATCCAGAAAGCTGGGTTAATTTTCCCCACAACCGTTCACAGAACGAGAGAGAATCACTTCAGTAATGGAGCTGTGTGTAACGCAACTCCTCCCTGCCCTTACCGGCCAACGTACAACCTGCACTAAAAACCCATTTTACTTGCAATCAGAGCCTTCTACTTTTCTGAACCGAAACGTGCTCTTTTGCTCCAGGGTTGCCCTTCAATCTCGTACGTTCTCCACCTTTGAGCATTCATCAGATCGAACCGAGGATTCTGTTCTCTTTGTACGCTTTCTTGTTGTGGTTATTTTTGTCCTCTTTCTTTTTCTTTTTTATCATGTCGTCTAATTTGCTTCTGCAAATGGAGGTTTTAGAGTTTCATTCCAGATGTGGTTTTTCAATCTGGTCTGGCTTTGATAGTCTGTAGGATTTATTAGTATTATCTATGGCTTCCATTCTAGCCTTTTCTCGTCTATCTTGTACTCATCGTTTATTTTTGTTAGTTTTTCCCACCATTTCTGCTACTGTAAATTGCAAACATCTAGTTTTGAAGCTATTGGGTTTGTGAATTAATTGGTTAATTGTTGCACGTGTTCAAAGAAGATCATTTTTTAGCTTAGGAATGAAATTTGATGGTGCTTATGGTTATCTGCGTTACTGATGATGAACAATTATAATCCCTTTTAATTCATTGTCAGCATTTCTTCTTATATCAGGACGTTGCGGTTTAGATAATTCAGTATCTAGAGCTGCAATCTCTGAAGAAAGATCAGGTGGAAGTGGGCCAAATCAGTATGTTACTGAAGAACGTGAGGAGGTTATAATTGATTCTCCGCATCCAGACAAAAATGTATATGGTGAATACGTGATACCTGAGGTACCTAAAAGTGAAGAACTTACTGGAGAGATGGGGACAGAGACATTTTTGGATAATCTTAAGGTTGGTTTGATTTGTAAGTTTTAAGATCAGTCTTAGAATAAAATATTACGGAGGTGGTTGGTGTTCTCATAGAGTACAATAGAATATATCAGTTGTTTGATAAACTAAGGAATAGTGAAAGTTTGACTTAACTTACAATTTTTTGTAGTATGCTGTTTTGAGAGATCTGCATGGGATGCGTTGCAGAAGTAGCTTTAGTGATCTTGTTATGCCTGAAAAATTATGCATACTGTTTATTTCTCAATTGAAAATTTTTTAAGCTTTTCCTTCACTGGTTGGGGTGATTTCTTCGACTCGTGGTGGATTGATAAATTAATAGAAACATTTTATTGTGTGATGTTATAAGTATCAATTTAACCTTTGGTTCATTTTACTTGTAGGATTATTTCCTGGTTTGCAAATCCAAGTTTCTTTATTTAAATGGCTCATTAATGAATGGCATTTAGGCAATAAATCTTATGGCTTTTTCTTATGAAAGATGCTCTGTTGTAATGATGACACCATCAAACATGATAGTGTTTACCAGATGCTAAATGAAACATCGGCAGCAATGTCGATCCTGAGCGGTTACCTGAGCAACGGGCAAATCAATTTATTCTATTTAACTTTCTGAGTTTTATTCTTTTAGCATTTGCAAAAGTTTTCTTAGACTAAATTTATTACTAAGAAGTCATTGATTATTGAATCTGAGAGTTTTACTTTGCATTGAAGTTAAATGGTTGAAATTTTTTTACAGCTTGCTACCTTTAATTTACTCGACCCTTTACAAAATTTGTTTTTGCAGATCGACTCTGTCGATCCTTACGGGATTCTAGTCTTTGGTACCAGTTCGTTGGTTGGTCTGTGGTTCGCATCAGCAGTTGTCGGAGCCATCGATTCAATTCCAGTAGTGAGTTTTTTTTTTCTTTTACTCATGCTTATAGAATTTACTAGTACATTTACATTATGTCACACTCTGATATTGTCTTCTAATAATGTAATGTTCTTTCCAACAGTTTCCCAAGTTACTGGAAGTGGTCGGCCTTGGCTACACACTCTGGTTCACTTCTCGCTACTTACTCTTCAAGGTAACTTCATTTGTGATTAGCAAAATGGGATGGGACTTTGTATCTTGTTATTTGGGAGACGAAACCGACACGTCGACGCTTCTGTGTGTCGGACCTCGATCATTTTATTTTCAATGGTGGATGATTTCTAGCTGTTATTTATGGTATGACAAGGGACTTAAGATTGATGATTTGAATTTGCAGGAAAGCCGAGATGAGTTGGGGGCCAAAATAGAAGAGTTGAAGAATCAGGTCGTGGGCTCAGATGACTGAATGTTCGTTTGAGCGTTTGTGATTCGCTCTGCGCTATAATTGAACAAACCAGTATTTTATTTTTAATTTTTACTTTTTTAATTTTTGTATTTTAATTTAGTAATTTTAGAAGTATATTTTAATATTATTCTGTAATATTATAAACTTAGACAATTAGAGATTAAAAAAATATTTAATACTATTTAAAAAATAGTAATACACCTTAGATTTATTTTTCTCAACGAGTAAATTTTCTAAAATAACAAAATAGTTGTGATTTAAAATTTTATTCATAATTTAGCCTGAAAAATATAAATTGGGCAAATTACATATTTATTCAGATTTATTTTTTATAATTATTTTACTGATGAGTAATTTAGTTGGGGGGATTGCGGAGGAAAAGATAACTTCCACAAGTTCTTTGATGGATAATATATTTTGATGAAACACTGAACAAATAATTTGGACAATTCAAATATCAAATTATGTACAGATGGTAAATTGAACTATTTTGTTAAAATGGAGAAAATTCATTTGAAAACCCCACCATTTTTGAAGAGAGGTTGAGTTAAAGATATGTGCTCTAATCAAATACGATTTGAATAATGGAAACCCCAAATTATTCATGGCCTCTCAAGGAGAGAAACTGAGTGATAAATAGACAATAAAAACAGAAGATTTTCCAGTCAGATGAGTTGCAGAAGAAATGGCTGATGATGCATCCTACTTTCTCAAGATGTGAGAACCATTAACCAGTGTAAAAGACTTAATAAATCAAATCCGAGCGGAGATCAATGACCATTCATTTTGAAAATACGCTTAAAATGGGAGACTGAATAGATGGCCCCCCGTTATGAATTTGCTTAAAACGGGAAGCTGATCTTAAATAAATGCTCCCTCGTTTTCTCACGTAGAAATAGGGAGTCGATGTGGGTAGGGGAGAACCCCCGTTTCTGTGCCCTGCACATGTCTGAGCTGTTATTGATGTTGTGCATGTGTCTTAAAAATGTGGTTGATGATGCATCCTAGTTTCTCAAGATGTGAGAACCATTAACGGGTATCATAAGAGAATACATTGATTAAGAAATGGTAAAAGCTAATTTGAACTCCAAACTATAGGTTTTTTTTTTTTTAAAAAACCTTCTCAAGTAAAAATTCTAAAGAACTAAAATCTTAAACTATTAAAAATTTAATAAATCAAATCATAACAGAAGCCAATGACCCTCCATCTTGAAAATATACCTAAAATAAGAGGTCGAACTAAAATAGATGGCCTCCTGTTATGAATTTTAGCTTAAAACGGGAGGTTGATCTTAAATAAACGGTCCCTCATTTTTTTCACGTAGAAATGGGGGGTCGATGTGGGAGTGGAGAACTCCTATTCACGTGCACTGCACGTGTCTTAAAAACGGAGTGCCGTTATCGGGAAGTCAACTGACCATCTTTTGTTCCTTATTGTCATGGGTGGGACAGTAATTGATGCACTGCACGTGTCTTAAAAACGTGGCTTATGATGCATCCTACTTTCTCAAGATGTGAGAACCATTAACGGGTATCAAAAGAGAATACAACGATTAAGAAAGGGTAAAAACTAATTTGAACCCTAAACTATAGGTTTTTTTTAAAAAAACCTTCTAAACTAAAAATTCTAAAGAACTAAAATCTTAGACTATCAAAAACTTAATAAATCAAATCCTGGCAGAAGCCGATGACCTCCCGTTTTGAAAATACGCCTAAAATGGGAGGTTGATCTAAAATGGATGGCCCGCCTTACGAATTTTCACTTAAAATAGGGGGCCGATCTTAAATAAATGGTCCCTCATTTTTTCGACGTAGAAACGAGGGGTTGATGTGGGGGGGGTGGAGAACCCTCGTTCACGTGCACTGCACGTGTCTTAAAAATGAGGGGCCGTTATCCGGAGTTGACCGCCCATTTTTTTCCATTATTGTCACAGGTGGGACAGTAATTGATGCATTGCACGTGTCTTAAAAATGGGAGGCTGTTGTCTGGAGCTGACCCCCATTTTTGTCCATTATTGTCACAAGTTGGACAGTAATTGAAATTACAAGGGGCCGTTTCGGGGCTATGACCACCTGTTTTTAATTATATTTTTTGGAAAATTGAGGGTCATTCTCGAGAACAAGGGCCAATCTCTAACCTTATATAAGGAGACAGTCCACCATTCTCACCTCTCACACTTCGAAAACTCAAAAATTTCTACATTTTTTGCTTGCTCCTGCGAATTAACTCGTTTTATCAGCAACGTAAAATAGATTTTAATTCAAGTAGATTTGTTGAAGTAGACGAGACGACAACATATGATGTTGATATAGACTGGTATTCGTATGCCACACCTATATACAGTGACCTTCGAGCATTCAATCACTTTATAAGGCAACAAAGAAATAGAGGTGCATTCGACTTTAAAAATTCTAGACGATGAACTTCGAACATTGGTCAACTAAAAAGATGATGAGGCGGAAAACATACCAGTAAGGAAAGACATTTCTATGGGTTTTTTTTTTTGGAAAAAATATAGTTTTTTAAAGGAAATTAGAGATGAAATAGTCGAATATACCTTGAAAAATGATTATGGCATCAAATCACTAAAAGTGAATTTCAACGACTCACGGCGGTGTATGAAGACGGATATGAGTGACAATTGCATGATTCGAAGATGAAAAATAAGCTTACATTCTAAATAAAGAGTTACATTGATTCTTATAGCTGTGCAAGAAAAATTGAAAATTGACACGCTACTGCAAAATGGGTGGCAAACTATTTTTTGGATAGGTTCAAAAGTTAACCTGCTTGAGAAATTCCTTTCATTATCGAGACAATGAGAAAAGATTTAAATGTTAATATTACATCAAGTATTGCTAAAAGAGCAAAAAGTGAAACTCGAAAACTTAACGAAGGGAATGGCAATGAGCAATACAAACTACTGCGGTCGTACGCAGAAGAAATATTTAGATCAAATCTGGGTAGTACAGTGCACCAACATACTTACTTGGTGAGCTCTATCGTTAATGAGTCATGTATATTCGAAATAATGTACATGTGTATGGTTACTTACAAAGTAGGTTTGTTATAGTGTGGGAGACATATTATCTGTTTGGATGGTTGTCATCTGAATGGCTCGTGTTCCGACCAATCAATTACAGTCGTCAGTATTGATGATAACGATGACATATATCTCATTGTTGTTGCCAATGTAGAATCTGAATATAGGGACTTATGGACGTGATTTTTGCAAATATTGAAAAAAGACATACAGAGTGAAACTTGATACGGTTGGACGTTTGTTTCGGATCAATAAAAGGTATCATGCATTTTCAACTGTTATTTCAAACATTGGAAGATTATGGTTTTTATATTGTTTTATGTTAACTCTGTTATTCCTTCAAATATCAGGAGTTGTTGCCTACAGTGCCGGATGAATTACCATTAGTCGAATACCGCTACTATCTCTGACATATGTACGCGAATTTCAAAAATCAATTTTGGGCAGAGTATACAGAGATGTCATGTGGAATGTGAGCAGGGCAACCACACTTTTTCATTCCGAGATGGAAATGCGAAAGTTGCATTAGATCAACCCGAATGCCCAAACAGCTCTTCAAAACATAGGACATAGATATTGGGCTAGCCATGCGTTTTCTTCGATTCCTAAGTATGACATGAGATTGAATAATTTATGCAAGTCATTCAATGCATTTCTATTATCAGTCAAGGACAAGTCGATTCTGACCATGTTTGAGATGATTTGAAAGTCATGATAACTCACATTGTAAAAAACTATGAAAAATTGACCTCGTCAACAAACCTCATGTGTCCTCAGATAAGGAAAAAGTTTGAGAAGATAGAACGTGCAGCTCAAAATTGAATTGGTATATTTGCAGGAGCTGCATGATTTGAAGTCAGCAACGGCAACGTATAATATGTTATCAACATGAATACAAGTGTGTGCAACTATTACAAGTGGGAGCTCACTGGAATCCTCTATGTTCATTCCATTTCCTATATTCATTTCCTATGACTAACACCAAAAAATTTCGTTCATCAATACTGCCACCTAGCGACATATCTGAATATGTACTCAAATTTCATTCATCCCATTAGTGGCCAACACATGTGACCACCCATAGAAAATAGGAACAAAATCCTTCCACTCAAGAAAAGGCGCCAACCTGGTAGGTCGAAAAAGAAAAGAATGTGCGATGTCGATGAGCAGTCGAATTCGACAATTACAAGGAAGAACTCAACGATTTCGTGTCATATATGTTGGCGTCAAAGACATAATAGGCCTAAAATGAACGCATGCGAAAGATAAATGGAGGACAAAACAAAGATGCTCAAATGAGCACTTCCCAAATGCGACAGAGGTGTAAACAACAACAAAACATGCAAGCAAAATGTGCAATCCTTGAAAGGAATTCTGAATACATGCAACACGATAAAAACAACGCAGAGACATGCAAAAACAACACAAGAAAAGTGCTCTCAGTCACGCCCAAAGAGTCTCCCAAAAAGAGAGAATGGAATTTACGAAAATTAAAGGTGGATGTGGTTAAGTGAATTACAAGCTGGATTTGTGAGAATCAACTTGTGAATTACAAGCTGGGTTTGTGAGAATCAACTAGTAAATACCTCAGAGGATTGTCGTTGATTGGAAAGGGTCTTTGCTGGTCGAAAGACTTCAAGTTAGCGCTTCATCAGGAAAACACCTTCGCATATGAAAAGAGTTCTGGCAACAGAAGATACAACCCTAGCATTCGCTGCCACTTCCACAGAAGAGGTTGATGGGGAGGGGTGATATCGAGGACGCCGAGGCCGACTCAAAACAACCGAGCGTTTGGGGAAATAATTCCTTCATTTCTGAAGGAGCTCTTGGCAGATGGGAAAAGGGTATCACCATCTTCCTCTTAGTTCCAACTCAAGAACGCGTGAGGGGGGAAGACTGGAGGAACCAACCAAGAACCCATGAGAACTTGGTGGCAATTTGGAGGCTCAACTCTTCGATGAATCATCACTGAGCTCACAGTGTTTTGCACCAACGACAAACTCTTCTATTTTCAAATATTTATCAATAACAAACTTAGCTTTTTACATAGGAGAGAATGGAGGCTAAATACAAAGCGAGAAGGAGCTTTCAGGTTGTCGATGGGATAGGAAAAGCTGAATGCTTTTCAGAGACAGTTGTTGGCTTTTGAAATGTATCCGTTGGAGATGAACCGGTTTTGAGTGAACCGAACTGGTTGGGGTGAGCCCATGAAAGGTGGCTGCTAGTGGTTGCCCTACACGCGCACTGCTAGTCGGGAGTTGCCTTGCGCGCATTGTTGCATGTGAGTCATTAGATGCACGCGCCTTCCTAGTTGCTACACAAGCCAATGGTTGCGGTGCTGTCTTCTCGTGCGCGCGCGCCATTGCGTGGTGCCTATCGTTCCTTGTGTGCGCCTCTTTCATTCCTGCACACGTCTCTCGCCTGTGCAGTTGCGCCTTGGTGATTCGTGCGCTGCTGCCATCCTGTGTGCGCATTGCCTTGTCTTGTGCATGCGATGTGCTGCCCAGTTACGAATGCACACCAGCTGTTTGACTAAATGCCTCAAAAAAATACCAACTTGATCTTTAATGTCCTCTTTTGCTCCAAGCCTTGAATCCATCCTAATGTTCCTAATGACTATTACAAACAACCAAACTAAAGAAAATAATGACTAAAGTCTTGCCAACCAAAGATTAAAGTTAAGTTTAAGGTTTCATAAAACTTAAATAAATAAAAGCTACGTTACAATAGTGGATAAAGGGAAGACAAATTTCCTCTTCAATTTATGGGTTGTTATCTACACAATTAGCAAACAAATTATGCAATAAAGTTGAATAGGAACGTACCTCAACTTGAGATTGGGTCACGGACCCGTGGCACATCACTTATCCTGACAAGAAATCCACTTCAGGCACTCTTGCCGCTTCTGTTTTGTAAGACACATTTATGGATTTTCACATATTTGCCGAGATGCAGGTACATTTCAACCCATTTTTCTCATAAACACACTTTCATTATTTTATAATATAGCTTTTATTATGTGCAGAGACATTTTACACACGACTATGGATGAAAAAATATTTGACTATATTTAGACTGTAATTTATGTATTTATTGTAATGGATAATTGATATACTTATTGTAATTTATAGATTTATTATAATTTGTAAGTATGTATGTATGTATTATAATGTATAATTTAGTGAGATAAAGTTAAAAAATTGACAGAGTTTCATTTATTTTATAACTTTCTCATATCTACTTTCAAATCATTCCAACATATTCAAATAAAAATTTTAAAATACTATCTAGTTCTAGATATAGCATCAATTACAAACATAAATTACAAAACTAAATTACAATACTAAATTATAAATGTAAAGTAAAGTACATAGTGAAGTACAAAATATAATTAAATTCACAGCAATGGGAGATCGTTATCAGCTTGGTCTGTAGTAAGTATCTGCTTCACCGCTTTAGGTATTAGCACTATATTTCGACCTGGACGTTTTTGGGATGCCCCTAATAACCAACGAATGACAAGTGTTTTTCCTTATGTGGATCTTATTTCAATGGGAACCTGATTAGTTGATCTGCCTACACGTCTTGTCTTTACTGCTATATCATGAGTTACTCCACGTATTACTTGGCATGCCAGCAGCCTCCATCATATCTCTAAGGTACTCCATCACCTCTCTATGGGGACTTCGTCTGTCTCACTTCAAGATAATCGAATCTACTTGCGAGAGACTTTATGTCCATTTTACTAGCTCCCTAGGGGGACGATGGCCGCATAGGGGCGTCTTCCATAAGAACATCCCGAGAGGTGGAGGCCTCAGCATCTCCCTTGAACACCCAAATCCCGTCAACTTCGACTAGAACCATCCGAGTCAAATGAAGCCTATCAAATATATCCCCGGGTCTCGGTGCTCTCCTCTGCTCTCCCATCGATAACAGAATCCCAAATTGCTCTACAATCTTCTGAATCAATGGGCCGTACGTAAGGTTCTTGTTGGATGCCCGATCGATCTTGGTCATGTGACATAAAATCAGGAAGCCCAAGTCGAACATTTTACTGTTGCAGAGCTTCTCCATCACATAGAGATTCATGCAACTCGCTAGATCTCTATCTCCATTCTGAGGTAAAAGAGTGTGGGTTATCAGATTGTGAATAACCCGAGCATTGAGATTCAACTCCTTGGATCTTGGCTTCACAAACCCGACGATGTTGAAATTGCAATGATTGCCTAAGAACTCTAGTCCCTTTGCCGATTTGAGAATCTCACAGTCTTAATGGACAAGATAGTATCTCTCCACGTCTATCCATTCTCTGGTAAACCCGTGTCAAGATCCGTCTCGGCTCTGACTGGTTGTGGAATCCCAAAGTGGGAAAAATAATAATAATTTTTGAATTTCTAAATTGCATGGATACGTTTATATTTTGACTAAACCCATCTTTCAAGTACCTGACATCTCAAAACGATTTATAATTTACCAACAGTTCACATTATCCAAATTAATAATTTCAATCAATCAAAATCCTAAATTAGGATATTATTAAAAAGATAACAAAACTATCCACAATATTCCACTTCCACTAGTGCATACATAATTTTCAGATGTACGTCAAAAAAATACCAAATGGCAAATATATAAAAGCCACTATATGTGACTTTACAAAAATGTTGTACCAAAATAAATCAACATCTAACTAGCTCAAAAACACCATCTATCTCGATGGTTACCTATGCCTCTGAACCAACTTAGGTTGCCTTTGATTTTCCGTCCCTGTGAACTATCGTTATATGAAAACATAAATAATTTACATAATGAGCTTTACGCACAGTAATAAATCTAACAAATAGAATACTCAATTTAACTCATACACATGATTTCGAACTTTCTTTCATTCTAAACTACCATGATCATTTAGAAATCAAAATGGAAAACATCACTTTAATTAAAATAAAATATTCAAGTATCATACAATGGAATGCTAGAAATAAGCATTTGAGAAATCAATTTCAATAATTAAAAATCAAAGCAATAGTAATATAACTTTGCATAAAAAAAAGATCATCGTCTCAAAGAAAATCCCAAAAATTATAAACAATTCATAGTCTTTGTTTAAAAATGAAATACATGATCAATCTAATGTATTATTTAACAATCAATGATATTTGTTAAATTAATGCACTTCGTATATCCAACCCAACAACATGTATAACTATAACAAATCCTTATATATTCTCGGGCTTTCACCGGCTGGACTGTAATACCCCAAGCTTTATTTTTAATTCTTATTCAATTTACTAAATTGAAAATTCAGATTTGAAAAATCGATTCAACTTCGAAATCTACAATCAAGGCTTTCAAGCCCTTCATTGAATTTTAAAGGCACAAGGTTTAAAATACATACTTTTAAAACAATTTTCTTTAAGTTAAGAAAAACACTATTTTATCATGAAATATCATTTCCCTTGAAAAAAAAAATAACAGCCAACCGTATAAATCCTCCCTTCTATTTTCTTCTACAAAATTTCACCCCAATTTGTACTTCCTTCACTTTTTATTCAACATCATCAAACTAAACAACCCAATGACACCTATACTCTTCACTTCCAAAGCCTCAATTAAATCATCCATTCGCTATAAATAACCAAAGCAAATCACCCATATATGTCCATTCCCATCTACTTATGCAATAGAGGCAGAAGGAATACTCTAATTGCAAATTTACTTACCTCTAATTTTTTCCTTCAAGCTTCTAGAAAAATCAAACTTAAAGGTTGGTGTTTGAACCATAGAGCTCCCTTCTCCAAGTTTTGAAGCTCTCCTTTGAAGAAAATTAAAAAATCTCCATTTTTTTTCTTTCTCCTCCTTTCTCTCCCCTGATCTGCCTTTCTCCCCATGAAAAATGGATAAAACCGGGTCTCCCATGTTTTCTAGAAGTTTAATGGGTAAAGCTACACATTTGCCCTTCCTTTAGTAATAAAAATTGCCAATTCATCCTTTTCTTTTTAGCTTTTCACAAATTACCTTGATTAACTATCAATTTAATCATGTTTGTCTTCTACTAACTCTATAGATTAGAGTTAAGTTAATCCCATTTTAAAAACCTTAAAATTTCTCAAAAAAAAATCAGATTTTTCTGCTCGTTCTTTCTCGAAATTTCGAGAGGGGCGATCGATCGGCTAAAAAAAATCCCGATCGATTGGCGCACCCTCTAACTTCGATCATCTCTTCTTTGATCGGGGCTATTGATTGGCTAAAAATGCCAATCGATCGGCTCCCAATTTGTCCAAACTAAAATTTTCTTCCAACTATGGATGGTTGTAATTCACCAACAAAATTCCAAAAATATTTACAATACAAATTTACAATTTCATTATTATTATTATTTTACATATAAGTGTTCCAAAAATTTGACCCATTACAACCCGAGCATTTCGTTAATCGTATTTGGAGATATGAGGACCTATGTATCCAAAATGTACGTCTTCAACCACCTAATCCTCCCGGTAGAAGTCAAGTTTGTATAAAATAAGCGACCAATTTTGTCCCCGTGTAAGGCATTTTGTATAACATCTTCTGGATCCTCAAAGACTCCCAACTTCTAAAGTTGACAGTCTTCGCAAGAATAATTAAGCAACTCGACATACCCAGCTCAAATCGATCTTGACTCATCTGGGTTTGAAATTCAATCGACAAATGCCCAATTGCCAGTCGCGGCACTTGACCCAGAGTAACTTGTAACGACGGTGCCTGGTTTGTCAAACACCTTTGTGACATTAATGACTATTTGGCGGAGCTCATTCGGTCAGGCCACCTTGTGATAGACTTGCTTGTGACAGGGCAACCTTTCATTTTAATATCAATTTGGGGGCTATTTGAGGGAATTTTGGCGATTTATGTTTAATTTGGAATTTGAGGATTTGGGCGATTTATGCCTCAGATTTGTGAGTTTTTTAGATACTAATTGTAGGAAACAATTAGTATCAGAGAAATCGACATGACGGAGTCGTGAAATGCTCGGATTTTGGTTGGATTCGTGGATGGCCGAGAATTAACGTTCAAATTTTCTGAAGGTGGGCCATTTAGGTTCGGTTTTGTGAGATTTTTGCATATTAATTGTAGAAAACAATTAGAATTAGAGAAATCAACACGAAATGGTTAAATTTTGGCGACAAATGGTCAGATTTTGGGGTTGGAATCTCGTGGCCGAGAGAGTTTCTGAAAGTGAGGGGCAAAATTGGGGCCGATTTGTTATATAGTGTTGGGGATCGGCCCTTCGTTTTCAACCCTAATTTTAAAAACAGGGGGCCGCGTCCGTAAAGCAACCCCCCATTATGACGAACAATTTGTACGCCCCGACACAGCCCCATGGTTCTAAAAAGCAATGGACAAAAATTAGGGGTCGGCTTCAGACAACGGATCCCCGTTTTTAAGACACATGCAGTGCACGTGAATGAGTGGTCTCCACCCCCCACATCGTGAAAAAAATGGGGGCCATCCATTTTGAATTGGCCTCTCGTTTTAGAGTATGATTTGTTAAGTTTTTTTATAATTTAAAGTTTTAGCAGTTAAAATTTTTAGTTCACAAGATTTTTTTAAAATAATCCTAGTTTAGTGTTCAAATTTATTGTTACCCATTAAAAAATGAAAAATACCAAGGATACAAAGAACACACCACCCAACCTGTCCAAATAAAGCTTGTGAAGAAAAGAACTTGGAACCTCATCTAAACATGGCCATTTTCGACACTCCAAAACTTAAAATGTCCGTCTTTTTCAAATGCAGAAGAGAAAAATAGACCAAAAGCAACATACGACTAGCTTTTTGCTCGAAGGGCTCGAGTAATGGTAATTATTATTTTCAATTATTTTTAAATATTTTATATTTTTCTCTTGTAATTATCATTTTAATCTATTTTAATTATTTTGATTCACTCAATTTGCACAATTCGATTTCCAAGACCCAAAAAACAATTCAATTAAGGAGTGTGTGAAAATCAAGGCATGGGCGGGAAATCCAATGACTAAACTACCTAAGATAGAATAAAGGGTAAAGTTTAAAAAAAAAATCCTAAAATATGAGTTTATTTTAAAAAAATTTCTTAAAATTTGATTTGGTTCAAATCAAACCTTGAATTATGAAAAAATGTCAAATTAAACGTTTATGGGTGGACCCATATAAGAGATGGGTCAACCCATAGATGGAAGATGGGAGGACCTATCTCTTATATGGGTCATCCTATGTCCTCTCCTTAAATCTAAAATATTTCCAATATTTTTTTATTCCGGTGAAATTTTCTTTGGGTGATCGGCAAGACGAGATTTGAATTGTTTGTTTCAATAATTTAACGTTTAAATTGTTTGAAAGTTTTCTTTATGTGAATAAAAAAAAAACCGATGTAGCTTATTATTATTACTTTAATGTTATCTCGATTGTATATTATTTTTTTTTACATTATTGACTATCAATAAAGTTTAGATCTGACTAGCTCCATCTCACGCTTTATTAATTTTTTTTTTGTAAGACGATTTTTTAGTAGTGGTTTGTATTGTGTAAGTACGTTCCGTCTAGGAGACTGAGTTTTAAACCAGACCGTTTGTGACTTTTTCAGCCTTTGCTGGGAATTTACTTGGAAATATAATTTTGTTTAGGAGATTGTCCAATACAGTCTTTTCTGATAATTATTCTTATTAGTGCTCTCTACGTGTTAAACCGGCAAATAATTCCACATGTAACACATAGAGAGTATTGATAAAGATAATTTCCATGATAGACTGTACTAGACAATGTTTTAAACAGAATTACCTTTCCTAGTAAGTTCCCAAGAAAGCTGGAAGAGTTACAAACAATCACAATTAAAACTCAGTGTCCTAGACAGAACTTACTTTTACAGTACAATTACACCATTAAAAAACTGTCTTCCAAAAAAATGGTTAATAAAGTGTGAGATGGAGGTAGTCAGATATCAACTTTATTAACAGTGAATAATGTTAAAAAATGTAATATACAATTGAGATAGTATTAAAGTGATAATAATAAGCTATATCGGTTTTTTATTTTAAAAACACATAAAGAAAAATTCCGAATAATTCAAACGTTAAACTATCAAAACTTAATAATTTAAATCTTGTCTTGCCAATCACCCAAAATAAATTTCGCCAACGTAAGAAAATATTGAAAAAATTTTAAAGTTAAACGAAAGAATATGAATTGAAAAGTTCATATCATCTCTCGTTGAATAGGAGAGGAGATGGGAGGTACCCATATAAGAGAAGGCTCCTCCCATCTACTTCGTGAAGAGATGGGAAGATCCATCTAAAAGATGGGTTGTTCCATCTATGGGTCGACTCATAAAGGTTTAGTTTAAATTTTTTTCATACTTTAATATTTGATTTGAACCAAATCAAATTTTTGGAGTTTTTTGAAAAAAAATTCACACTTCAGTGTTTTTTTAAATTTTAATAAATTGTTTATTACAAATTAAAAAAAAAAGAAATATTCAATGAATTATATGAAGATATTGACTATTTTGCCAGCAACCTAATAAGCAAAATTAGGTTTGCTTATAAAAGTAAGTTATCAATTATTTATGATGTCTTATTTTAGAGGTTCAATTATACTTTAACTTAAATATCAAAATAGATCGGGGATATTTTCAACAAATTTTTAAAATTTTTAATTTTATCAATTGCACAAGCATTAGCGGCAGACTCTTTGTTGGTAAACTTTGTTATAATTAGGGGTGGACACGGGCCAATTCGGTTCAATCCCGAGCTCGGATAGAAACCAGACCGTACCCTCGGAAATTTTTTTCCGAAGACCTGAACCGATCCTGGGAAGGACCGAGACCGAACCTACTTTTTGGTTAAGTCTCGATTCAATCTTGGTTCAGTCCCACTCTTTTTTTTAATCATAATTAATTAGTTAATTTTGCAGTGATCGAGGACTTGTCGTCTTCAATCAAACTCAGTCTCGATCTATCAATTTCGATATTAAAGGATGTAGCGCGATCGAATAAGCACGATCGCTTCGGATTGGTTCTGTTGGAGTCTATGGCTTTGGAAGTAGAGTGAACTTGAAAGGTCTCCAGCTATGGAGCTTCAATGCGCATGAATCAATGGAGTGGTGCGAATCTAGGACTTTGTGTGCCATTTGGAATTATATTATTACTTATTTTTTCTTATCTTCTTCACAGAGTAAATGAAAAACATAAGTTTTTAATCTTCAAACAATATAAAAGAAGATTAGCAAAAGAAAAAAAATTCAGAAGTTCCGTCAGGTCAAAGCGTAGTTGCAGAGAGAGAAACGAAAGAGGCGAGCTAATTCTATGGAAACGGGAGACAGAAGGGGGCGAGAGAATCTATGATTCGTACAAATGTTTCGGCCAATCATCTTCTCACTGTTTTGGTACATGTCTCTTCCTGTTTGAATCTCGTCGTCGTTCGTTCCCCCGATCACTCTGTTTTCTTCTCCATTTCTCCTCATTTTGACTCTCCTTGTTGAGTAGTTCATCAGGATATGGGGAAGAATGTGATGCTACCGGCGGAGAACATCGATTTGGCTGCAGTTGAGTACCTGCCGCAAGTGATTCAAGGTTTCGTTGATTTTTCAGTCAAAACTTTTTTTGTTCTTGATGACAAGAGTTACTTTTTTTGTTGATCAGGAAGCAAATTGTGAGCGTGAGTGAGAGTTCGAATGGAACTGACGTAGTTGTTTTCGTTGCTATTTCAAGTTGTCTGCAGCTTCGCATTTGATTGGATTTTCATTCAGGAGTGGAACTGAAGGGCGAAGGCTCAATTGAAGCTTCACTGCTTTAGTTTTAATTTTTTAGTTTCAACCTTCGGTCGGTTTGGTTCCAATTTTTCAAAATTTTAGACTATAAACCGAGAACCGGACCGAAAATCGACAAAAAACCATAACCCGAACCGAGGTCCAGATCGTAGTCCTTTAATGTGGGACCGAAACCAGACCAAAATCGACGGTTCGGTCTAGTCCTCGATCCTCGGTCCGGTCGTGCCCCGGCGGTTGATGTTTTGCCCCTTCTGGTTGTCTCTCTGTCTCTCTTCTATGTTTCCTTCTCTTCCCCAAACATTCTGCACCTTTGTCCTTGTCTCATTCTGGCAATGTTTATCTCTCTACTACGGGATTGATAGAGAAGATTAAGACCGATTTAAAGCCCACTAATTAGACATTGAGGCAAGAGGTAGAAATTGTCAAAAGGGAGCATTGTCTCAGTTGCTCAGACAAATAATGAAGCTCTTCAATCTATTGGTGGTAATCTACCATCATTCTTCATGTCAGGATTCTCTACCTCTCATATTCGAGGATTTGTTCTCTCTTCCAGGTGGTTGTCATTGATAGAGGGTTACCTCGCCTGTTTGGCTGCAGGTGTGGCGTATGAATCAGCTGAGCAACAAAGTGAGCATTAAAATACAATGAAATTGCTTCACATCTTCAAATTTTAATTCCCGAGCTATGTTGATTTTTCTACCTATTTTAGCATTTCGACATGTTTTAGTGGCTGTTATATTCTTCATTTTATCCTTTGTTCATTGATTGAAACACAACTGTTTTCTCCCCTGAGGCCTGGTAGAGTTCCTGTTCATAAGTTTTCTCAATGTTCTTATTTTATGAGGTAGTCAATCTTAACCAATGGCAAATAGAACTATAAGAAATATATCAGCGTTTATTCTTACTTCGCCATTCTTGGAGAAAATCCACAAGTTGGCTCCGGATCACTGATTCAACCATCATTACGAACCCTAAAAGGTACGTAATGCAGAGTCCATCGACCACACTAAAATAAAATTCAATTCAGGTTACCGAGATTTAACAGATACTATGGTTGCCCAGGGTGGCCATTTTATCGTAATGTTGTTCTCTCTGGGTATAATGAAGGATGATGTAGAGTCCATTTTCCTCCATTTTTCTGTTTCAGACCATATTTCTTGTGTAGGGAAACTATGTCTTCCATATTAGATGTCTCTTGTAAAACTCTCCCGGTTAATTGTCATTCTTTCATTTTTAAAGCTTTCTCGAGAAAATAAATCTCTTTTTTTTTTTTTTTGCATAATTACTGTTGCATTTGTTTTGCATTGTTCTGCATCTTTTCTTCTTGGCCTCCTTTTCATCTTCGTGAGATTGTTGCCATGTAAACTTTCCTAGATATATGCTTTTCGAAGATGCTATATACTTTTAAGCTGTTTGGTTGAAATTAATTTATACTTGTTAATCTGCTGTTTCACGTGGAAGTCAATTTCTTTTCATTCCTCCCATTACTTATCAGTTCAGGTTAGGTTTTCTTCATTTTCTCCTCTTTTCTCTCCTCCTACTTCTCTGTGTCAGCAAATTTGTGGGATTTTTTCCTCGTTGCTTCTCTTCTTCATGTCGTCGATTTCTCCATTTCTCCACTCTGATTTTGTTGTCATTTCTCTTAAGTTTTAATTTTCTCTCTTCCGGCGTTCTTTGCATTTGCTAAGGTGCGGGATTTCTTCCCCAGCACTTCTCTCCTGGGTGCTGTCCATTTCCGCTATTCGATAATGCTGCTTATTTTCAATATTTGCATAATGTTGCTCTGATTTGGCATTTGCTTATTTTGATTTCTTCAAAGATTAAGTTTCAATTTGTTTCCTCGATTGTAGTTTTGTTGCGTCCATAGCCGGCTTTTGTTTCTTTAGTTTTGGGTTGATATGGCAGAATATGAACGGCAAGGATGGATAAATTTGAGCGTCTTCTTCTCTCTTACGTATGGCATCGATTTTGCGTCCATTATGTCCACCCTCATACATGTTATCTTGTTCACCGAAAAGTAAGTGGAAAATGTTTTTGAGTTTCCTTTGTTAATTATTCTTTGTACAGTCATGAGTTGTCTGACTGAGGCATTTTATCGGTAGCTCTTCTTGGGTGGCAACTTTCCTGCTCCATTTTAACTATTTCTTTCTCATTTTACTGCCCTATTATGGTTACTAAACTGTATTTATGATTTTGATCAGAGATATATTATAAACAGTTTCGAACCTCTTACGATGAGAAGGAAGACATGCACACAAAATTATTGAGGAAGTACAAAGACATACCCACTTGGTGGTTTCACGTGCTTCTTGTTGCTTCAATAGTGCTCTCGCTTTTTCTTTGCATTTTCATGGAAGATCAAGGCCAACTGCCATGGTAAATTTATTGTTAAGGGAAATGCAATTGTATTGGCATTATACAAGCTTAATTATTCATTCGAAAAGGTTATCAAAGTACAAGGCTGTTTGGTTGTTATAACGATGCTATATTTTTCTGTATGTTTCTTTCCAGACCACAGGTCTGAACTTCGTTACAGAGTACATAGGACTGGCATGGTGGCTGCTCACAACCATCAAAACATTATAATTCGTTTGTTTGACAATAGTGCGTAGCAACTTTATGATAGAGGCCAGAATTAACACAAACGATTTTATAATTTCGGATAATTATTGATTTTAATCTTGTATTATGCACTTTATTTTCGTTAGTTCTCTGAACTAAAACAATCGGCAAATCAAATTCTGTACTTTGATTCTGTTATCACTTTTGACTTTTTATCAATAATTTCGTTAAACTTTCATTTAAAAAATTACCAAACAAAATTAGATTCATTTGAAATTTTTATTACATATTCACTATGTAATAAGAAGATAATCTGAAATTTTTCGTGATTTTTTAATACATGTACGATTTATTATAATTTTATTTTAATAATTTATAAAAATATTATAATAAATCATACAAATTTTAGAAAATCACAAAAATTTTTCTATTATCTACCCATGATATGGTGAACATGTGAAAAAATTGTCAAATAAATTTAATATCTTTTTGTATTTGTTTAAAAATTAATTTATAAAGTAAAGAAGAAACTAAGATTAATTTTTAAAGAATACAAAAAAATATTAGATTTATTTGAAATTTTTTCCAAATGTTCAATCATAGGTAGATAATAGAAAATTTTTTGTGATTTTCTAAAACTTGAATGAGTTATTATAATATTTTTATAAATTACTAAAATAAAATTATAATAAATCGTATATATGTTAAAAAATTACAAAACTTTCTATTATCTTCTCATTGAGTAGTGAACAAGTGATAAAAATTTCAAGTGAATATAATATCATTTGGTAATTTTTTAAATGAGTATTTCACAAAATTGTTGGTAGAAAGTCAAAACTAATAACAGAATCAAAGTACATGGTTTGATTTGCCAAATTTTTTTTAATACAGAAGACTAACAGAAATAAAGTGCATGGTACAAGGTTAAAATCGATAATTATTCTATTATTTCTATAGAATTGACTAGTAAAATAGTGAAATATTCTCCACCATAATACTACATTCAGAGATTTCGAGACCCCAGTATCTCCATATATTACAATACCCAAAATAAAACTTCATTCCCCTACTTTTCATTTTTCTTTTAATTCTTTTCTCTCTCTTGTAACTACCTAAAATAGTTACCTATTTGCCAACTAATGGCTAAATATTTTTGTTCTTTTTAAAATAAGTAAATCGAATATTCGGTTTATCATTACTTTTCTTCCAAAAAGAAACATTATCCTCAAGATTAAAATGTGAAAATTGATACCAAAGGGTATCAAAATCTTCGCAGGTTGCTTCACAAAGCTGAAGAGAATTCTATTTAATCAAAACTGAAATGGTTTTAGAATCATCTTGTGATTGCTTGACATCCAATAACAATTCTGTCTCTAACTTCCATTCACCTTCTGCATTTAAAGTTTCTCGTAATGAAATTACTTCCTTAAGTTTTCTGTTAACTCTCTTCAGCAACGAAACATGAAAGACGGGATGTATCCTAGCCAAATCTGGTAACAACAGCTTGTAAACTACCTTACCAATTCTTTTTAATAATGCAAAAGGACCGAAGAACCTGAAAGATAATTTCTAAAATCATTTATTCACTAACGATTTCTGCCGGTAAGGTTGAATCTTTAACAAACCATTTTGCCTACTTCAAATTCCATGTCCCTCCTCTTCTCATTGGCTGAATGCTTTCATCACTTGTTGAACTCGATTCAAATGAGATTTTAAAAGATCCAAAATCTCATCCCTTTTTTGAATCTAATTGTCAATAGTTGAAACTACATAATGTGAATTCTCTAACCTCAAAAGGGTTGGTGGCTCCCTTTTGTAAACCGCTTTAAAATGACTCATTAAATAACTAAATGGTATGAAGAATTATACCAAAATTCTACCCAGTACAACTATTTAGACTATTCTTTCTGTTTGTCGCTTGTAAAACATCTCAAATATATCTCTAATGTCTTATTGACCACCTCGGTTTATCCATCTGTTAGTGGGTGATACACCGAACTAAACTTTAAGGTAACTCTATGAAAGTGCCACAATTCCTTCCAAAACAAGCTGATAAACACCTTATCTCTATCGAAAACTATAGATTTTGCATCTCATGTAACCAAATTGCATTTTGTAGAAACTTTTCAGCAACAACTTTCGCTGTATATAGATGGTAGAGTTCGATAAAATGATTGTATTAACTCAGTTTATCAACTACTACCAAAATAGTATCAAGCTCATTAGATTTAGGCAGATTCTCAATAAAATTCATCGATATATCTTCCCAAATATCGTCAGGAATCGAAAGTACTTGAAGGAGACTCGCGGGTGACAAGGCTTCGTACTTGTTTTGTTGACAAATTGTACAATTTCGAACATAAACTTTTCTATCTTTTCTCATTCCGAACTAAAACAGTTATGCGGCAATCCTCTTATAAGTTTTTGTAATTCCCCCATGGCCTCCAATCGAACTATCATGAAATAGTTTTAAAATTTTGGGAATTGCTGTAAGATTTTGAGAGATAACCTTCCTGTGTTTATAGAAAAGTTGTTCTTCTCTTAAAATGATTTTTGAAAACCCAACTCCACACGAAGCAGATTCTGTTTTACCTTGTATAAATTTTCATCTTCTTGCAAACCTATTTCCAATTCATCTTTGAAAATAAGGCTATGTGACATTGAAACATTTAAATCCACTATCATCTGCTTTATTCTCACATTTAAATTTATATTGTATTTCAAAATCATAACCAATTAACCACTTTTGATGTTCTTGAGCTACTAATCTTTGTTCTAGTAAAACTTTTAAGCTTCTTTAATCAGTCTTCACTACGAAATGTCTCCCTAGCAAATAAGGTCGCCATTTTTGAATGGCCAATACAATGGCCATCAGCTTTCTCTCATAAACTGATTTGAGTTTGCTTTGTTTAGACAGTTGTTGGTTATAGTATGTTGTTCTACATCAAAATAGCTCCCAACCCATTTCCCAAAGCGTCGGTCTCTACTACAAATATTTCTTCAAAGGCAGGCAATGCTAAAACTGTAACTGTACTTATGGCAATTTTTAGTTTTTCAAATGCTGCAGCAACTTCTTCATTCCACCCAAAGTTATCTTTTTTTAGCTGTTCGATAAGGGGTAAAGCGATAGACCCATACCCTGATACAAACCTTCGGTAATATCCTGTTAAAGCCAAAAATCCCGTCAATTGTTTAAGAGATATGGGCATAGGTCATTCTGTTATAGCTACTACTTTATTTGGTTCCACTGCAACTCCTTGAACAAACACTAGATACCTCAAATATTTCAATTCTTGTTTTGCAAACAAACATTTCTTCAGATTTATATAAAGCTGCTCCTTTGACAATATCTGTAAAATCGTTTCCAAATGATCCAAATGCTCCTCCCAAGACTTGATGTATATTAAAATATCATAAAAAAAAAAAACTAGTATAAATTTATGAAGGAATTCATGAAAAAGTTTGTTCATCAAAGATTAGAATGTAGAGGGAGCATTTGTAAGACCGAATGACATTACTAAAAATTCATAATACCCTTCGTGAGTTCGAAAGGCCGTTTTGTAAACATCTTCTTGCTTCACTCTAATTTGATGATAACCTGATTTTAAATCCAGTTTAGTAAACACTTTTGCTCCATGTAACTCATCTAATAGCTCTTCAATAACCGGTATAGGAAACTTATCCTTCACTGTTTCACTATTTAAAGCTCTATAATCAACACAAAATCTCCAAGTATTATCTTTCTTCTTGACCAATACAATAGGACTTGAAAAATGGCTCAAATAGGGTGTATTATTCATGTTGCAAGCATTTCCTTCACAAGTTTCTCAATTTCATTCTTTTGTATAACTGGATATCGGTATGGTCTTACATTCACCCAAGCGGTTCCACCTTTAAGCACAATAATATGCTCATTAAATTTTAGTAACAGTTTAGCTACTTCTGCTTCCCATGGTCGCTATTCTATTTCTTCATTTTTCTCCACTCCCAACATGTATTAGTAGAGCTTGTTTTTCCTTTCTTACACTTTTCATCATAAGTTTCAAGGAAACAAACTTTTTATCTATGCTTGGGTCTCCTTTTATTTACACCATTTTTTAATCAACCTGTTACTTCATTATCTTTCTCTTCCAATCCACCTGCATATTCCCTACTGACTCTAACTACATCATACCCAATATCACATCAATATTTTCCAATTCATTTCGAAGAAATTCATCCATAATCTCGAGTTCCGACAATTCTAATAACAAATTTTTACAAATACCTGATCCTCCTAATGATTTGCTATTTTCTATTGATATTTCATATTGTGTTGTATTATGAATAGGCAATTTCATCTTATGAACTAATTTGATGGCTATGAAATTATGGGTTGCTCCGCCATCAATCATGATCACCACTTCATTATCTCTAATTCTCCTTCGTATTGTGTGTGGTGTAAGAATTCCCATAATAAAGTAATTTGTAACATTTTTTTTGCACTTATGTTCCATACGGTACTTCTCATCACACTTGTAACACAACCTTTTTTCCCTCCTGATTTGTATTTCTGCTTTGTCAATCGCCTTCTGGGAACCTTTGGTTTGAAGGTTCCTTGTTGTCTCGTTAATTCGTTTGAAATAGTTCAATGGCTATTGCTTACTGTTTCCTGATTTGCTTCAGAAAATGTTTGGAATGACTTTGTGTTGTCTGGTATACTAGAGAATTTTTATTCTCGACAATATGTGAAAATTACATCAACTCTCTTAACCTCGTCGCCCGCATCAATCTCACATCACCGTTATTTCATTCTTCAAACCATTAAAGAAGACACTGATCAACATCTCTTTTGGTATTCCTACCAAGTTGGAAATCAGTGTCTCAAATTTTGTTCGATACTCATCCACCGATCCTTCTTGCCTCAGTGTCAACAATCTATCACAGTGAGTTCCTTCGCTCGCCAATCGAAATCTTTCTATCAACAATTGTTTCAGTTCTAACCACGTTTGAAAAGGTCAAGCTCTATTCTCCCATTGAAACCAGGATAATGCTGGTCCTTCAAAACAAACCGATGCTGCTTCAATTTTCTCCTATTTAGACAGTCAATTGACAGAGAAATATCTCTCTGCCCTAAAAACCCAACCTTCGATATTGTCTCCGGAGCAAATCGGGAGTTCAAGTTTTCGTGGAAAATGATCCCGAATTTCCCCTGTAAAACCAGTACCATACCTTCAAGGACTTTTTTCTCCAAATGATTTTGGTAGTTATTCCAAGTTCTGGGTGTGTGGGTTTTCTAATCGCGCTAGCAGTTTCGTTAACTACTCTTGCATCATTAACATGGTTTTTTCTTCCATAGACAAAATCTTCCCAATTTTCTGGAACTCTTCCTTCATTCTACTTCTTTCTGCCAATCTTCTAACACTTCTTTCTGTGCTTCAACCCTAGTCAACATCCTTTGTATTTTTCAAGAATTGGCTCTGGTACCAAATTGATAGAAACCAAAAATAACACCAACGATTTTATAATCTCTGTAGGATTGACTAGTAAAACAGTTAAACATTCTCCACCATAACAGTACATTCAGGGATTTTGAGAGCCATATCTTTCCACACACTACAATACCCAAAATAAAAACTATCTTCCCCTATTTTTTATTTTTCTTCTAATTCTTTTCCCTCTCCCGTAACTGTCTAAAACCGTTACCTATTTGCTAACTAATGGCTAAACATTGGTGTTTTTTCTAAAATAAGTAAATTGAATAATTGGTTTATCACTTGAATAGCGGGAACAGTCTTCATTGGAGTGGCATGGTACATATCTCACACAAATAATATATAGTATGATAAAGTTGTTGATTTCACGTGGACAATATAGATTTAATTAATTTTCGAAATAAACAAAAATATACAAATTTATGATTGAGAATGGAATAAATGGATTTAACATAATTAAATATCAAATAATTGATCAAAATAAATTGAAATAGAATTCAAATTGATTAAGCAGTTGGTTGAGGACAATTTCTCCGTTCATTAATTTTACTTAGATCCTAGAGTTTCACCGAATTGACTAGATTCATACCTTTATCAGGTCTTTCTCGATTATTTGAAAGAAAATAATATATGGACGATATTATAAACTTTATCTCAATACTACATGAATCGTATTAAAACAAAATTCAAAATCCTATTTCATATTAATTTATATGCACTTTAAGAATTTAACTATCCACCGATAAGATAAATAAGTATGTTATACTTTGTCTCTCGACACAACTCTAACTACAATCATGCAATAACATAAAAATTTATTTGAAAGAAAAATATACAACAAAACGAAACATTCATAGTGAAATACATATGGATTCTCTCTCTCAACCAATTAAAAGAGAATTAGTTCACGTTTGTCATATTAAAACGCAGAAAATCATAAGAATCAAAATGATAAAAATAAATAAGAGAATGAAGAAGAATTCGTTGCTTTTGGCCCGATGTCCCCCTTCATGCCTCCTCTTCGTCCCACTTTTCTTTCTTTTCTTTTCTTCCTTTCTTGAGTTTCCTTAATTCCCTCCTCTAATCTCAATTTTTCTCTTTATCTATGATTTTCTTCTTTTTGAATAATTTACTTTAAATTTTCTCTTAGATGTATTTTTTTTTCCAATGTGTCCTTGAAAATAAATATTGTACAATTATTTAATACTTCATTCATAAATTCAAAGAAATAGCTTGAAATTAATAAAAACCTAAAAGCTATTGTTACGTCCTATATTGCAATAAATGTTATAATATTTTCATAAATTTACATAAATATTACTTAAGAACTGACCAACTTTAATGCATCTTACACATAAAGATGACTTTTTTTAAGAGTCAACACTGCTCACAACCATAGAAAACGTTTGCCAAGATCAATTGCTTCCCCTTTCACTCTTATTCACTTTAATAGATGTATATGCTATAAATACTAGTGTAGAGTAGAATGTATGTATAAAAACGAAATATCTTATCTGAAAAGAAACAATAATATAATAATTAAGTCTAAAGAAGATTGACTCAATTAAGTTTGAATTTAAAGAAAAAAAACTATTTTTTGTCCCATCTGTACAGTGCAGGTATTTTCTTTTGGTTTATCTAAACTCATTTTTTCTAACTCTATCATGATAAGATGAAATTAACGCTCTTATTTTCTGTTGAGTGATTGGTAACTGCAACATATCAATTCTAGCCAACACTATTTACTTCCGTTTTGTAGACTGAAGGTGATACTCTTAGGTGGGTGTAGATTGAAAGTGTTACTTTTAGGTGGGTGTTTGATTTATTTTTCATGTGTTACTTTCTACTATTTATGATTTATTTTAGGTGGGTGTTTGTTTTTTTTTTTTTTTCAATTCCTAAATTTTAATTTTATTGCGTCCAAATCAATGATTCGGTGCTTGTGTGTAGAATTTAATTTAGCATTTCTGCCTTTGAATCGTTGTTTAGAATTTAGATTTAACTTTGTCTAAGGTGGAGCTGAAAGATTAATTGTGAGGCAACAATTAAAACTTGAATCCAGAGGACACAAAATCTATGTTTTTACAGCACACCGTAACAATAGTCGATGCTTTGAGGAGACTCGTTATTGCTTCTTCCTCCTCCTCTTCTTCTTTCTTTTTTTCTTTTATTATTATTATTATTATTATTATTATTAAATTCTCTTTGATTTTATGTATTGAACATTTACAAATAATGTTGTACCGCAAGCCATTTTTAATTCCACTAAAGAAATTCAAATAAACTAACATTAGGTTTAGCTCCTCATATTGAACATGTTGATTTCGACAAACATATATTTATAATTTTATGCATTAAATTTCATAGTACTTGTGATAGTTAATTTTCTTTTTCGAACTTGTAGGAACAGAAGATTTAATATTTGCTAATGCATTCACCATCTTACTTTGCTCTTTACAAATTTAAGTGTTCTTATTACATCAGTTGTGAGTGATAACTCATCAAGCTATACTTATAAGCTAAAATTCAGAGAAATTCTCATATTGTCTAATATATGATTTTCTTTCTTGATGGCTTCAACAGCTTGATCAATTTATTGTACGACGAATAACGTTCAAAGCTGAAACTGCAATTCTATTTCATTCTGGATTTGATTTATTGAATAGACTTTTAACTTATCATTTTGAAAATGTTATTTGGTTGAAAACAATTCTTCTTTCCTTCTACTATTTTTACATGACTATCAACTGAAGTTTACTTTGCATTTCTTCCATAAACAACAGTTGGTGATACTCTAAATTCTTGGATGGTTTCCTGGATTTTCTCTTCCAAAATCAAAAGAGTTTATGTCCGTCTTTCCTACTCAACATGCACAAGACATGTTACGGATAAAGAAATTGTTACAAGCGAATATTTGTTGAACTTTTTTCCATTTTCTTGATTAATTGATCCCTCCATTGCACCTTAGGCGGATATGTACAATAACGAAGATCTGCGATCTCTTGAAAGAACATCAAAGAAAAGATTTAAAATTGAATTAACTTGAAAATAAATATATGCTAATGTACTATTTTCTACATAGATTTCAATAATTTTTCTTGTTCTGTTACAACACTCACCTTTTTAATATATAGAGGTCTCAAAACATGTTTTCTACCATCACAACACTTCTTCGTGTCCAAGGGTATACATATATGATCAAATATTAAAAATATCATTATTTTGGATGTCTTTTTTTCTTCTTCAAAATTCAAATATCCTAACAACATTTTTCACATAATTATATTATTTGTATCTTTTTAGTCAGTTGTTCAAAAATTATCTTAAAAATTGTAATGGTTCGGATCTTGTAAATCAAACAGATCAAATTTTTGTGATTTAAAAAAAATTGAAATCGAGTATATTTATATTTAAAGAATGTACAATTATACGTTGGAAAAATTGGATCGAAGAAATGATACGTGAAACGGATAAAATTTGATCAAGATTAATATAATTATAATTAAATAAAAATTAATTATGGTTGGTTAGTAAATAATCAAATTTTAGAGGGCAAAATGGTCCTTTACAATGGATAAGAGTGATTAAAAAGTAATTTACCCTTAAAAATAACTTTAAAGATGGTGAAGTGGCTACCTTTGAGCCATTTTATTTGGGCAGAAGAAAAATTTCCGAGAGAGAGAGAGAGAGAGGGGAATTACAGAAAGGGTGAGAGAGAAAATCAAGAGAAAAATTATAGAAAAAGAGAGAAAAAAAAAAAAAGGAGATAGGGAAATTTGACAATGTCATTTAGAGAAAATTGATCAGCTTACTAAGAGGAGCCTCTTGGTGTAGAAATCTAAAAAGGTGGAGATTTTGGTTAAAGTAGAGAACCGACAAATACGATAAATATTTCTAACAATTAGAATAATTAGACCGAACTTTATTAGCTTGATAGGTGGAGTTAGATTTTATTTCTGCGTAGATCTGGATAGGTTTAGATATTTTTGTGGATTTAGTTGAGAAAGATATGTTGAAGTGTCTAAATTGATGTCGTTTTTAATGATTAAATAAATCGGTTGTTGTTTTTAAATACGATAAATATCAAATATAAATATTTTTTTAAATAAATTGGGTGTTGTTTTTAGGAAAAATTGAACAGTGGATGATATATTTCTGATTTTTCAAAAAATATTGAAATAAAAGAATTTTTAAAACTTTCACTTATCCGTGTTTTGTACATAAATGACATTGCTTTATAACTATTTTTTTTTAAGCATGCATTTTAGGAAGGAGGAAGTTGGAAGCCATGGCAATATAAGAACACATTGGACTAGACTTGCCTCTTCATGTGAGATGAATATGACTGTGAAAATGATTAGTAGTCTTACGTAAAACGTCCTCGCTGGATTGAAAATCCATAAATCCTCGAGAAGAATAAGACAATAGGGTCTACAGTCCTATCGAAGAAAGCTCGAAAACTGTAGAGGAATTACGGTCGATGAGTCGATTTAGAGTGGATTGCATTTTTTTCAAATTGTATGTTTATAAATGACATTTATTGTTTTGAGAAAATCGATGGTTTTAAATCATGCATATTTATTAAAATGCATCGGATTTACTTAATTGCTAAAAATGATTTTTAAATGTGGTTGATGGATTTTAAATGGTTCGAATTACGAACATACATGCATTTTTATATAAATGACATAGATTTCAAATCAAATCATAATTGATTTAGGATGATTTCAAAATAATCATGATTAGGTTGAGGTTGATGTATGGGCCTGGATAGTGTGGATAAGATCTGGGCTACCTACTTTAGTCGCTAGATTTATTTGCTGGGTCAATAGCTCATTATGTGGGTATTCTTTTTTTTTTCAAATAACGAAATCGTTCACCGCGAAGGATAATGAAAGAGAACTTCAAAGATAAAGAGGCATATGTAGAAAACCATTGAGATAGATGGTTTTTATTTTGTTTGAGATTGGGATAGATAATTTTAAGTTATATAGAACATTTTGCATGGGTCACGTATAGTTATCTATGTTTAATTACTTAGCTTCCGCTAGAAATTCTGATAGAATAATGTAAATAATATAAATTGATAAATATCTACTGTATAAACTGCTTAGATATTGGATATAGTGTATGATAAATGTCTTGTTAATATTGTATAATACATTGTTTGAGAGATATCTTATTTTAAGATGCCAAGTACAATCCAAATGGTTTTAATTAGAAATACAAATGTATCCATGCAGTTTGAAAACTCATAAATTAATTAAGTTATTTCCCACCCTGAGAATCGGGGCTCGTCGGGTCGAGTCTTGACAGCTTGATATCAGAGCTATAAATCATAGTTCTAACTAGTTGGAACGGTTAGTGACTATGTTTAGAATGTCTTTATCAATTGCCTTAAAAGTGAACAGTTATCTGATCAATATATGAATTTTTGTAGATGGAAAGAGGAGATTCTACAAGTCGAATCGATAGCCCAGTTGATAATATAGTTGAGATGCACAGGGCTATCACTGCCTTAGCAGATATTGTGAACAGAAGCATTGCTCAACAGAGCAGCGAAAGAGTGGAAAGTGCAGACTCTTTGAAGATGAAGTTTTTATATCGATTTCGGAAAGCTAAACCACCAGTATTTTTGGGAGAGAGCAATCCAGCTATAGCTGAAGAATAGCTGAGACAAATGAAGAAAAAGTTTGATATGGTGGGAGTACGAGAGGAATTCAATGTCAAGTTTGTTGTTAATCAACTTGATGATAGAGCTAATAAATGGTAGGACCAGACTAAGGCATCTCGAGATGACCAGTGAACCTGGGATCAGTTTGAAAGTGTCTTTCTGAAAAGATTCTTTTCTAGGTACGTACGACAGGTTAAAGCAAAAGAATTTCTAGAGTTGGTCCAGAAAAACATGACGATTCTAGATTATCATACCAAATTTGAGGAGTTGGCCAAGTATGCAGGTCAGTTCATTCTTGATGAAGTTCCAAAGTCCCAGAAGTTTGAACAGGGTCTTCGAGCAGGCATTTCCAATAGACATGTAGCTCTGCAGATCGAGTTTTATCCAGATATGGTTGAGAGGGCTATGCTACTAGAACAAAAACTAGAAGGTAGTAGTGGAGGAGATTAACAATTTAAAAAGCGTCGATTTACTCCGCTTCAATCACAGTCACAGGGTTCATATCAGAGTGGACCTACAAGAAGTGATGGTGGTAGTTTCCGAACAACTGACACTCGGACCTGCCATTATTGTGGAAAGGTGGGTCATATCAGGAGGAATTGCAGAAAATGGAAAGCCGACAATCCTGACGTCCAATAGGAAACTCAACCGATTCCGTTTCCTACTCAAATTCCTCCACCGAGTTTTCGACCAATACCACCAACCTCTAGACAATATGGAGGCAATACATTTCAAGCAGCTAGCTCACAGCCAAAAGTGCATGGTTTTGGAGAGTAGTCAGACAATGCGGTGATTGAAGGTACTTTATTACTCTATAATTCTAAAGTAAGAATTTTGTTCGATTCCAGAGCGACGCACTCATTTGTGTAAGCTTCAATTGCTTGTGCTTTGGGGTTGGAGATTACAACTTTACCCTATGTGGATTCTCCTCGAGGACGGAATACTATGGTAAGTAAATTGTGTCAGTCTTGTGTTGTACGAATTAAAAACTATGAGATTGTGTCTAATCTGATAGTGATGGAGTTGGAGTTGTTTGATAACATTTTGGGGATGGATTGGTTATCTAGATACATGGCAGTTATTGACTGCTACAGAAAGAAAATAACGATACCTATTCCCCAAGGTGAAACCATTTCATTTTATGGTGATGAAAACTCAATTTGATACCATTTTCCTCGGACTTCAATTGAATTCAACGGATGGATAGCTAACCTTCTGTTAGAACCAGATGGTGATAACAAGGCTAACAATATTGATGTTGTCAATGAATATATTAATGTGTTTCTTGATAAACTACTCGGTGTACCGCCAAGGAGAGAGATAGAGTTTGAAATTAAAGTGTATCTGGGTACTAATCCGATTTCAATTCCGCCGTATCGTATGGCACCAGCAGAATTGAAAGAATTGAACATGCAGCTAGAAGAATTACAAATGAATGGATTCTTACGGGCTAGCACGTCTCCATGGGGTGCTCCAGCCTTATTTGTGAAAATGAAAGACGGCACTTTACCGAAAGTTGAACAGTGTAACGGTGAAGAACAAATATCCGCTTCCTAGGATTGATGATTTGTTTGATCAGCTATGAGGATTATGGTGGTTCTCGAATATTGATTTGAAATTTGGATATCATCAACTCAGAATTCGAGAAGAAGATATTCAGAAAACTACTTTCAGAACTCGTTATGGCTATTATGAGTTCTTGGTGATGCCCTTTGACCTAACAAATGCTCCTGTAGCATTTATGGATTTGATAAACAGAGTATTCAGATAGTATCTGGACAACTTTGTTATTGTGTTTATAGATGATATCTTGGTGTATTCCTCGTCGAGAGCAAATCACGAACAACACTTGCATTGTGTATTGAGTTTGTTGAGATAGCACCAGTTGTATGCTAAGCTGAGCAAGTGCGAATTCTGGCTTGAAAAAGTTAAATTTTTGGGACATGTAATTTCAAATAAGGGTATTGCAGTTGATCCTTCTAAGACTGAAGCAGTTCCAAAATGGGAACAGCCTAAGTCAGTTTCTGAGATACGAAGTTTTCTGGGATTGGTCGGATATTACAGAAGATTTGTCGAAAGCTTCTAAAAAATTTCTATGTCATTGACCTGATTGACCCAGAGGGGCGTGAAGTACGAATGAGATGACAAATGTAAGATAGCTTTTTAGTTGCTGAAGAAAAAGCTAGTATCCCCACCTATTCTGATAATTCCAGAAAGAGGAAAGGGATATGTGGTTCACTGGGATGCGTCCTTAAATGGTTTGGCATACATGCTGATGCAAGATGAGAAAGTCGTCGCCTACGCTTCGAGGGTAGTTGAAACTACATGAGAAAAATTATCCAGTTCACGATTTGGAGCTTGCTACTGTAATAACCCGGGAATTTCGAATTTTATTTTTAATTTCTGGAAATCTTTAGTTTATTCCCGGTCGGAGTTGTGAGAAATATTTCAACGGAAAATATTTAAATTATAAGGCTCGAGGCCTACTTTTGCGATTGGTTTTCGGAATTTAAAGTCGGGAGGTCGAGAAGTTACGAAATTTCGGACGATTGAAACACGTGAGGGCAGTTTTGTAATTTGGTATAAAAAAAAAAAAGAAATTAGAAATTTTAACAAAACAACTGAACGGCTCGTGAAGCCGTTCAGTGTTCTGTTCTTTCGCCAAAGCCGAGAGAAGACGACTGAGGCGAGTGAGGGGCCGAGCGGGAGATTGAGGAACGGAGAACGAGTGGCTGGCGAACGACGGCAGAGTGCGACGCTGGGAGCTCCAACGAACTGAGTGAAGGTGTTGGTGTACCCTTTCCCGAGCTGAAAGCCAACGGTGAGCTTTCTGTTCAAGATTGATTCGGCCGAGCCTTAATGCTCGTTTTGTTTTTTTTTTCTCTCCTGCTTTTTCTCCGATGTTGATGAAATTGCTGAGCGTTCTGTCGAAGAGATAGGGCCGAAAAAAGGGGGGGGGGGGGGGGGGGGGTTGAGTCGGAATTCAGGTTCAAACCCGAATTTTTCTGACTTTAGTTCTGATTATACTAAATTGAAGCGAATGTGATTGTCTGTACATAGGGATTCTTGGAGTTTAAATTGAAATCAAAACAGAGGCTTTTTTTTTAAAAAAGAACAGGTTCTGTTTTTGGCTTATTCGGCCTACCTACGGTTAATCATTTTAAATTCTGTTTTGTGGGTTAAAAATAGGTTGTTAGAGGAACGTGTGGCCGCTGGAATCGTTCGATTCCGATATCCGACGCAAAAGTTATGCGCGTCGGAAGTTTATGCGAGATTTTGGTTTAAGTCAAATTAGTGACCGTCTTTCGTGGAAAATTCGACGTGTGAGAGTAGCATAGCCATTTTGATGCATATAAATAGTTGGGAGTGAGTTTTGGTTGAAGGGAAGTGAAAATGTGAAATTTTAATAAAATGGCAGATTCGGTTATTGGCGTTTTTCGCCTATCTGCGGCCTACCGATTTAAAATTTGTCTTGGGATGTTAAACTAGGTTCCTAAGGGAACGTTTAGCCACTTGAATCGTTTGATTCCGTTGACGGACGCAAAAGTTATGCGCATCCGAACATTGAGCTGGTATTCGGCCAAACCAAACCAATGGACCGTTTTAGTTGGAATTTAATGAGTGTAGTTAGATAAGGTTGTTTTTAGCTAATTGGTAAATGTTGGGAGAAATACTGATGAGAAATTGGTTGTGTTTTAGGTTGAGGCTTTCTGTTGGCGAAGCTGTGTATCGAGCGAGCTTAGGACGCCAGGTAAATAGTGCATGCATGTGTTTTGCCCAAGTGGGCCTACACTGTAGAACTTTAGTGTTTATGTGATTGATTGCGGTATGTGTGCGTATTGTGTGACATGCATCATATTTTTTTAAAACGGGAACGAAAATGATTTTAGCATGCTTTGATGTATGAGGTGAGACGTGTAGCGGTGGTACCGCGGATCCCGCTAGTGTGCGGGCCGGTGCTTCACCAGTCGCGGATCCTACTCGAGGGGTGGGCCGGCCGAGCCGTCATGCGGCGTGAATGTGTTGACGGTGAGGATATGGGCAGTGGTACCGCGGATCCTACTAGTGTGTGGGCCGGTGCAACACCAGTCGCGGATCCTACTCGAGGGGTGGGCCGGCTGGGCTGTCGAGAAACGTGTGTGTGGAGCAACTGTAGCCCCGTGCTGGGGAGGCTGGGACGGGGGCGACGTGTTAGGGTGTAGAGTGGCGCGAGGTACACCCTTACCCTGATGTGGTTGCCGTGTGGTGATGCGTGGGTGTAGCTTGTGGGCCTCGTTGCTGGGGAGTCCGGGACGGTGGCGACGTGTCAGGGTGTAGGGTGGCGTGAGGTTCCTCCTTACCCTGGTGCGGCTGCACTATGCGTCACAGATGTGACAACATGAGTGTGAGTGTAGAGACTGCATGTGATAGGATTGCATTGTCGGCTTTTACTTTCATATCGCACTACTTACTGAGCGTTAGGCTTATGTTATGTGTTCTGTGGTGTAGGTGCTGACGATACCGCTGGTGAGCCTCGAGTGCCTAGTCCTGAGGCGTAGGATGGTTGGTGGCGTGCGACTGCGGCACCGGATGGCGGACTTTTGTTAGGGCGACCCGACCCGTGGATATGGTAGGTTGTGGCCTGGTCGGTTTGTGAGTTTTCTTTCTTTTGCGGTGATTATGTACGGAGGATGGGATTGATTGTTGTATATGCGTCAGTGTATAGGTGTATATGGAGTGCGTGTGATTTTGGTGACGTACGCGGATATTTTCCATGTTAGAGTATGTTATTTCTCTATACTGGAGACTTTCTTCATTTGTATTTGATGAATTTTCGTCGTCTTATTACTCTGATTTGGGTTGGGATGATTTCTCTAGATGATGGATAGGTAAATATTGTTGGATTCTGGTGAATTGTGTGCAGGATTAAATTTTGGGGTAGCCAGTTTTTAGGCGGTACTCTGCCGAAATTTCGGGAGAGGGGTTGAGATTCGAGATGATACGAAATAGGTCAAGGTGTGTGTATGATGAATGATAGAGGAGTTTAGATGAGTGTGGATGTGCGGCGTGGTCGCAGGTGCGCGGGGCATGCGGCCCTATTGGGTACCCACGGGTCGTGCGACACCGGGTGAGGGTGTGCGCGCGGACGTGCTGTACAGCGGCAGGGTGCGTGTGGCACGCGGCGCTGTGAGCGTGCGCGAAACACAGCAACGTTGAGTGGTATGTGCGGCACCGTGAGAGTGTGCGTGAGGTGTCGAAGGGAAGACGCGAGTTGTTTTCGAATCGAGTCAAAAAAAAAAAGGGGAGAGTAAATTGGAAACAAAAAGGTATTAAATTGAGTGAATTATGTTAAGTGTTAGTGTGTGTGTGTAGATGCACTGTAGCGCACCGGGAACGTGTGGGTTTTCGGGGTGTTACAGCTACAGTGATGTTTGCCCTAAAACATTGGAGATATTACTTGTATGATGAAACGTTCGAAGTATTTTCAGATTACAAAAGTCTGACATACTTATTCACTCAGAAGGAGCTGAATCAGAGATAGAGACGCTGGATAGAGTTTTTACAAGATTATGATTACCCGCTCTAGTACCTTCCAAGCAAAGCCAACAAAGTTGCAGATGCTTTGAGCAGAAAATCCAGACTCATGGCAGCTAGTCTTGGCATTAAAGAGTATGAAATGTGGACTAAAATTGATCAGTTCAATTTGCACTTGAGAGAAGGTAATTAACATGTATAACTTCAAAACATCAACGTGAGACCCAACCTGGTGCAACGAATTATAGAAGCACAAGACAGGAGTGCTGAAATCGCTGAGTTAGAAGCTAATATCGAAGCAAACGAAGTTGAAAATTTCTCCAAGGATAGTAATTCAAGATTAAGATATCTGGATTGTCTAGTGATTCCAGATGATCATGAATTAAAGGCGGACATCTTAAGAGAAATCCACTATTCGAAATTTGTCATTCATCCCAGAAATAACAAGATGTACCAGAATATGCGAAAACAGTACTAGTGGAAACGGATGAAAGCGGATATAGCTACACTCGTTTCCTAGTGCATGACATGTCAAAGAATTAAAACAGAGCATAAGAAACCAGCTGGAATGCTTATTCCATTGTCTGTACCTGAATGGAAATGAGAGTTTATTACGATGGACTTTGTGACTAGAATACCAAAATCATCAAAGAGGAATGATACTATTTGGGTGATAGTGGATCGACTTGCCAAATCGAATCACTTTTTACCTATGCGCAATACTCATTCGATTGATCTAATCAGCAAGTTGTATCTGAAGGAAATTGTTAGGCTACATGGCATGCCCATTTTTATAATGTCAGATCGGGATCTGAGATTTACCTCGAGATTTTGGCAATGATTGCAGAAAGCTATGGATAACCGACTAGATCTCAGTACAGCCTATCATCCACAGACTGATGGTCAATCTGAAAGGACAATCCAGACCTTGGAGGATATGCTACGAGCGTGAGTTATGGATTTTAAAGGCAGTTGGGAAGATCATTTGCATCTGGTAGAGTTCACCTATAATAATAGTTACCAAGCAAGTATTGGTATGACACCGTTTGAGGTATTGTATAGGAGACTGTGCAGATCTCCGTTATGTTGGACCGAGACATGTGATACAGTGCTTTTAGGGCCATATTTGGTAAAAGAGAGCAACGAAAAGAACGAACTCATCCCACAATTATTAGAAACTGCTCAGAGTCATCAGAAAAGTTATTCTGACAGGCGAAGACGATCACTTGAATTCAATGAGGGTGATCAGGTGTTTATATAAGTCAGATCACATCGGAGTTTGAGCAAATTTAGAAGAGGTGACAAATTATCTCCGAGATTTATCCGATCTTTTCAGATATTGCAGAGAATTGGACCAATGGCTTACAAGATAGCACTACATTCTCAATTGGTGGAAATTCACAACGTTTTTCATATTTCAATGTTGAGGAAATATGAACCGGACCATTTGCATGTTTTGGATTGGACCGAATCGGATCTTCAACCAGATATATCAATGGTAGAAGAACCTGTTGCTATTATGGATTTACAAAACAAGGTGCTAAGAAATAAAGTTATTTCAACTGTTAAAGTCTTGTGGAAGAGAAGAGGTGTTGAAGAAGTTACATAAGAGCTTAAAAGTGAAATGAAAAAGAAATACTCCCAATTGTTTGAAAAATAAGATAGAAATAAATTTCGGGACAAAATTTTTGTAACGGGGGAAGAATATAATAGTTTGGATCTTGTGAATAAAACTGATGGATTTTTTTTTTTTAAATTGAAATCGAGTATATTTATATTTAAAGAATGTATAAATATATGCTAAAAAATTGGATCGAATAAAAGATACATTAAACGGATAAAATTTGATTCAGATTAATTTAATTATAATTAAATAAAAATTAATTATGATTTATTAGTAAATAATAAAATTTTAGAGGGCAAAATGGTCCTTTATAATGGATAAGAGTGATTAAAGAGTAATTTACCCTTAAAAATCACTTTAAACATGGTGAAGTGGATGGTTTTAAGCCATTTTACACGGAGAGAAGAAAAATTTCCAGAAGAGAGAGAGTGGGGGGGAATTACAGAGAGGATGAGAGAAAGAAAGAAAATCGAGAAGAAAATTGTAGAAAAAGAGAGAGAAAAGGAAGAGAGATAGGGAGATTTGGCAATTTGTTATTTAGGGAAAGTTGATTAGCTCGCTGAGAGGAGCATATTGGTGTAGAAATCGAAAGATTCGGTAGTGATTTTAGTTAAAGTGGAGGAAATGATAAATACGGTAAATATTTCTAACGATTAAAATAATTAGACCGAACTTTATTACCTTGATAGGTAGAGATAGATTTTATTTCCGTGTGGATTTAGATAGGTTTAGATATTTTGGTGGATTTGGTTGAGATGAATATGTTGAATTGTCTAAATTGAAGTCATTTTTAATGATTAAATAAATCGGGTGTTGTTTTTATGAAAAATTGAACAATAAATAGTATATTTCTGATTTTTAAAAAAATATTGAAACGAAAGAATTTAAAACGTTTACTTACGTTGAATTGAGCATATTAAATTTTAATAATCAAATTCATGGGTGAGTACGTGTTTTGTACATGCATGACATTGCTTTATAACTGTTTTTTTTTTAAATTATGTATTTTAGAAAGAAGGAAGTTGAAAGTTATAGTAACATAAAAACCTATTGGGCTTGACTTGTCAATCCACGTGGGATAAATATGACTATGCAAATGATTGGGAGCCTTACGGAAAACGTCCTGCCTAATTTGAAAATCCCTAAATCCTTGAGAAGAATAAGATAAGAGGGGGGTATACAACCCTACCGAAAAAAGTCCATAAACTGTAGTGGATTATGGTCATATGAGTCGGTTTAGAGTGGATGACGTTTTTTTCAAATTGAATGACATTTGTTGTTTTGAGAAAATTGATGTTTTAAATCGTGCATATTTATTAAAATGCATCAGATTTACTTAATTGCTAAAAATGATTTTTAAATGTGGTGATGGATTTTAAACGATTCGAATTACGAACAAACATGCATTTTTATATAAATAACATGGAAATCAAATCATAATTGATTTAAGATGATTTCAAAATCCATATTGATTAGGTGGAGGTTGACGTATGAGCTTGGATAGTGTGGATAGGGTCTGGACTACCTATTTTAATCGTTAGATTTATTTGCTAGGCCAATAGCTTATTATGTGAATATTCATGTTTTTTTTCAAATATCGAGATCGTTCACCACCAAATAAAAGGAAATGGAACTTGAAAGATAAAGAAACATATGCAGAAAACCATTGAGGTAGATGGTTTTTATTTTGTTTGCGATTGAGATAGACAGTTTGAAATTTTATAGAACATTTTATACAGGTCACATATTGTAATCTATGTTTAATTATTTAGCTTTCGCTAGAAAACTCTGATAGAATGATGTAAATAATATAAATTGATAAATACTTACTGTATAAACTGCTTAGATATTGAATATAGTGTATGATAAATGTCTGGTTGATATTGTATAATGCACTATTTGAGAGATATCTTAATTTAAGATGTCAGGTACAATCCAGACAAGTTTAATTAAAAATACCAATGTATCCATATAGTTTGAAAATCTAGAAATTAACTAAGTTATTTTCTACTTTGAGAATCTAAATCGTCGGGGTTCGTCGGATCGGGTCTCAACATAAATCACTGTAAAAAATATGTAAAAATTGACTTGTACGTATCGAAAATCGAAAACTAGTATAAATAAAAAAAAAAAAACTAACACTGTGTTTATTTATTATTCTACCTTATTAAAATAGTTACTGACATATCAAATATTAATAAATATAAGGGTCTTTTTAAAAAAAAACCATAATGTTTGGTTTTTTTTTAAAAAAAAATCCTAAAACTTTACTATTCACCAAAAAAAACTAAAAACTAATCTAAATCTTCAAATTTACCCTTCCTGGTCGGCCGGTGAGTGGACAGACCCGTGGAGGCCGGCCAGTTCACTTGAACCGGCCGACCTCCATTATTTTTGATAATTAAAGAGGCCAGCCGGTTCAATTGAACCGGCCGGCCTCTATTTTTTAAAAGAAAAAATTTAATGGAGGCCGGTCGGTTAGATTGAACCGGCCGGCCTCCAATTTTAAATTATTAATGGAGGCCGACCGGTTCGATCGAACCGGCGACCTCCATTAAAAAAATTTTAAAAAAAAGGGGGAGGCCGGCCAGTTCAATTGAACCGGCCGGCCTCCCCCACCCTATAAATAGGGGTTGCCCTTCCATTCATCAACCCACACCTCTTCAAATCTTTCAAATACTTTTTTTCGATCGTTTTCATTATCCGACGGTATTTCGGCTCGTTTCGAACGAAAAGCGTAAATTTTTATTTATTTACTCATTTATCAATTACGATACTTAGATATTTTAATTTTTTCTATCATTTATTTTTAAAATATCTAACATAATTTTTTTATATTTGATTTATTTATTAGGTACACTGTTCAGGTAATTTAATTTTTCTATATTTTATTTATTTATCAATTACGATATTTAGGCATTTTGATTTTCGCTTACATTAATTTTGAAAATATTTAATTGAATTTTTTTATAATTCAAGATGTTATTTGTTACGATTTTTAGGTAATTTAATATTTAAACGAGGTAACCCTTTTTTTTGTAAATAAATTATTTATTTTCGCGGTGGTATAATTGTACTGTATAAGTAAGTTATGTCTAAGGAGGCTGAAATTTAAATGGGACCGTTTGTGACCCTTCTAGTCTTTCCTGGAAACTTACTTGGAAAGGTAATTCTGTCTAAGGAGATTGTCCATTACAATCTTTCCTGGGAATTATCCTGATCAGTACTCTCCACGCTGTATAACTATTTTTTACAATGATCATTCTAACCGTTTTATTATTTTCCAACGGCAGGTTTGTTATACTAGCAACGACGATGGATTCAGATTCTAGTAGATCAGTTGATGTAAACGAGATAGCAGATTTTGATACAGATAACGAGTAGATGCCGGATGTTGCACCTGCATATGCTGAGGTACAAGTATTCGATCAATTAGATGAAAATGAAGAAACAGAGTTATATGCAACCTCCAAAACACTAGACGAGGAGCTTCGAACACCGGTCGACTCAGATGACGAGGAAGTGGAAAGCAGACCGATAAGTGCACAAATATCAAGCAGAGGATTATTTTTAGGTAAACAATATAGTTCATTAAGAGATATCAAGGAAGAAATAGTTCAATATTCTATAGAAAATGGATATGGTATACGGTTCGCCAAAATTGATCGTAGTCGATTGACGGTCGTTTGCGAATTTGAATGTCCGTGGCGACTATATGCTGCAAAGATGCAAAATGAGCTCACGTTTCATATATCGACTTTTACCAACGTTCACAGCTGTTCAAGGCAAATGGAGAATCGAAACGCTAGAGCAAAATGGGTGGCAAATGATTACCTGGATAGGTTCAAAAGTCACCCTACATGGGATATCCCTTCTATTATTGAGACAGTGAAAAGGGATTACATGGTGGATATTTCAACCAGTATTGCCACAAGAGCAAGAATCATAGCTCGGACTATTAACGAAGGAAAGTGCGACGAACAGAACGAGCAACTATGGTCGTACGGAGCAGAAATATTAAAATCAAATCCAGGTAGCACAGTTAAAATTTATGGTATCCCTGGGGGCCAAAATACAATGGTATTTCAAAGATTTTTTATGTGTTTGGTTGCTTGCAAGACAAGTTTGTTGCAGCACGGTAGACCTGTTATTTGTTTGGATGGCTGTCATCTTAAGGGCTCGTATCCCGGCCAACTACTCACAGCCGTCAGTATTGATGGCAACGATGGAATATATCTCGTTGCTGTTGCCAACGTCGAATCTGAGTGTGCAGACTCCTGGGAGTAGTTTTTGCAAATATTAAAGGAAGACCTAAACACTGAATCGGGACGCGATTGGACAATTATTTCAGATCGAAAAAAGGTATAAAGCATTTATATTTGTTATTTCAAATATTTGTGGTAGTTGTATTATTTTATGTTGATGATGTAATATGTTAAAATTTTAGGGGTTGAAAAAGGCTGTGAAACGTCACTTACGGGAGGCCGAACACCGCTTCTGTCTGCGGCATATGTACCAGAATTTTAAAAGCCTATATCGGGGTGTTGCGTACAGAGATGTAATGTGGAAGGCGGCTATAGCGCCCATGAATGCTCATTTCGAGCATGAAATGGAGAAATTACGTCAGATTAAACCGGAGGCCGAAGCATATCTTCGAGGAGAAAATTCTCGCCGTTGGGCTAGTCATGCCTTCTCTTCCATTCCAAAGTGCGATTTAGGCTTAAACAATCTGTGCGAGTCATTCAATGCAGTGTTATTGCCTGTCCGGGACAAACCAATATTGACCATGTTCGACGGGATCCGAAAGAAATTGATGATTCGCATTGTTAAAAATTATGAGAAGATGTGCCGATCAGAAGATCTCCTGTGTCCCCATATAAAAACAAAGCTTGCGAAGTTAGAGTAAGCATTTGGAAATTGGCGCGCCAGATTTGCAGGAGGTTATCGATTTGAAGTCACCAACGGATACGAACAATTCGTTGTTGACATGGATGATCGTGTGTGCAACTGTACCAAGTGGGCCATTACTGGAATCTCATGTGTGCATGCTATTCCCTGCATGTACATCATGAGAGTACCCCCAGAAATGTACGTGCACGAATACTATCATCGGGTAACTTATCTTCAGATGTACTCACACTATATTCATCCTATTAGCGGGCGAATAATGTGGCCGCCACCCGGAGAAGGTCTGAATAAAATCCTCCCGCCCACAAGACACCGCTAACCTGGTAGACCAAAGAAGACGAGAGTGCGAGATGCCGACGAGCCGTCAAGCTCGAGAACGAGAACTAGTCGAAAGAACTCCACCATCAGGTGTCGTATATGTCGGCAGCAGGGGCATAATACTCGCACTTGTTCTATCAGGGGATCAACTTCAGGCGCTGCTTCGCAAGATACGTTCATGGGTTTCAACACATTCGACGGGACGAAGATATATTTTGACACGTTTCTCTTATTCACTCGTAGCAATTTTTTTTTATACAGTTTCATTTTATTATGAGCAGGAATCTTCGGTACGCGGTCGCGGCATAGAAAGTGCCTCATAATTTTATTGTAATAATTATTTAGTTCATTAATTTTTTTATTTTTTAATTTTTTGTAATAATTTTTTAATTTTTTGTAATATATATTTATTTATTTTTTAAATAATGTATTTATTTAGTTTTTTCGAATTACTTACACTTATTCGAATTGCATGAAAAGTATTTTATCATATTTATTAACGAATTGCATGACAATATATACAAAAGAAAAAGCTAAAAATTATACATCAAAGTCGTTGCCGTCTCCGTTTCTGTCTCCTTCCCCTTAACCTTCTCCTTCTCCTTCTCCTTCGTCGTCTCTTTGTCTTCGTCGTCTGCGTCTACGTCTGCGCCTCCGTCTCGCATCTTCTTCATCAATCCTTCGTACGAGGAGTTGCATTTGTTCCTGCTGGTTTTGCTGTATCTGAATAATCTGTTGCAAGTTCTCGTGGTGCGTCTCATGGATCTGATGTATTTGACGCTGCATCTCATACATGTGATGGTTGCTTGCCTCCCACAACTTGTACATTTGTTGGTGGTTTCTTTGCGACATCTCATTACTCGTCTGCTGCGCCTCATACATTTACTGCATTAATTCTCTCATATCTCATGCGCTACCGGGCTGCTCATGTGGGGACAATGGTGGCGCGGTAGTCTCCTCCATCAGCGCTGCCTGAGAGGTGGAGGTAGAGGCTCTCTGATCGCTTTTCAGCATCCAAACGCCATTATCTTCGACAAGACCCATTCGAGTCAAATGAGTAGTGTCGAATATGTTGGTAGATTTGGGAGCTATTTTTCGCTCGCCAACCGGTATCTGGATGCCAAATTTTTTGACGATCTTCATAATCAAGGTCCCGTAAGAGAGACTCGCTTGCGATGTCCGGCCTACTTCAATCATGTGACTTAAAATCAAAAAGTCAGGGTCGAAAAACTTCCCGTTGCACAGTTTTTCCATGATATACAGGTCCATGCAGCTCACAAGATTTCGATGTCCATCTCGTGGCAGAATGGTATGAGCTAGCATGTTGCGCAGAATTCGAACTGTCACATTCAAATCTCGTGTTTGTGGCTTCACGAACACCTCAATGTTGGGATTGATGTGAATTCGTCGGAGGAATTCGACTCCCTCAGGCAATGTGAAGAAAGAGCAGTCTTTAGAAGCATAATAATATTGATCTGCATCTTCAACGTAAAATCCCAGCAATTGATTTATTGTTTCCGGCCACACCGTCACCTCATTACCAAGAATCTTGGTAGTTAGCCCACTAATAACTCCATTTCTCCCGGCTGCTAACAAGTTGGCGTAGAATAATCGACCTATTCTCTCACAGACGTATCCCTTCAACGAATACATCCCGTGAAGGCCGATGTTGTCAAACATCTCTTTCATTCCCAACGTCTCCCAACCACTGAAGTCGACAGTCATGCAATGAGTAAGTTTACGTTTCACCAAATCATTCTCAAACTTACTTTCGCATTCTCTATTCCAAAATTCCATGGCAAATATGTTGTCAAACCTGCCGTTGGAAAATAATAAAACGGTTAGAATGATCATTGTAAAAAATAGTTATACAGCGTGGAGAGTACTGATCAGGATAATTCTCAAGAAAGATTGTAATGGACAATCTCCTTAGACAGAATTATCTTTCCAAGTAAGTTCCCAAGAAAGACTGGAGGGGTCACAAACGGTCCCACTTAAATTCCAGCCTCCTTAAACAGAACTTACTTATACAGTACAATTATACCACTGCGAAAATAAATAATTTACCTAAAAAAAAAGGTTACCTCATTTAAATATTAAATTACCTAAAAATCGTAACAAATAACATCTTGAATTATAAAAAAATTCAATTAAATATTTTCAAAATTAATGTAAGCGAAAATCAAAGTGACTAAATATCGTAACTGATAAATAAATAAAATATAAAAAAATTAAATTACCTGAACAGCGTACCTAATAAATAAATCAAATATAAAAAAAATTATGTTAGATATTTTAAAAATAAATGCTAGAAAAAATTAAACTATCTAAGTATCGTAATTGATAAATGAGTAAATAAATAAAAATTTATGCTTTTCCTTCGAAACGTGCCGAAATACTGTCGGATAATGAAAACGATCGAAAGAAAGTATTTGAAAGATTTGAAGAGGTGTGGGTTGATGAATGGAAGGGCAACCCCTATTTATAGGGTGGGGGAGGCCGGCCGGTTCAATTGAACCGGCCGGCCTCTCCTTTTTTTTTTTAATTTTTTTAATAGAGGTTGGCCGGTTCGATCGAACTGGCCGGCCTCCATTAATAATTTAAAATTGGAGGCCAACCGGTTCAATCTAACCGGCCTGCCTCCATTTAATTTTTTTTCTTTTAAAAAATAGAGGCCGAGCGGTTCAATTGAACCGGCCAGCCTCTTTAATTTTTTTTGATAAAAATAATGGAGGTCGGCCGGTTCACTTGAACCGGCCGGCCAGAAAGGATAAATTTGAAGATTTAGAATAATTTTTAGTTTTTTTTTATGAATAGTAAAATTTTATGATTTTAAAAAAAAAAAACTAAACATTATGATTTTTTTTTAAAAAGATCCTAAATTAATATTACATTAATTATATTTTAATTAAATTAATTATTATTTGATAGGTAAATAAATATTTTAAAAAAATAAGTTATTATTTAAAAAATTTATAATTTTATTTTACTTTATTAATGAAAATATCAAAACTGTCAGATTTAAATTACATTATGACATTGACAATAAAGAAATTATTAAATGGGTCAATAATATGATCGACCAAAACAATCAAGAAATAAAAAAATAATTAGGGTTTATTGTTTCCCAAAAACAAACCATTGGGTGGCCGTGTAAGAGGGGTAGAGTGTAGGAGTAAGTAGTAGAAGGAGCAACACAACGGTGCAGGGATTAGTCTAATCCCGTAACCAAACACCCTCTGCAACTTCTTCTTCTACGTGTTTCAACGAATCCCAACCCTTCACACCTCTCCCCACGGCCCCCACCCACCTCCATATCCAGTCAAAAAATCCCTCGTCTGTTGTGCCTCCTCCGTCCATTCAACCACTCCCTTCTCCGTCGAATCAAACTCGCCTCTCTCTCTCTCTCTGCTCTGCTGCAAAAGCCTTTTCAAAATTATCATGCAACCCAGACCAGACGGGTGACGATTCCAAAAATCTCGCTCACTTCCTTCTAAGTGATTAGTCTAATCATCTAAAATTATTCATTGCGTAAAGGTTTCGGAAGATTAAAAAATGCGATAGCGATAGGTTAGTGAGAGTAGTAATACTGATGATGATGATGATGATTGGATAGGGAAACCAAGCTTCTTGAAATTCTTAAACAAAGGCAGTCTGTGGGGGAACAGTAAAACTGCTGTATGGTTCTGTCTGTACGGACCTGTTGTGTTTCTAATAAAATGGAAACTTTTGCTTTGATGCCCTCCCTGCTTCTTTTCTTGCCTCCATGCCCCTCCCTCGTCGATACCTATGCTGTCAATGGGTATGGATTTCCCAAGATCTTCAGTCTGCACTCTTCCCCCACGAAGACGAAGACTTGTCTTCTTCTGGTTCTTAGAACTGTAGTCTGCAGTGACTGCCCATCCTTTCTTCTGTCCACCATCAATCACCAAGAACAAATTTTATAAATATATTATATGATGTAGGAATGGTAAAGTCCAGTCATTTGAATGATAGGTCAGTAGTACCCCATTATTGATTACTTTCTATTTTTATCTTTTTACAGGGACTGAGATTAGACGAGCACAACCGACCCCATTGTTTCACTAGAAATGGCCTCTTGCTTTCCCCACGATTTCACTCTTACTTATTGTCTCGTCTCCCATTCCATTGGTGGCCTTCGACCACACTGATTCCTCAGAGCCAATACAAAACCAAGGACAGGTAAGCGTGCATCCAATGTCTGTCTCAATTATAATGAGTTTGCGGTTAGTTTTCATCTGGGTCTGGGTTTTTCAGCCACTTGATGGATCTGAAATGGGTAGTTATCGGTTTTAGTGCTTACTAGGTTTTGGACTGTGACTGTTGTCCCAATTTTGCTGAAATGTTGCCATTATCTTGCACTTTGTCCTCTTTTATTGTCCTTTCTTCAGCATGGTAAGCTATGCAGACTGCGCCGATCGGATTGCTTTTCTGTTTCCGATGGTAGTGGGTTCTATCTCGGATCCTTAAGCGGAAATATTCTCTCCCGTGAAGGTGTACTAGAGATTAGGAGGAAAATCTTCCATTTTTGTGGTAAATATTCTGGAACTTTTACGTCACGAGTGATTCGTGTTGGTCTCTTTTAGGAAGGGGGAAGAGAGAAATTTGGATGGCAAGAGAAAAGATTCAGATCAAGAAGATCGACAGCCTGACGGCTCGACAGGTGACCTTCTCTAAGAGAAGAAGAGGGCTTTTTAAGAAAGCTGAGGAGCTTGCAGTTCTCTGCGATGCCGATGTTGGCCTTATTATCTTCTCCTCTACTGGAAAACTCTTCGAATACGCCAGCTCAAGGTTCTTTCTCTCTCTCTCTCTCTCTCTCTGAAGGTTGATCATCCCCAATGGTTTTATTCAATTAGATTAACTATGTCTCGAGTGATTAGCCTTGTTAGTGTTCTTCAAAGATTATAAAACCCACTTGTTCTACCGCCATCTATCGAAATCTACTGTTCTAGCATTAAATGGTGGATAGTTGAATCCGTGATGTTGTCGCTTAATCTAGATCTCGTGGTTTGCTGTAAATCTTCTTTCTGAACTGGGGAAAAGGGAAGAATATGCCTTACCCTTGATTTAAAGCCTGGTTTATTCTGTATTAATTAGACTGTAAGTTCTGGCATGTGACAGAATTTGTTTGATTATGAGGTGAAGAGAAGAAACTAGGAAGAGAAACACTCTTTTGTATTTCATACCAATGTTTCTGAAATTTGATCTGATAAATCATGATAGAAACAAACATTGCTTATGCAATTTGCAGTGCAATCTTATCCATTGTCGAGTGGTCTGAATGGAGTAGCTCTTATTGAAGGCTTTCTTCAATAATAGACTTCAACGCTTGCAGAATAGCCCCACATCTCTCCATTATTATTAGCTGGGAGAGTTATTCCAACTTGTTTCTGGCCTACCCATCGTACACTTCATTTAATAATTTATTTCGAACACTGTCGTCGCAAAGATCATTTGATTATCTCATCTATTATCTCATACATTATTTTGTAGGTGGTGTTAAGATATTAAAGAAACTACTGTCTGCAGTTTTGAGTTATGTAGTGAATGATAATAAGTTTGGAGGAACTTTTCCATTTTCTGTGCAATATATGTCATTTCTTGTATATAGTACATGATATTGTGTAGCAATGCACGAAATCTGTCTAGCTTTTCGAGTTTATGATTCTTTGTTTGTAAAGTATGAAGGAAATTCTGGATAGGCAAAATCTACATTCTAAGAATCTGCAGAAGCTGGAGCAGCCTTCGCTCGAGTTGCAGGTCTGTCTGGACTATACACCCCAACCTTATCTGTTCCTGTAGACTCTAATGTTCATAAAACATAAATAAATAAATTTTAGTCTACAGAAATGTATGAAATCATGGGAAAATGCCATTTGGTTATTGAGGGGTGCCCTTTTGGCTTTTTTATGTACTACGCGGAAGATCACGATTGGATTTGAATTGTGGAAGGAGTTGGATAATAGTCATTCGATTGATCAAATGATGTATTGTAATATCTGTCTGAAATATTATGCATGTAAAACAGCTAGTGGAGAACAGCAACTACAGGATGCTGAACAAGGAAATAGCACATAGAAGCCATCGATTAAGGTTCTAACATCTTCCACTCAGAAATTATATCCATGTTTTAGAGTTGAATGGGGAAGAAAAATAGGTATAGAAGTTTTATATTAACATAGGCAGATGAGAGGAGAGGAGCTCCAAGGGCTGAACGTAGAAGAACTGCTGCAACTTGAGAAAACGTTGGAATCTGGATTAAACCGTGTGATGGAGAAGAAGGTATGTGTCGGAAATCACCATTGAAGGCGTAGGATTGTTTTGAGTAAGCGTTTATTCATTCCCTCTTGCAAATTTCAGGGTGAAAAGATAATGCAGGAGATTTCTGATCTTCAAAGAAAGGTTACAAAAAACTCAATCTCTCTCTGCGATGAATGATCATAATCTAACCCTTTTTCCGACATTGTTGTAGGGGGAGGAACTGCAGCAGGAGAATCAGAGATTGAGACAGCTGGTAAGAACTCACGGCAATCAAATCAAATTGTAAAACTTTGCAGAGCAAGTTCTCAGATTAACCCTTTTTTTATTTCTCTCAATGGGGTTGTAAAGGTGGAGATGGATAATGGAAGAAAGGAGGTGAGAGAGGAGGAGGCAGACGACGTGGTTGCAGAAGAGGGGCAGTCATCGGAATCAGTCACGAACGTCTGCAACTCCGGTGGGGCTCCCGTTGACGATGACAGTTCTGATACATCTCTGAAGTTGGGGTCAGTACAGTTTTATCTTTCGACTTTACTGGTCATTTTTTATTTAAAGTGAAAAAGTAAATAGTTTTGTACTGTTGTGCAGGCTACGGCTACCTTATTCTGGGTAATGGGAAAGCTCATTTGGTTACCAAACTTTGTACCTGAACATCTTTATTATTATTATATGCATGTATTTTGGCAACAACGAACAATCTTAAATCTACGTAATCCTGTTTTTAATATTGTAATTATAGTAAATCTAAGTATTCATTCTACCATTCCCAATCCAAGCGTGCTAACCTCGGAGATCACAAGTAGGGGCTCGCTTCCTCTGTTTAAGACGTCAAATGAGAGGCATGGACAGAGATTTGATCAAGTAAATTCGGAACAGTCATTTACTAATTGGCTGAGTGGAAAAGCTGCAGTTACGAGAGAACAGAGAAATCATGCTAAACAAAAGTACACATGTAAAGGTTGCCTTGCAAACTATCACTCTCGTTTTGATTTTGAGAGAGCTTTCTTCCTCTGCCCAAGCATGTATCGGTACATGTGAGGGCTGCCTGCAGATTAATGAAGCCAACCCAGTCAGGGAGAGCCGGCAGTAAAAACCACAAAATTCTTTTCAGTGTATAACTGTCTACTTTGGATCAAAGGATGAATGGAGGCAAAATTTATCCATACCTGGGACGTAGATTCCTAGAGCAAGGATTGCTGCATAGGAGTAATCAAATGAAAAGTTCAACTTGTTTGGCAATCTCGTGCAATACTTCTCTGATTCCTGCAATCATCACTCCAAATATTAAAGTGGATCATTTCGTTGCTTCAAAAAGACTGTACCTCAAAGGTAAACATACAAATGTATGACAAGTGTTTTAATATGACAATTTACAGCCCATAAGATTCTAAGGAAACCCAGAGCATCCAGATGGAAGATGAAATAACCAAATCAAATAACTACTGACATGTTTCTTCTTGTCACTGAAAAACTAGGAATACTTGGTCATGGATAATATTTGACCCATCAAATATGATACTGCTTCTCATGAAAGTAAACATTACTCTCAACTAAAATATGCCAAGAATCATCAAAAAAGTTAGGTTATCCAAACTGCAATTATCATATTCCAACATGGATAAATAATTTCATTGGCAGCAAACAAATAACATAACCGATATATATATATATATATATATATATATATATATATTTAGTAGCGGTAGTATTTGTAGCTCTGTAAAAAAGAATTTTGTTTGATTATATCAGTTTTTAATTGAATCGAAGTTTGTTTTTATGCCATCCATTTGCTTACCATGATGTACGGAAGGGCAATGTATATGAGACCGACTTCGCTGGTGATGCCTGATGGGTACAACAACAGAAAGGTGCTATACCTGTTTGACGAAAATTAAACAGTCAGAATCAATTTGGAGGATAAATCTTAATCATTTCAAATTTGTTTTCTGGAAAATTGCCGATTGTAAACCTGAGCCACAAGAGCCATGAAGGTGCAAAACCAAGCATCTCCTTCAAGCCAAAGAATGAATATCGAATGATCTGTAACCGGAAGAGATTTTCAAATATTTATCACGTTCAAAATCTTCAGAGAAAAACCAATCAACATAAGATTGCAGTATATGTCAAATAAAGTAGGAAACGATCACAAGTGAATCCTACGTTTGTTGCAGTTCTCCACTCCATATAAATAAATCATCCGTGCCATACAAATAGAAGTGAACATCTCACATATATTTGCAAGAAAATAGGGAAAAAATGAACACACACACCTGTCAAGCAAGTAAAGTTCTTAAGCTAAAAAAAAATGTCAACAAATGCCTCTTTGCTGAGCAAACAACCATTTTTTGACGTCAAAAGGTAGCTAACAGAACTCGACAGAGCACACCTTAATCGAGACAACTATATCTGAAAAAACCAGAGATATAATTTATTGTAATCCACATAATGGATATCCTAAAAACAAATGTCAACCACCATCCCTATAATTGGAAAACGTTATTCCTTTATCCTCTATTCCTGTACAATTAAAGCTTCAATAACATTACACTTTTACTGAAATAGAGCTGAAAACCATATACTTCCATTAAATCAAAAGGGATTTCAGTACTTGCCTCCGTAGTGGACCAGCTGATTACCAAAGAGCTAACAAGTATATGGGTCTGAGTCTGTCATGCCAAGCAATGAACCTCATTTTTATTAGTTTGATCAAAATAGCTATTGAAAGCAAGAATATAAAGAGTTCCAACCTGAGGAAAACTCCATAAGATGCCCCAAGTAACAAACAATCTTGATCCTATCTGTGGTAGTGTTGCTGTTATGGGAGATCTCACCAAACCTTTCAAGCGGCAGAAGAAAACTTTTACTTGTTACCAGAAATCACAAGGTAAAGCACTCAAATAAAATTTCCAGTACTAGCATTAAATGGATGAGTTTACAGAAAATAACATTTTTTTATCACAATGAGATTTATGATTTTTAGGCCGTTAAACTACTCAGATATCTTTCCCCAGAGTTGTTGAGAATATTGACAATGGGAAATTTTGCAGAATCTTAGCTAAGGTGTGTCAAATGTCTTTGAAAGATAAGGTAATACATCTTTAAAAATGATGCTAGATTATATTTAACCCTACTAAGCATTAAACACTGCTCACCTACGAGACCATGAAGAATCTGCCCTTGCCCACATCCACAGAAACGACAAAGAAAAACGAACGGAACAGGAACAGGAACAGGAACAGGAACAAAATAAAACACAAAAGCTTCATTTAGAAGAAAAAAATAAGCCTGCTGAAATAAGAAACATAAAAAGCAGTCCAAGATTTTCAAATTGAGAGAGGGAACCTCCAAAACAGCGGCGGTTTGAGCAAGCTGAAGTGGGCGCTCAACTGCATTGTAAACTTGGTCGTAACCAGATTCTCCCAGCGTCTTCAGAGCAAGATAAAGAACCTGGAACCTGAAAGACAGAGAGTTCACAAATTGGTAGAAGCATCAACTTAATTGAGAGAGTTTGAGAAGGGCGTACCATCCCACGAAAACAGTCCAGTTGTAAAGAACAAGATAAAATCGCCTAGCATTCGACAAGAAGTCAGCCATTGATGCTGGAAAGAGAGATGTAGCGAGAGATCTAGAGCCAAGGGGGCGAGCGATGAGTAGCTCAGATCACACCATTAATGACGAGTCGTGCATTTATGCTTCATCCTCCAACTTCCAACTATTCTTCCAACGTCGTCGTTTAACCGAATTGATATTTGGTAGTACAAACCACAATCCTAGAATATTGATATTTTTTCGTTTTCTGTATTTATATTAATAAAAAAACGACACACTAATTGGCCTATAACTAGACATAAAGTGGGTCACCTATAATTTTCCACAAAATCTAATATATGAATAGTTTGGTTTGGCCAACTACTTACCTTATAAATTGGAAGTGTTATTGTTTGGTAGGGTCCTATATTTATATTTTTAAAGAATTGTTTATTCTTCTAGTTCTAGTTGAGACTTGAAGCGAATCAAACAAAAGATGTACACAAAGACGTAGAAAGAATGAAGGGAAGATGAGGTCTGAGGAGGCACCAATGTGGACCCAACCCTAAACCCCCGATTACATTCATAGACCAAACGATTTCCTCTGTCACAACACATCATCATTTTAAATAAATGACATTTAAGGCTTAAGAGAAGAATCATGCAGTATCGTCATCTCAAGTTTTATGAACTCAAGAAAATTGAGTCTATCAAATATGTTTGCTATGATAATTGTTCTTACATGTTGGACCTGACATAGATTTTTTAAGTTGGGGTCACCATTGCACCGAGCTATGTCGGGCTTAGAAATCTAGTCGGTACGCTTGACTCGCTACTGCAATAGGTCGAGCTCGGCAAGCTCGGCTCTTTACTGTAACGAACCAAGTTTGGTCCAGTCTCATGAGGAGAGCCGAATCGAATCGAGCTCAAGGCTAGGTTCGTGAGCTCGCCAGTGTCGAGCCAAGTAGTCCCCAAACAAGCTGGTTGGCTCAGAGAGCTAGGCTCGCGAGCTAGCCAGCCCAAAGAAAAAATCTAAAGTCTTCTTAATAGAGGAGAAAAAATCTCTTTTCTTCTTAGTGTTATCTATTTCTCCTCTCTTCTATCCTTACTGAAATAGAGGAGAAGAAATCTCCCACTTACGCAGTGAAGAGAAGCAATAGAGAAGAACAAGAAATTCTACACCTGAGCATATGCAAAGAACGCAGGAAGAAAAAAGATAACAGAGGAAGAAGAAAATTCAAGCTGAAATGAGAAACAACGACACCAATGATGAAACCAGTCTAAAAATTTTCTTTCCCCACGAGGAAATGATGAAATTATAGTCTAAATTTTCTGTTCCCTAAAACAGGTAATAAAGAGTGAATGATAGAAGGATTAAGCCAAATCAACTTCTTTTTTATTTTTATTTTGATTTTTTTAAATGTCGGAAGAAAATATAGATCCCCTATTTTTAAGAAAGGTAGATTAAGGATGTTTATTTAGATGTTGAAGACTAGATATTCTTTATATTGAATTTCTTTTGTAATTTGAATTAATTTTTTTTTAATTTTAATTTCTTTTCAAATTTTAATTTCTATTTATATGTCGAAATATTTTTAATGATATTTATGTAATATTTTTTATTGGATAGTTTCAAATATTTTTTTTATTAATACATTCAATTTATATATCTTAATATAACTAATTTTTAAATTAAATGAATAAATATCGTTGGTATATAATTTTTAATACTTATTATAATTTTACATAATTTTTTTTAAAACTTATATTATATTAATATAAGTTGAAAATATTTATATACGTTCGGCTCGTTAAGATTCGTTTAACTCGTAGCTCATGAGCAGGCTTGAGTTGAAATTTTTTTCAAACTAACTCATTAGGCTCGAATCGTTAGGCTTGTTAGGCTTGTTAAGCTCAGCTCATTAGACTTGGTGAGCCACACTACTTCTGGTTCGGTTAAGCTCGACCGGCTCGTTTGTCATATCTAGTTGGACTAGTTTGTTGAATCGAATCCCAAATTTGACCGAGGTCAAGTCTCATGTGCTTTGAACAAAAAAAAATTTCTAGGTTGGTTTGTGTTTGGATTAAAATTTGTGAATCAAGGTCTGACTTGATGATCTTGGATTGTAAAGCTGTAATAGTTTGGATCTTTGTAAATAAAATGGATCGAAATTTAGATTTAAAAAAAAACTGTGAACATGTGTATTTACCTTTAAAAAATGTGTAAATATACGTTGAAAAGGTTGAATTGAAGAAATGATATATTAAAAAGTGAAAATTTAATGTTTTGAAGAAAATGAAAATTTTCTTCACTTGGCCGATCGATCGCAAGAATAGGTGATTGATCGCCAAAAAGGTGGATTGGACGATCGCAAGCAGGGAGCTTGCCGATCGATCACCAAAGGAGAGGCAATCGATTGGCTGAAGAATGCTAAGAGAATTTCAATCATAGTGGGTGCCGATCGATCGGCCAGCAAGGAGCTGATCCATCGCCCCTTTGAATGTGGGTGAGCAAGAGCGATCAAAATGGGTGCCAATCCATCGGCCAGCAAGAAGATGATCGGTCGCCCCTCTGAATTATGCGCATGCTCACGCTTCTGTGAGCAGAATGGGTGCCAATCCATCAGCCAGCAGGGAGTCGATCGATCACCATTAAAAATTTAAATGTGTAATAAAATTTGATTTTTTGAACAAATTTTTGATTAATTACAAAAATTTGATTAAAGTTAATCTATTTGAGTTAGATTAAAATTAATTGAGGTTAAGAGTTAATTAAACTCAATTTATTGGTAATTTTTCAAAGATAGAAGGGCAAATTGGTCTTTTCTCAAGATAAGCATGGTTAATATATGTGGATTTTGCGTGAAGAGGAAGGAAGTTTTAGAGAGTAAGAGAAGAGGAGAGAAAAGAAGACGAAAGGAAAAGAGAAGAAAAGGAAAGGAGAAAGTGGATTTTAGAAAATTTTCCTTTAGAGGAAGTTGATCACCTCGTTAAGGGAAACGTATTGGTGAAAAAATCGATAAGTTTTGATTAAAGTGGAAGAACCAACAAATACGATAAGTAAATCTATCGATTAGATTAGTTAATTTATGCTTTAATGTATTACTAGGTGGAGATAGATTTAATTTTCGTTTGGATTCTGGATAGAATTGAATATTTGGTGAATTGAATGAGATTTAGATAGATTGAAGAATTAAATTGATATTGTTTTTATTTACATTGAATATTGAAATGTTGTTTAAATTTGAATTATATTGAATTGTTAAACGTAACATTTTTTTACGTTTTCTAATTAAATTGAATTCATTGATTTTAAATATAAATTTCATGAGTGAGTGCGTATTTTAAATATGCATAGCATGACTTTATAACTGTTTTAAAACATGCATGAAGAATAAAGTAGGAAAACCGTGGTAAAATAAAAACTCATTGGGCTGGACTCGTCTCTTTGTGTGTAATAAATATGACTATGAAAAGAGAAAGAGATTAACTGTATATTTTCCTTGGGTTGAAAGTCTATGAACCTCGCGAGGAAGCATCGTATAGAGTTCTATAGTCTTACCGGTGAAAGTCCAAAAACGTGTAGGTATTTAATGGTCATATACATCAATTTAGAGTGATTGCATTTTGACATATCAAAAAGAATGTTAAAAGACTACATTGATGGTTTTGTGAAAAAGTTGGTTTTAAATTGTGCGTAATTATTATAATTCATTAGATTTAATCATTTGTTGAGAATGATTTTTTTGAAAGAGGGATTTTTAAATGATCCAAAGCACGAACATGCATATATTTTCATATAAATGACATGGATTTCAAATCAAATCAAATTGATTTAAGTTGATTTAAAAATAATCAATAATAGGTAGAGGCTGTAGGGTGGTTCTAGATAGTGTAATAGAGTATGCTAACTCTTAGATTTATTTATTGGGTCAATGACTAATTATGTGAAATATTTATACTTTTTAGATAACGAGTTTGTTCACCGTGACGAGAAAGCCAATGCAACATAAAGAACTTGAAGACAAGAGGCGTAGACTGTAACTTTTGTATTGGAATTGAGTTAATAGTTTATAATTTCATAAACTCTTTCTGAACGGTCACGTGTGTGTGACCTAATTGTATATTTGTGTCCACATTCTGATAAAACGATGTAGATATTTAGTTGTATAATGTATAAAATTCTTAGATAATAGATATTGTGGATGAAAAATATCTAGTTGGTATTGAATAAACTATTAGGCATATATCTTATTTTAAGATGTTAGGTACAGAATGACAGATTTAGATAAAAATACAAACATATTCATGCAGATTAAAAAAAACTCAGAATTTATTTAAGTTATTTCCCACTATAGGAATTCCACGAACTCGACTTATTTTATATGAATATCGTTTAACATTTTTTTAAAATTAATTTATAAAGTGAAGAAGGAATTAGGGATCACTGGAAAAATTAATTTAACAAAAATACTAAACGATATTCAATTTATTTGAAATTTTTACCACATATTTACACGATCATGTAAAGATAATATAAAAAATTTTGTGATTTTATAATACTTTTACAAGTTTTTGTAATTTTAATTACTTATTTCATAAAACAATTATAATAAATTATACAAATATTAAAGAATTAAGAAAATTTTTAAATTACTTTTTCAAGATGTGGTAAACATGTATTAAAAATTTCAACTAAATTGAATATCGTTAATGTTTTTTTAAATTAATTTATAAAATAAAAAATGAATGACAGTTCATTGAGAATGGTGAACCATTCCACGTGAATTTTGACCCCGACAGAATGGGGGCTTATTCTCCGTTCTATGTGTAAAATGGAGAATGAAAAGTTATCGATCAATCGCTCGAGTTTTTTTTATATAGTTTAAGATTTTATTTTAATATAAATATATTTGAAGGTTTTTTTAAACAAAACTCATAAGATTAGAGTTAAAATGATTATAACCTTTCTTTTTAAAATTATTTTCATAAAATCCTTTTACAAATAATATAATAATGAATGGGTTGCCACAAGAAATTTAAAATAAAAACATAACATTTAAATAAAAATATTAAAGTGGGACTCATACTTGTTTTACAAGAAATACGAAGATTACAAGTCGGCCAAATTGAAAAAAAATAAAAGCGAAACTATTTTAAACAAAGACTCCGATTTTTCTCGATAGGGGCCGGAAAGATGGCATCTTTAAGAAATTTGGAAGCAAGTGGAAGAGAAAAAGGAAATTGGTTAATCATTTTAGTCACATTAAGAATGATTAATTAGTTGTTCATTAGGTCTCCCATTTGCCAGATTTAAAGTGGCCTTGGACTCATTCGAAAGGTCACCTTCGCCTATTTGAATTCAACGTGACACATTCAACCGATTTAGCCCTACAAGAAGTAGAGAAATTGAAGTTTGATTTCCCCGGAATGATTATTTCATAAATTATCATAGATTTTTTACTTTTAACCGATCAAATATTCGTTAACTACGCTAATTAAACGTCTACAAAAAAGTAATTAAACCCCCGTCAATAAGTTTTAATATAACTAACCACGTAGCTAAGCAATAAATGAATAGTGCATTGCATAGAGACTCTCATACAAGTTCATGACTTGGAAGTAAAATAATGTCACGATTATTTGACCATAAAAATAACTCGTACAAAATAAAGTTAGAATTATGCGGTAGACTTTAGTTGACCAATGACTAGGTCACATTTAATTATGTGATATTAAAGGTAATTTCGTTATTACACGCAGAAATCACTTAAGAAACGCACACCCTTGTAGATTCTAATTCCACCATCATCTTCCCATTAACTTGATAGTCTTATTAACATAGATATGAGCTCAACATTTCTTGGGTATATGTTACTCGTTTTATTCGTGGTTGCGGAATGATCGCAAATTGATATAAAAAAAAAATATTAAATTAATGTATTTAAATATACTTTGAACTTTGAGGATTCTAAAATTTAAAAATCTATTAAAATATTATTAGGGATGAAATCAGTAGGCTTTGGCTCGATTACGTTCTGTTCAGTTTTTGAAAATATGATTTTACTCGGTTGAATTCCAAAATTAGTTTTCCAAATCAAATCAAATCTAAATCTTTGTTCGAGTTGAACGGGTTCCACCTTTCAAAATTATCACGTGAAATGTACGTGACAATTCAATGTAACTTCACTCGTGTTACAGGTTTTCTTATTTGTGATGTCGAAATATGAAGGGCAGAAGAGTGTCAATTCAGGTGGCTTTAAATGGAGTGATTTCGCCCCACATTTGGAGGAAAATGAAAAGCTTTTTCTTGCAAGTTTCGATGGGTCCTCCGTCCACCATTGTTGATTTTGGTGTCACTCATTAATTTATATTTTTACTCATTAAATTATACATTAGAGTTTAATATTAATAATATTTATTTTATTAAATTTACTTTTTTTATTAAATAATAATTAATTAATTATTATTATTTGAGCGAGTATTATAAAAAAAAAATAATATTATTCTTTTTTTTCTTAGATGTCTTTTAATATTTTAAGTGCAACTACGACCACAAATGAATTTATCTACCAATTATATTTATATTTTAGACATTTGAATATTGTCACACCAAGGATATCAATTCTGCAAGTTGTGAAAACTGGCTAAAAATGCTTAACTTATAAAAATTGGATTTTTAATCTCATTAGTAGTCAACTTTCCACGTGGCCATTCCTGGAGCCGTACATGCACGCGATAATCGGCTTTTAACCAAACACGTCAGCAAATTGTAGGCTACGGGCCCACTTGCTCACCAATCAACGTATCTTTTCACCGCAATTCTAAAAAACATAATTATTATTAAACAAAACTTATAATAAAAGTTAATATTCTGGTAAAATAAAAACGTGACAAGGTAACGCAGTGACTTGGGTGCAATATACTTCCATAAAAAGCCCTATGAATGATTGAAGTGGGACCCGTTGCCAAGTGCAATCGGGGCCGTCCGTTGTAATCTTAAGCGTCAATCAAGAGTACTCTGTTAAATTCCAAGAGCAGAAGATTAAAAGGGAGGCAGTCAAATATATTAGAAGGCGAGGAAGGGGGGTGGAGAAGAGGGAGACGAGGGAGTCAGTCTCTGTTATTGTCTCTTCTTCTTTTTGGCTGTTTCCGATTTGGGTTTTCCACGGCTGTTTTCGCTGTTGTGTATTGCTTAGAAAAGTTCTGATTTTGGTGGAAGTTTGGTCCGGTTCTGTTTCCGGTGACGTGAGGGACGGTTCTCCGTTTTAATTCTTTGAAAGCAAGATTTTCTGGATTTTGGGAAAACAAATAATCGCATATTCTCGGCTTCGTTCTGCTTTTTTGACTCTTTGTTGATCGGATTTCTGAAATTTGGCTTCTGAAATCGAGAAAATGCAGTTCGTCTGAGCCTTCTGCTGAAAGTCCATGGTTTTGATGGTTTATTCTAAGAAAATTCTGAAAAGAAATTTTTCCATTTGCAGTCAGTTCGTCCAGCATCCTCAAGCTTGTTAGAGTAAGGATCGAGATTAATGTTTGATTCTAAATGATTATACGATCATTTGCTTGTTTAAATGAGTTTGATAATTTCTTAATCTGGTGGTTATTGCAACAGCCAGGAATCTTTCCCCTTCTGGGATTCCCATTCTAAGGGCTCCTAGTCAATCCTTGGCTTCTTCCTCTTCAGTTACCAAACTTCTTGAAGCTGAGAGCTTGCACTGATTCGGGTTTTCCCAAAAATGTCCGCCTCTCTCACTCGACTTTCAAGGTGGTTGTGGAGAAAGAAGGAGAAAGAGGTTATTTCTAATGGATCTACTGCTTTGAATTCTTCCTCAGAACGGGACTTAGGATTTAGGGAACCTGAAGCACTGAAATTTCCTGCAAATAGGGGAGCCAGATTAGCTTCGTCTTCGAGGAAGGTGAAGAAAAAATGGCAGAGCAGAGAAGAAATGAGAGTTGACAGGGAATTCGATGTTGTTTTGGTTTCATCTGATGGAGTTTGTTTATCCGGCTCTGAATCCGACGATTCCGATTGGTCCATCGGATGGTCGGAACCTCATGGATCGGGGTTTCAAACCGACGAAGATGACGAATCTGATAACAGCTTCGCCGTCCTGGTCCCGTGTTATAGGCGTGGCTGCAAGGAAGTGGCGGAGAGTCCTGACATTGAGCTCTTGAGCGCCATAAAAAATCTTCCCAATCAGTTCCCTACAGGTAAAGAGCCTTTATTCGACGTAGATTTCCTGGTTTTGTTTGTTTGTCATATAATTCTCAGTTTTGAGACCATTTTCACAGCTCTGTTCGACCTATAAATCGAGCAATCATACGCTGCCGAATCGAATATGTCGTGTCTTTTGTTTGTTGGGTTTTTTCAATGTCGAATTTGGATCTGAATGTTTTGTGGTATGATGCAGACGGGGGGAACAACATGGATGAGTGGCTTTCTTCTCTGAGAAAGATAGGATGTTCGAGATAGCTGGGCCTGTACAAGATTTTTGATCGTCAGTTGCGTTGCAGCAGAGAAAGCATTAAAAGTAATAGTAATTCTTTCTGTTTTTTTTTTGTGGTAAATATGGTTAACTACTTCGTGTTCATATATACTTGGATGCTATTTTTACTATCTTTGTTCCCATTTTGTGATTATTTTCCTTAATTTACTAATTTTTTCATTAATGTTCGGACAATTTAACATATTATCTTACGATTTTTAAGTTGAAGCGACAGAACTGAGACTTTTCCCTAGTTGACCAGCTGTTTGGTATCCGAGATTTATAGTTGGGAGTTGTTTTTTATAACTTAAAAGGTGTTTTATTTGGTAATTCGAACTCTCTAAATACTATTTTGTATTTAAAATCAGTGTAACTCTCCAAATATTATACTTCTTAACTAGTTGAATTCAAGGGCGGGGGATGCCTAAGAAATCACATTTTGCTTCGTTGTGGACGATTTTCGAAGGAAAATTTAGTAACTCAATATCTTCGTTAAAATTAGTTATTTCTCTCGAATATCTTACGATAAAAATATGATTTTTTTTTTTTACGAGAGCTTTAACGTAAAAGAGTTCAAGAAACTACTTAGTCTGCACCCACAACTATAAGAACTTAAATGCACTCAACCCTTAAAATTTTTCTAATTTTTTTTTCAATAACCTTCAACACATTTGAAGATAAATAGTGTACATTAAGTTTTATTCTTACAAATTTTAATTAATGTTTCAATATAATCTAATCATTGAAACTTGATTTGAATAATAATGAAATTTTAAAGATTCTATCACATCCTTGCACATTTACATTCCAATTTATTTCTAATTTAAACTTGATTCTAGGGAGATCTGATTATTTAAATATTAAATTAATTCTCGTAAATGCATATTAATGTAATTTAACACAACTTAGAATTGTTTACATTTCATAAACCACTTTGAACAACTTACTTCATCAAACCATTAATCTTTCTAATAGTGATTCGTGCATTAATTAAAAAAACAAAAAAAAAGGAGAAAAAGTGAACATCTTTTGTTCATGTGATTAACTACTTCTATAATCCAACTTTATAAACACGCCTACCTCCTACAAAAGCAAATTAAAAGAAGAGAGATGCTCTGCTGTGTTCATGCTTACCTGGCAATTCCGCGTTCGTCTTCTTCCACACCTTCCTTTGCTTGCTTTCAATTCCTCCTGTAATCTGAGAGACTAGTCTTTCCGTCTTACCCAAGAAAGGATATATATTTATTTATAATTATAAAAAAAATTATTATTTTGATGAGGAAGGTATTGAGATTTTCCTGATAATTATTTATGCATTTATTTCAAACCTTTTCTGCCTTTTTTTCTTTTTCAATATTAGGGGCTTTGGACCGAGGATTACTCCCCTCCATGATTCTCATTATTAGTAAGAAATAAAGGGTACCTCTTTGCTGCACGTTTCCTCTCTCTCCTCTTTCTCTCTCTAGTCTTTCGGTTTTCCTGTTCCTACAGGCTTTCATGACTTTCATTTCTTCTGGGTTATGATAAAGGGACGAAACTAAGAGAAAGACAAAGGACTTGCTTCTGAGAAAACAGAAGAGTAGGATAGACGGAGAAATGTTGCAGAGGGCTGCAAGCAATACTTACTCATGGTGGTGGGCAAGCCACATCAGGACCAAGCAATCCAAATGGCTTGAACAAAACCTCCTCGGTAATTTGTTTTTCCTTTTCTTCCATATCTTTAACCTGCGATGCAATTTTTTAAAAAAAAATCTTGTGAGATTTCATATAAAACTTTTATCAAATGTCTTGATTTGCATCGTTTTGTTGTCAAAAAGATTAAGAGGAATCAGAAGAATAAGTTTAATCACACATAATGTTTTGATGATCACCACCAAATTTTTAGAACCTATGCTGCTAAAGGAAATTATTCAATATGATGGTGGGATAATTACAGATATGGAGGAAAAGGTGCATCATGCGCTTAAACTAATCGAAGAGGATGGAGATTCATTTGCAAAGAGAGCAGAAATGTATTACAAAAAAAGACCAGAATTGATCAACTTTGTGGAAGAATCCTACCGAGCTTATCGAGCTTTGGCTGAAAGGTACGACCATATATCGACAGAGCTTCAAAATGCCAACAATACCATAGCTTCTGTTTTTCCAGAGCAAGTCCAGTTTGCAATGGATGAAGAAGATGAAGAAGCATCACTCAGATTCTCAAAAAGGCCGGCAGAAGCCCCCAAAACAGGCATTCCAAAGGTTCCTAAGGCCCCCAACGCAGATTTAAAGAATGTCATAACTTTAGCTACAAAGAAATTGAAACCAAAGAAGGCATCCTCTTCCATATCTGTAGCTAAATCAGGCTTGAGCAAACCTGAGGCGCTGGAAAAAATTGACAACCTTCAGAAGCGGGTTTTGACCCTGCAAACAGAGATGGAGTTTGTGAGGAGCATGTACGAAAATGAAGTGGCTAAGTACTGGGAAATCGAGAAACAAATCAAAGAAACTCAAGAGGAGATTTTCACTTTGCAAGATGAATTTGGTGAGAACATGGTCATTGAAGATGAAGAAGCTCGGAGTTTGATGGCGACAGCAGCTCTTAAATCATGTCAAGAGACATTGGCTGAGTTGCAGAAGAAACAGGAACAATCGGCTGAGCAAGCAAAAGAGGAATCTGAAAAGATTAGAGAAGCCAAAGAGAAATTAGAGTCCCTCAAGAGTGAGCGTAATTGTGATCAATTGAATGAAACTCCAAGAAAAAAAGACGAACCTGAATGCTTGGACCAAAAACTGAACAGTGCCAAAGAAGAGACGCAGGAATTGGAAGAGTTGGGAGACAAAATTAAGGACCATTCCAAATCAGATACATCGCTAACAGTAACAGACATGGCAGAGAAAATTGACGAGCTTGTTTTGAAGGTAATCAGCCTAGGAACCTCGGTTTCTTCACAAACTGCTCTTGTAAAGCGGTTGAGCACAGAAACCGATGAACTTCGTGCACAAATCAGAACATTGGAAGATGACAAGGCAACCTTAATTGAAGGAAAAATCTTCTTGATGAATAAACAGAAGGAAATGGAAAGAAAATTCACCGGAGTTAGAAATCAAAACCAAAGCTTTAAAAACGAGAAGAACAATACAGGAGATGCACTCTTAGCAGAAGCTGGATTGCAAGAGGCAGTTGGCCAACAAAACATCGAGTTTAAGGAAATGCATCCTGTGAAGTCAGAGGCCACACTCCAGATGACAGTATCGAATCAAGAAGAATCACACGTTAATTTCACAAAAAAGATCAAAGAACAAGAAAAATCAAGGAATTTGCAAGACAGTGCTTGTACAGCTGATGAAACAAGTACTCTTCCAAGAAATCAAGATGACTGTGTCGAAACTCAAACTGATAATATCAGGGATAATCTATGCAAGCAAACTAAGGTTCAGAGAGATCAGGAAGGAGAAGAGAAAAAAATTCCTTCAAGTGAAGTTCCCAAGCATAAACTAGACGATCAGCAAACAGAGCAAGAAGAAGAACAAGATTGGCAACAAATGTTCATGAATGGATTGGAGGGTAGAGAAAAAGTGCTCTTATCTGAGTACACGACAACTCTTCGAAATTATAAGGATGTCAAAAAGAAACTTGGTGATGCAGAGCAGAAAAGCCGAGACAGTCTGATCGAATCATCAAAGCAGTTGAGAGAATTGAAGAACGGACTTGCTATCAAGGATGAAGAGATAAAATCATTGCGACAGAAATTGATTCTCATGCAAAAATGTTTCTATGAAAACAAAGACACCATGGAGTTGCAACTTTCTGGATACGAGGAATTAGATGCGACTGTAAATAAAGTTACCCCGACAGAAGGGAAAGTCAACATCGACGAGATTCTAGTAGACCTACCTGCTCCAACATCAGCGATTGAAGAAAAATTCAGGACCAACATCGATGAACTGTTAGAGGAAAACCTAGATTTTTGGTTAAAGTTTAGCACTTCATTTCATGAGATACAGAAGTTCGAAACTGAAATCCAAGATCTACAGACTGAAGTATCTAAACTAGAGGAAAAAGAAAAGAAAGCAGACGGAAGTAGCACTGCAAAATATTCACTGAAGTCAGAAGCAAGGCCTATATACAAGCACCTTAGAGAGATACAGACTGAACTTACAGTTTGGTTAGAAAAGAGTGTAGCACTGAAAGATGAATTACAGTCGAGATTCTCGTCCTTGTGCAACATTCAAGAAGAAATAACAGCTGCATTGAAGTCAAGTGCTGAGGACGACGACTTCAAGTTTACGAGCTACCAAGCTGCAAAATTTCAAGGTGAGGTTCTGAACATGAAACAAGAAAACAACAAAGTTGCAAAAGAACTAAAAGCAGGTATCGAATATGTAACAACACTTCAGCATGATGTCGAAACAACCTTGTCAAAGATGAACGAGGAATTTCGGCTGGCTGCATCAAAGAGGCAGGATAATCCCCAGCTTAGGCCCTCAGAAAGTAGGAACAGAGTCCCTTTGAGATCATTCATATTTGGAAGTAAAGCAAGGAAGCAGAAGCCCTCCATCTTCTCTTACGTGGCACCCGCAATGCATAGGAAGTATCATGGTCTAAGAGCAGCATCTCCTCTATAAGTTACAGAGTCTCGATTTGTTGTTGATGTTTTCCCTCTTTTTGGAAGGAAGATGTTGTGTCAAACTTTTCCATTCTGAAATTCTTTTTTTCCCTCCTCTTTTTCCAAGGGGAAAATTATATTCCTCGTGTGTACTTTGATGGTTGTGTTTTCAGAGACTCGAATCAATTTTATAGAAGCAGAGAAGTCAGTGTTCCACATGAAAACTAGTCAACAAAGTCCAAAATATACAAAAGAAGAAAGAGAACTACAAAAAAGAGTGATATAATAAAAAAGCTCATCTAAGCTAAACATCTCATAATTTAAAATCACTATATTCTTTTTGTTCTAGAGACACCAAAATAAACACAGGATGATGAAGACAGATGGTGTTCCCAACAAAAATATAGTACATCAAGGCGGTGATTTTGTCGCAAATATTACCCTTATCAAAGAAAATAATCTCAGGCTTTACATCACCATTCCTCACAAATTTATTAGTGTTTGTATGAGAAAATGCTTATCGTGTACATTGCAGCTCTGAAGGACTCAAACCTCAATGCTATATAATATAAAAGCCAATCCCTGACTACCTGGCCAACTCCACTTGTTTCCTCCAGAACTAGGGAAATGGTATACCAACTTTTATGCCTGAAAATTGCTAGGAAGGCGTCTGTGAATGAAGATCCAGACCAGCTCATTTTGTTTTGTCAGAGTCGCTTGGCAGCTGTATACCCATCAGTCCGAGTAGATTAGAAGCTGGACCAGGGAGCCCTTGTTGAGAAGAAAAGGAATCAAGAAGGCTCTTTACAAGGTTAACATCCACGTCCACCGGAGTGAAATCCTCATCCATATTTTGTGCAGCGTTCGATGTTCCCTGCATTTAGTGAATAAGTTGTCTCGAAGATTCAGAATGTACCAAGGACAAGGGTATTATTGAACTAAAGAAAACAACAAAAACATGAGCATAATCAAGTGCATAAACATAAGATTATTGAAAATGAAAGGCCTAAGAAGTGTTAGGGCAGAAGAAAAGAAATATGAAAAGTATACAAAGTAAACATGTAAAAGATCAATATATTCACTAATTTTAATACCTTTTTTAAATCAGAAAAGGTTAGCATACTTCAAACAAGATTCAGTAATGTTCTGCTGTAGCAGAAAATACCTCGTCTGTATTGGTAGATTGTTCATTGGCATGAATGAAACTTTTCCTAAGAGTGGAAGTCTTTAACTCGTCTTTCATTGCATCTGAATAGGATTGCATGAATAAATCCTCTTCATCCCCATTGAAATTCAGTTCTACATCACTCCCATCAGTTTCATATTCATCTAAGAATAAAAACATAACAAGAATGCCTTTAAGATCGAAAAATAGTAAGATATCAATGTCATGATGATCATTGAAATCTAGCCAAAGGTAATCACCGATAATCATTTGACAACCGAGTTTACAAGTAGGGAACCGAAAGAGAGATATGGATAGGGAGAGAGAGAGAGAGAGAGAGAGAGAGAGAGAGAGAGAGAGAGAGAGAGAGAGTGTGTGTAGTTAGAATAAACCAAACAGGTCAAATAACACAGGCAAAAGAAGGGCAAATGAGAAAGAGAGCGCAAAAGATTTCTGATGCAACCGTTGGCAAGGAGCAATCTAGGATCAATTTCATTTATAACATCAAACAGTGGAGAAATAGATAATTCAAAGATAATAAAATAGGACTGACCAAAATCTATGTCAGATGAGGAATGATGATCAATATCAGTGTGACTAGCAGCAACTGCAGAATTATCAAGCTTCATCGCTGACTCCATCTCTTTAAAGAAACGGTTCACATCAAAATCAATTTCTTCCAAGTCCCTCCAGAAAGTTAGATTAGAAATTGTAAATATCTGGCTACAAGTGAAAATTGAAAACCACAAATATTGAGGGGAAATTACATATACTTCCTACATAACAACCCAAAAAAGCTATCCAATGAGATGCCGGACTCATATAACCCATTTATCAGTAAACTTTATCACCCCATTACCAACTAAATCTCACATTCTTCAGGGAAGTTGCAGCATCTAGCTAGGGACTTCAAATCAAGAAAACCAATGTCAACTCACCCGAAAGAGACTTTATGTTTATTCGTAGCTATGATTAGTCTTGGTTACGTCTGCATAATCAAAATGATGCATGCTGACACGGTGGCTAAATCATATAAGCTACCTATAAACTAACTAAAAAGTTTGTAAGGAACTGGAAGGATAATGCCTTCAAATTTTGAGAGATGTTGTTCTTGGATTGAAGAAAGACCAAAACAGAGAAGTAAAATAGGATGAGTTTAGTTAGTGAACGAATAGAGAATTTGTAATGACAACAAAAGATGGGTAAAAAACGTTCGCTTAAGGAGGCTATAAAAACATGCTAACCTGTTTCCAGGTACCTCAGCACCCTGATAGCTTGACACCTTTTTGACAAATGCTTGCATGGATTTCACAATACCTAGGTCAGACTCATTGGTATTTGAGCTGTGATCATCATTTATCTCTTTTGACTTTTCCTTCTGTTTATGTTTTGAATTATAAAGCTCTATCTCCTTTTGTCTTTCTAAGAGATCCAAGTTTAGCTCATCTTCACCATTGTAAAGCCATGAATCATCATCAGAAGCAGGAACATCTCGACCATTGAAATCTTCTACCGAATGGCGTATAGAAAGAATCTCATCTATGCGTCTCACAGGAGCACTCATCATGTCACTGTAAAATTGATCATAATTATAAAATTCAAACACATACAATTCCTTATGAATCAAACAGCCCGAACTACTAATACATTAGAGTGACTGCATAGATTCTCTCGTTAACAAACCACCACAAAAATTTTGAAAACTCTTATGTTACTAAATTAACCTTCTCTCTGTTCATCAATTCATATTACAGAAAACCTATAAATGAAAGCAACCACAGAATAAAAGTCAAGTATAAAAGTATTAAACACATTAAGTTTACTTATTATGTCTATGAAGCATGCTGCGTTGGTTTTTTTTTCTGGTACTTTCAACAGAATTAAGAAATATAATTGAAAAGTGAAATATTGGTAAACCCAAAAGACCTAAAAGAAACATTTTAAATGAATTCATTATTTTGCTAGACTTTTACTAGTAATATAGGGATGACCGTTTGGCTTGGAACACCAAAGTCTGATTGCCTAAAGTTGTGAAAATGAACGAATGTAGAATTGTGCAAACAGATAGTAACTACTCATAGTGATATAACAAAAATTAAGAGCAAAAACCTGTCTTTAGTAAACAAAGAACTATTCTTGTAATAATTCTCTGCTTTCTGCATCAACTTCCCATATTCTACCGACCCTGGAACCAATCCTCCAAAGAATCCATTGGTCTCCAAACTCTCCATAAATGCATCCCTCGTACTACCTTTCCCTTCTGACCCCTCTCTAATCCGTTGTTGATACATCATCTCAAACCCACAAGCAATCTTCATTCCCAATTCAGCCTCCATGTACAATGAAGAATCAGCACGGTTCAGCATAGGATAAGATTTGGGCGCCTGAAATGTCTGCTGCACCAGCTGTGCGTACATTGCCCTCGACAGCTTTGCCGATACACTAACCAATTCTTCCTCTCTTCCTCTGCTCAAGAACTTATCCATTTTCGCAGCGAACTTCATCGTATCAATATCACGGTCATAAAATCCCTCTACCGCCAGTGATATGAAGCACGGTTCGTGCTTCAACACTTGAGCAATCGAAACTGGAACCCGTACCTTAGCTCTATGAACGTTTCTCCTCGCTTTTCCAGGATAATCCGATATCTTACTCTTCACGGCCAACTGGACTGACTCCGACGCCCTCGATTCCTCACTAAAATTCTCCAAGAACTTGAGAGAATCGACCAAACTAGGTTTTGGCAGACGATCTTTTGGTATAATATGTAGATCAGAATTGTATATAAAGACGCGATTGACGCTATTTTCAGGTTTAATCCAACGAGGGAGGTGGAAAGCTGCTTCGATTAGTAAAAACTCGCCGTCAGTATCCCAAACTCGAATCACAACAGAAGGAAAATTTTTGGAGATGTGGAAGAGAAGGAACACCACGAACCATTCGTCTACCAGATTGTCACCGAACCGAAGCTTCCCATGTAAGTGCGGACCGTGGGAGGAGCAGAAGCACGATGATTGAGTGAGGTAGGAGATTGAGAGAGTAAAATGCTCGTGCTGCCATATGTAGTCGGAGGTGAAAGGGGAAATAGAACCGAGAATTTGCAGGTGGAGGGATTGGAGGGAGGAGGATAGCTCGGCGGAATCGACGGGAGTAGTAGAATTTGGAGGAAATAGAGAGTAGAAAACAGTATCTTCTGGTAGCCTGGAGTACTTGTGAGAGAAGATGGAGGACGACGAGGAATCGTCGAGCTCTGGGGCGGTGGCCATAGCTCCACTGAACTGAAAAAGCTTCTCCTGACTTCTAGACCTGGAAGGTTCATTTTGAAATATGACCCATGGGTTTTAAATGATGAAAAATGTCCCAAGATATGCGTGGAAAGTCCATAATACCCTCCATTATATCTAGTTTTGAGAATTAAATTAATAATCTTAAGTTTTGACTCTTAAATTGTAAAATATTTTTTCTAAAATATATTAAAACTATGATATGAAATTATGAGTAATAATATACTTTAAGGTCTAGTTGATTATTTCAAATGTAGGAAATATTAAAATCTTAAATGTTCGAAATATTAAAATCATTTTTGATCTAAAGAAAACAAGTGAACAAATATAAAAAGAAGATAAAATAAAATAAAATAAATTATTTTTTTACACATTGTTAGCTACTAACGGGTTCATGTGCGTATTATCAGACACGTGTCTTTATAATATCTTATAAAATATGACACGTGTTAAAATAAAAATATAGTAATATATTATATTTTGAAATCAAAATGATGAATGAAAAAAATAAAAAATTTAAACATAGAACATGCGACATTCCAGCAGACTACATGAATTTCACGTGTAATTACAATAAAAATTTAAAAAAAATAAGTTAAACAATATTTGTCAATGTAGCATGAGATTAATATTACATGTAACATTAATGATATGAAGTTTGAATAAGCCAAACACTTTGCAAAATATGTTAAAGTATTATGCTAAATATGAATTGTAATCACATGTATTATCAAAGAAATAAAGAATCTTGAATTGTCTAAGTACACTGCAAAAGTTAATAAATAAAAAATTATGATGACTTAAAATAAAATAATATGTTAAATAAAGATATTTTATTGCAATATTTTGAATTAGTTAATAGATAAAAATGTGATAAAAAAAAATTATATGTTATATGAGATATTTAATTATAATATTTCTTAAATTACTTAATAAATAAATATATAATAAAAAATAAAATTTGATTGGTGATCGAACTACATGGCTAGACAATCCACTAAAAAAACTAAGCTTTGTATTTCTAGTTGCCAAGTCTTCACCTTTCTTTTGAATAAAAGTGGTTGTGATAGTTGTATTTAAGTTGGAAAAGACTCGTCATGAAAAAATATATTAACACCTTATATTTTAAAGTAAAGTAATTAAATTAAGTACGTGAAAAAAATAAAATTTATAAAAAAACAAAAATTATTAAGATAAAACATAATAATATATTATATTTAAATTGTAATTGACAAAATAAAATAAAATAAAATTACCATATTCAAACTTTTAGATTGCATGTCTTATGACAAAATAATGTACAATTGTAATTGAAAAATAAAAATATAAAAAAATAATTACTATTATATTTTAAAGTAAAACGGAAATCCAATATAACTTAAAATAAAATAATAATTTATATTAAAATATTTATTAATATATAAAGTATAATTGAAAAAATTAAAATTAAAATTAAAAATTGAGACTTTTATCACGTAGGCGTTACGAAAAAGTAGTATATAATAATTATATTTTAAAGTTAAAATAGTAATTAATAAAATAAATATAATTATTATAAAAAAATTCAAATAAATAAATAAATAATAAAAATAAAAAATAATTATTATATGAAGATATTTCATTAGAATAATTATTAAATTAGGATAAATATTTAATAAAAATAAAATTTGATAAAAAACTTAATGATAAAATATATTATTATATTATATTTGAAAGTAAAAAAAAAAAAGCAGTTAAAATAAAATAATAAATACAATGGACACTTGTGCTACACTGATCATTAGAGCATAATGCCCAATCAGCATTAGTGTAACAATATGGTGTTTCATTAATATACTGTTGAAGACATAGTCCAAAATGAGTCGTACCTTGCAAGTATCGAAAAACACGTTTAACTGTTGTCATGTGAGAGTCTGTTGGAGCATGCATGAATTAACATAGCTTGTTTACCGCAAAGGAAATATCTAGTTTTGTAATTGTGCAGAATTGAAGGGCACTCACAATACTTTGCTATTCAATTGCGTTAGCTAAATGAGTATATTGTAATTTCGAATCAAGCAGTTATCTTTTGGTCAACAAATCACGAAGATACTTAGTTTGGCTTGGATGCAAACCTGTTGGGTGAGACTGCACCTCAACTTCTAAGAAAAAGTGTAAGTTGCCCAGGTCTTTGATGGCATATAGATTCGACAGATGATCTATCAACTCAGTGATGATGGGTAGGGAGGATCCAGTCACAATGACATCGTCAATATATACAAGAACCACAATAATATGAGAGTCAGAGTGACGAATAAACATTGAAGTATCTGTTTTTGAACCAATGAATCTCCAATCAAGTAAAGTCGTGCTGAGTTTTAGAAACCAAGCACGAGGGGACTGTTTAAGCCCATAAAGTGATCAATTGATGGTTTTGGTCAATCTTGCAAGTTTTTAGATTGATTAGAGGCCAAAGTCGGTGAAAAGGACAAGTTTTCACTCGAAATCCATTGATGGAACATTGTCTTCTGTCATCCGTTGTTCATGTTAGTATGAGCAGTCAACGTAGTAGTTAACATATGTTTTGTATATATTGATTTGTTTATTCATGTTTCTGTTTTTGATTTAAGTGTTCATTATTGCCCTATCCTGAAATAGGTTAGAAAGGATGTAAAATGGTTTCGCTAAATTGATGAATAACAATCTTAATAAATAGTTTTCTTCTTCTTATAAATCTCTCCTTTTCTTATATCTCTTATCTTCCTTTCATGGTATCAAAGCCTTGTTGTTATTAGAAAATAGTTTCATCGAGTTCTATGTTTCCCACCTCCCCTTTAGTCTCTCTTTCTTCTTCCTCCCTTTCTCATTTTCCATCCATAAACTAGACACTCTCTGTTAAACTCGATTCCACCAACTTTTAGTTTGAAAAGCACGTATTCTCAACGTTGTCATGCAAATGGCCTTGACAATATTCTGGATGGGTCGTACCCATCTCCTCCCCCTTTTTTGGACTCTCTCTCACAAACTCAAAATCCATATTTTCTCTTATCGCAGAGATATAATCATCTAATTATAAGCAGACTCTTCTCCTCTCTCTCTGAAAGCCTCCTCCCTCATATAGTTCTCTTCAACACTGTCAGTGAAATCTAGATAGCTCTCCGCCATATGTTTGCTTCCTCCTCTTTAGCCAGAATCACTGATTTCCGTACTCAACTTTACACCTTGTCGAAAGACAGTGTTTCTACTACCTCATACATTTAAAAGATCACATCACTGTGTAACACATTATCGGCCATCGGGGAACCAGTCTTTTATCGTGATTAAGTCATCTATTTTCTTGGTGGACTGGGTAGTAAATACAACGCGTTCGTCACCTTTATCACAAAACCCGCAGATCAACCCTCCCTAGAAGATATACACAGTTTGCTTCAAAGTTATGAGTTCCGCTTGAAAAGCAGAACTCAGTCACTTTACTGTTTGCTCTGTCGATTGTTCAAGTTCATGCTGTTGTCCATCGTTTTCCTTGACCTCCTCGGCAATTCAATGCTCCTCTGTCCCGTCCTCTGTTCCCACCTCCTACAAGATATTATCCGAATGGATTTGGGTCGAGATATTATCAGTAAAACCCATACCCGACTTAGTCTTGGCGCCCAACCATACCCACAAGCAATTTCAACCTCGTGCCAAATATGTAACAAATTGGGCCATACTGCACTTGTCTGCTACAACTAGCTAAATCGATCCTACAAACCAAATTTCTGGGCCCAACCTAAATCCTTCCCCTCTTCAGTTCAAGCACACGCGGCCAGGTTGCTGCCCACTCCTCTAGTCTCGACACTAGCTCCGTTTGTCGCCTGGACTCTTGATACTAGGCCACCCATCACTTGACTCCAGATACATCATTGTTGTACCACCAATTTCCATATTCCGGCTCAACTCAAGTGATCACCACCAATGATAAGCCAATGTCAATAAAACATTTTGGTTCAGTTATCATTCCTACCACTAGTCGTCCACTTAATTTGCATTCTGTTTTTCACACACCTCAAGTTATGCATAATTTACTCAGTGTCAACAAACTATGTTGTGACAATTCAGCGTTTATTGAATTTCATTCCACTTTCTTTCTTATCAAGGATTGGATCACCAAACTGATTCTTCTACGTGGTTCACTCAATAATGGACTCTACCAGACTTACCCCTCTCTCTCTCTAACATTTTTAAATCATTGGGAATTTATCATTGCATTTTCTAGCCTTACACACCAAATCAAAATGAAAGAGTCGAGCGTACGAATCGTCATATTATTGAAACTGGCTTGTTTTCCACTCTTCAGTGCCCTAATTCTTTTAGACCTATTCTTTTGAAACTATTGTTACTCTAAGCAACTTGTTACCTACACCTGTATTAAATCATAAGTCCTATTTCGAGTGTTTGTTTCACACTACCCCTTCCTATTCATCCTTGCGTGTCTTTAGATGCCTATGTTTCCCTTTCCTTCGACACTTCAATCACTACAAAATCCGATCTCGATCTCTCCCATGCGTTTTCTTGGGATATAACTCTCATCATAAGGGCTATTTGTCTAGATCACCTTTCCAACAGAATATACACTACCCAACATGTTACCTTTGTCGAGTCCTCATTTCCTTTCTCTTCACTCTCCTCCTCAGTTGAACATCCGTCAACTGATTCAATCCCAATACCTTCTTTACTTATTGCTCCCCTCCCCACCCAAATTATTAACAACCCACTCCTCCACCCCCCTCCTCTTCTTCTCCCATCTTATTCTCTTCTCCCTCTCCCCCTCCAGCTCCCTTCTCCATTATACATAACCACCATGTCACCATCAACGATCACTCCATGAGAACTAGATCCAAGGCAAGAATCTTCAAACCAAAAGTTTTCTTGGCTGAAGCCCTAATTGAACTCACAACCTCATACCCTACTTGGCTGAATGCTATGAAAGAGGAACTCTCTGCATTACACAAAAACCAAACTTGGTAGCTCATTCCCTTACTAAGTGGTGCAAAACTTATTGGATGCAAGTGAGTTTTTAAAATCAAACTTAACCTTAACAACTCAATCAATCGTTATAAGACATGATTAGTGGCGAAATGGTATTATCACACAAAAGGAATAGATTATGATGAAACATTTAGCCCAGTTGTGAAACCCACTATAATTCGTACTACACTATCACTAGCTCCCTCATTTTGTTGAACTATCAGAAAACTGGAAATAAGTAATGTCTTTCTCCATGCCGATCTTACTAACATTGTCTATATGCAGCAACCCCCTAGTTTTGTTGATTCAATGCAACCTTTGACGGTGTGTCTTTTACGAAAATCTCTTTATGGGCTAAATCAATCCCCTCGGGCTTGGTACTATAAGTTATACATTGCCATGCTTTCTTGGGGTTTTTACGCATCAAGGTTGGATACTTCCCTTTTCATTTGTCGCAATGGCGGTTCTATGATTCTTATGTTAGTCTATGTTGATGACATTATCCTTACTGGCGACTTCTCTACTCTTTTAGATCAGTTCCTTACTTATTTACAATAAAAGTTTATGGTACATGACTTTGGATCTCTAAGTTTTTTTCTTGGGATTCCAGTTCCCCATGGTTCCACTACTCTTTCTTTGTCACAAACAAGGTATATTTCGGATTTGTTTCACAAAGCAAACATGACGTCCTGCAAGTCAGTCCCCACTCTCATGATGGCTGGACTAACCCTGTCAAAACAATCAAGCACACCACTACCTGTTGGTTTTCTATATCGTTGCATTGTTTGTGATCTATAATACTGCTGCGTTACTATACCGAATATCACTTTTTCTTTCAACAAGTTATCTCAATTCAGGCGTGCTCCTACAGATATTCATTGGAAATCTTTAAAATGTATATTACGGTATCTCCAAGGTACTTCCTCTCTACGGATCTCTTTTTCCTCTTCCAAATCTAAAGATATGACTTGCTAAACTGAAGCTGATTAGGCCTCGTGCCCTAATGATCGTAAAAGTACAAGTGGGTACTATGTGTTCCTCAGCCCCAACCTTATCTCTTGGTCCTCGGCCAAACAAAAGGTCCTATCTCGATCAAGCACTTAATCTAAGTATCGTAGCTTGGTTAACAAGGCAGCAAAAGTTCTCTGAATGCAATCCCTCCTCAAAGAGATTGACATCATACCTACTAAGGTACCTCTACTTCTTTACGATAATTTGAGTGCCACCTACTTTGTTTTCAATCCAGTTCTCCATTCAAAGTCCAACCATGTCGAAATCGACTATCATTTTGTTCGTAAAAAAGTAGCTAATAAAACACTGATGATTCAGTTTACTCTGTCAGAAAATCAAGTTGTTGATGCACTCACCAAGCCTAGTCCCCCTTCCTCATTCACGATTTTTAAATCATAGATCTCCGGCCTACGACCTTGCTCTTAAGTGGGATATTAGTACGAGCAATCAACGTAGTAGTTAACGTACGTTTTATATATATTGATTTGTTTATTCATGTTACTGTTTTTGATGTAAGTGTTCATTATTACCTTATCGTGAAGTAGGGAAGAAAGAATGTAAAAGGGTATTTAGTAAATTGATGAATAACAATGTGAATGAATAGTTTTCTTCTTCTCTGAGCCTCTTCTTTGAAATCTCTCCTCTTGTTGTATCTTTTATCTACAGGGTTCTAGCTTTCCCTTCAGTTCGAGTAGGACGATCACGGAGGATGTAGGTCTGAGTGATCACGGTAGTAGTTTGGGCTATAGCACCAGCACTCTACTCGACCGCTGATGAAGTGTGGGCTATGGCGGCCCATTATTGTTTTCTTTTCAGTTTGGTTTTATTCTCAATTATAGATTCATCCATTTTCCCTTGTGTTTTAGATGAGATATTGATGTCGGTCTTGTTTAGATTCCAACAATTTTAGAATTTTGCAGCTATTCCCGAGACAATTGGCAAGAAGGATAATCGTCATCAAAGTAGAGGTTTCTTTCCTATATACATCAAGATTTTGAAAGCTTATATTTTATTAATATCACATATATAATCCAAGATGTCTTGTTTAAGATATTAGTTTTTATACGTAAATTAATTTACCCTTTTTATTTTATGCATGCATGGTATTTCATTTCACATTATATTTCAGATGAGCTTGCATTGTTTGAGCCTTTTGTTTGTCACACATATTTTGAAAATGAAGTTATTTTATTTGTACCCATGACTTAGGTTTAAATCCCCAAATGTTGCTAGAATGTTTTGGTATACGAATAGTAAACATTTCTTCTTTCACAAACCTTGTGGGCATTTGAAATTGAAAACGTATGTGAGTGATCTTATTTCCGTTGTGGTTTGTTTTGAACATGTTATCTTCTTGCACCTTACTTCTTTTTTTTTTTTACTATATTTGACTAGAAATCACTATTTGGACTTTCAGATCTTCTTGCGTGTGGGTTATGATTTTAAATTTCTAATTAATATTCCATCGTAAACCAAATTTTGTACTAGACAGATCATGTTTTAATCAGGTTTTTCGATTTGCGTTTATGTTAAAGACTCCCTTCGAGCTGCGACACCATCAAGCTTTCTCTTGCTGCAAAGTTGCCAAGGCTGAGTTCCACTAATCTTTCTCCCATTGTCAGCAAAATGGAAAGATTACTAAGATTTGTTAGAGGCCCATTTTCAAGCTGGGCCGACGACAATGGATGTTAGCTGGATAAGCTTCGTCCTCTATCTGATCAAATCCCTAATCCCACATTCCCAAATTTGCAGAATCATCATCAGGTTCCTCTTTCTCCCCTCTCAGTTTTTTCCACCACCATAAATCTTTACAGCCATGTGCTACGGTCATCAAGGATCCTTATCGAGGGAAAATCTCACCCCTTCACACGCCGCCCGATCGGCGAGGGACAACGCTTTAGTTGTGGAAAGTCTCCGAGGTCGATTGGCCGAAACCGAGGCCCGCCTGGCCCGCGCCAGAGCTCGAGAAGCTGAGCTCAGTCGCCTCTTGGAAGAGATGAAGCGCTTCGTCTCCGTCATGGAGATTATGGAGACCTATCTTAAACGAAGGTTTCAGGAGCAACAAGAACACGCCACCCTCCTCTTCTGCTCGCTTCCAAGAAGTTAAAATTTGTTAAAATTCTGGAAGAACCAGAATCCCTGTCTATAGCTTTCGCTTGTTTCTTCTGCTTTTATTTTTTTTTCTGGACGCATCATTCCAGGTTCATCGTGTTGTTGTTTACTTTCAGGCTGTTTGTTTGATTGATAGCCATAAAAAGTGACTTTCCATGAAATTAAAGATGAAGTTATCTCAGTTCTTGACGAATGAAAATCTTTTGTGGTTAAACTGATGACTTTTACGTATATGACAGGCGCATATATTAGATTTCCACTCTTGACCTGTTATTAGATTTCCACGTTGGTATTCTAGGCTTGAATTTTCGATAATTTATCTTAATTGTCTGCATAAACTTTAGAGGTATGTGTTTGATGATGCTCCCAACGAGTATTGAAATCTGGGATTACAGAAAAAGTTACAGTTAACCCTTGTTTTAATTCGGGTTTTAAAAACTTAATTCAGAGGTTATGAAATGTAGAATGTCATGCGTCGGTGCCCCAAAAAAGGTCATGATGAAAATTGTTAATAGGTTAAGAATAATTAATCTTATGAATTAGTTCTTTATTTTTGGTATAAGATGAATTAAAATAAAAGTACAATCACATGGACATTTTAAAACCAATCAATAAATATTAGAAAGAATCTTATAAGCTAAGATTACTAATTTTACCAATTCGTAAAATAAAAATTTCAACATTTTTTTTTATTTTTTCAAACCATCTTCTTCTTGACAACTTGTAAAAGTGAGACAGAAGAACAAATGAAAACAGCTCAGCAAAGAGCAAGTAAAAGAAAGAAAGGAGAATAAAGGAAACTATTAGGTTTTTTGAGTTGATAAGTTAGCTTTACACCAATAAATTCCTAACGGCTTTTCAAATGATTTTTGGTGTATTTTATGAGACACGGATTTTATACATAAAACGTGAAAATCAAAAGAACCGGCATAGCCACAATTAAGTAACGCAACTAGAGATGTTTAGCGAGTGGGCTGATAAGCCCGCCAATGATCGAGCTAAGCAGTCCTCAAACGAGCTGACCATCAACCTTGTGCAAACATTTATTTATATGAAAGATTTGACCAATGCTATGACGAAAAATCAACAACGAGATAGATAAAATTCTTGAGAAGTTTACGAATTTGGATGTTGAATACTATATATTCTTTTTATTGAATTTCTTTTATAATTTGTAATTTTTATTTAAATTTATAATTTTTTTCAAATTTGTAATTTTTTTAAATTCTTATTTCTTTGTCAAAATATTTTTTAAATTTATAATATTTTTTATTGGATAGTATCAAATATTTTTTTATTAATACATTTATTTATATATTTCAACACTTATTATAACTAATTTTTAAATTAAATAAGTAAATATTATTGGCATATAATTTTTAATACTTATTATAATTTTAAATGAATTTTTTTTAAAAAAACTTATATTATTTTAATATAAATTAAAAATATTTATATATGTTCGGCTCGTTAAAGCTCGTTTAACTCATGACTTGCAAACTGACTCGAGTTGAAATTTTTTCAGATTGACTTGTTGAGCTCTGGTCGCTTAACTGGTTAGATTCGATGAGTCAAACTATTTCTGACTCGGCTCAGCTCGACCGACTCATTTGTCATCTCTAAGTACAACTACTAGTAAGAAGACAAAAAATAGCACAAAACGGTAGATGAGAACTCTAAGCATAGTTATGTGAGCTTAGATGGAGTGAATTAGATTATTAAATTTTTTTTGTGATTCAAACTATATTAGTACGCACACACAAATTATTTTCAATTCTCTTTTGATTCGATGATTAAAAAACTAATAAAGTACAATCATGATAATAATTGGTTAATATGGATAAGCTAACTTTGCCTATGTCCGCGTTTTAAGATTTTACCTTGAAGATTTCTTTCCAAGTATATTAGTATGACACACAAATTATTTTCAATTCTCTTTTGATTTGATAATTCAAAAACTAATAAAGTACAATCATGATAATAAAAGAGAAAGGAAAAGAAATGTAAACTAATTTGTTAACATGGTTCAACTAAATTTACCTATGTCAGTGCTTCAAAGCTTCACTTTGAAGATTTCTTTCCAACCTTCTACTATGACTCTTTCTCAGGGAGTCAACTTTTGCTCGTTCACCATTATACCAGAATAAATGATTGAAAAAGAGATAAACAATTTCACACTCTCAATGATTGAAATCTCAAGTAAAACCAAAAGAAGTGTAATTTCCGTTGAAGGCTCAAAATCTCAAATAAAATTGGCAACACTTTGTAATGAAATTTAAATTCGGTAATTTGCACAGTGCAACTTGCCTCTATTCATAGATGTCTTTCAAAAAACAGAATACTGATCGACCACCCAACTCCGTTTGACATTTTCATAATTGTTATGTGTTTTTTAAACATTCTGAACAAAGTACTAGACTCTTTGGTAAACTATATCAGTCAACACTTTGAGAGAGCTGCTCACATTTTAAGCTCTTGGGAATTCTTCTCAATATTAAACTGGTCGACCCTTGTTTTATGGATTAACACTTTGAACTCTCTAGAATTCTTTTCAAACATTATATCAGTTGACACTTTCAACTATTTAGTTTTTGAATAATTTTTTCACAAAATTGACATGCATTAACTAAGAGGACTTAAACACACACGCTAGTATAACCAAATATCCCTCTTCAAAGGTGAAATTAACAACCTTACATGAATTGATTCTAGAAATCAAACAAAAAGATTTTTTTTAACAATAGGTGAAATTAATAAATTAAGTATTGAACAATATGTTTGGGAGGAAAGGAAAACTGAAGACATTTAAAAAATATTTAAAGATTTAGTGGCAAGTGAGATGGAAGCACAACAACAAAACATGCACATGCAAAATCCATGCAAAGTTTTTTTTTTTCTATCAAATTGACAACCACTTATTTCCTAATTTTTAAATGAAGGTGGGGCGCGAAATCAAGAAAGAGGACTACGAAATTCATCAATCAAATTAGTTCAAATTTTCTTTTATTATATAGTCAAAATTTTCTTTTGTTTGGTTATCTAATTTCTCTTTGTTTTTAGTCTAGTTTTCTTTTATTAATTTGTTACGTTTATTAATCTTTAGATGTTTTCTCATTACTTACTTATTACATTAGAATATTTTATAGCATATTTAAATATATAAACCATACATCATTATACAAGATTTTGAGTTACTTTTTGAGAGAATTTTCTTTTAAGTTTTTTGTGAATAACTATATTTCTTCAAGTCAGAACTTGAAATATCAATTCAATATCTTTGGTTCTAATTACAACTTCGGTTACGGGTCAAATTAATAACTTTAGTTCCATTGGCAAAGTTCGATTGGAAATCAAGTTCCTTATACTTGATTTCAAAGGCGCAACTAACTTTAAACTCAAAGTTAAAGATCCATGTTAAAACATTGGACTCCCAATGATAAGATTAATAACAAAGAAAATACATGAAATCTTACATAGATTGATTCTAGAAATCCAAAATAAAGATTCTTTTCACCAAAAGTTGAAATTAATAGATTATTTTTATCAAAAGCTGAAATTAATAAATTTGTTAAGTATTAAAAAGGATGTTTGGTAGGAAAGGAAGACTGAAAACACTTGAAAAATATCTAAATATTTAGTAACAAATGAGATGGAAGCACAACAATAAAACATTCACATGAAAAATCCATGCATAGTTTCTGTTTTTCTATCAAATTGACAACCATTTATTTCCTAATTCTTGAAAGTAGATGGGGCAGGAAATTAGGAAGGAGAACCACGAAACTCATTAGTCAAATTGGTCCAAGTTTCTTTTATTATGTGGTCAAAGTCTTCTTTTGTTTGGTTGCCTATTTTGTTTTTTTTAGTTTAGTTTCTTTTTATTAATTTGTTAAATTTTCTAATGTTTAAATGTTTACTAATTACTTTCTTATTAAATTAGGATATTAGATATAAACTCTATAGCATTGTACAATTAATATACAAAATTTTGAGTTACTATTTGTGAGAATTTTCTCTTTGGTTCGTGAAAAACTATATCTTCTTCAAATCAGAACTTGAAAAATCAACTTGATAGTTTTAGTTCTAACTACAAGTTCAGTTACGGGTCAAGCTCATTCTTTAATAACTTTGACTTCATTGGCGAGGTTTGATTAGGGTTAAATTTCTTATACTTGATTTCAAAATGGTTACTGAGTTTGTATTCCGGTTGTTGAATGGTCATTAGTTTAATATACTCGTGATTTTCATCACCTTTGTAGATTTACAATAAGTAAAATCAAATTTTTTAGGGTGCACCCTCTACTAAAAAAACAGACAAAACAGACCATATACTGTAATTTGTTATCGACATTGACATTTTTAATATTTTCGTCAACACCCACGTTAAGTGCACATGAGAGCTTAAAAAAAATATTTTTTTTATTTTATCAATTAATTTTAAAACAAATATCAAACAATATTTAATATATTTGACATTTTTAACATCTATTCAGCACATCATGGGAAAATAATCTGTAAATTTTTGTAATTTTATAACAATTGTACGATTTATCATAATTATTTTATAAAATAATTAAATAAAATTACGATAACTCATACAAGTGTTAGAAAATCACAAAAATTTACAAATTATTTTCCTATAATGTGATAAATATGTATCAAAAATTTCGAGTAAATTGAATATCGTTTGATATTTTTTTAAAATTAATTTATAAAATGAAGAAAGAACTAAGATTAATTTGAAAAAATACCAAAAGCATTTACTTTTTCACCACATATTTACCATATCATAGAAAGATAATTTGTAAATTTTTGTATTTTTTAACATTTGTACGATTTATCATAATTTTATTTAATTATTTTATAAAATAATTATAATAAATCGTACAATTGTTATACAATCACGAAAATTTATAGATTATTTTTTAATAATGTGGTGAATAGGTGCTAAAAATTTTAAGTAAATTGAATATCGTTTGATATTTTTATAAAATTAATTAATAAAATTAAAAAATATATATATTATTTTTGAAGCTCCCACATGCCTTTAATGTGAGTGTTGACGACAAAATTAAAAATATCAAAGCTGATAATGAAATTATAATATAGGGTTTGATTTGCTCGTATGTTTAGTAGATGAGGCTAACTGAAATTACAGGTATAATATAAGGTTAAAATCAATAATTTCTTAATTTTTTATCTTTTAAAATTCAAACTTAAAGATTCCATGGAGTTAAATTCAAATAGAATTAAAAAGATACTTTCTTGAGATTAGGCTCAATTTGTTGAAAACCCTACCCAAGACACGGTACATAAACAAACAAAAAACAAAACAAAATATTTAGGAAAAGAAAAATGAATTTTACCAAAACAAATCCATTAAAGAAGGTTTTTAAATAAAAGTCATTATTCTCCTCCAACAAAAATCCATTTTTCCTTCGTCAATTCCAACAAAGACCTCCATCCAAAAAGATCTAACTTTTTTAAGAATGATCAACTCAAGAAGGAGATACTGAGATTTAGCCCAAGCCCATAGAAATTCCCCTTATTTTGATGCAAAAATACACAAAATAGATATTTTATATAATATCGAAATTAATCATGAAAACTATACAAGGAAGATCATACAAGCATGGAGAAAACTCATAAATTTGAACTATCAGATTTTAGGTAAACACTAGTTTTAAACGTTTTGGCCATAAGTCTTACATCACAAAAAATAGGATTCAAAGTATTTTTTTAAAAAAATATTTTATTATTCGATTATGATATGAATTGAACACGCATATTCAGATATTAACATTGAATAATATAAAGATAAAAATAGTAAGACATCTTATATGTGTATGAATTAGATGGAATTGACGAAAAAAATGTGAGTAAAGCCTAAATAACAATGACATGACTAAACTTGAATAAAAATGAGATACCTACGTCTAAATGACAATGAAATGACTATGGCTGAATGACGACGAGATGATTATGTCTGAATAAAAATAGGATGACTACTTCTGAACAACAATGAGGTGTTTACGCATGAACAAAATAAGATGACAAAATCTGAATGAAAATGATATGACTAATCCTGAACAAATGTTGAAAAATGTGACTTTTAAATTTCGATTCGATAACACATGATATTAATTTGCACCTGCACGTATTTTTTACTTGCTAAGATTATTTCTCATTAATAGTTTTGTGATGTAGGTACATTTGTATTGAAGTGCATGTAGCTGATTGAGATTATTCCGACTGTGGGCGAACATACAGATGAGGTGATTAATAATAAATTGGTGTAAAATAAAAGAATTAGTGTAATTATTTATTGGATATTATGATTTCAATAAGTTAAATGATGAAAGTCTAAATAACGAAAGTCTAAATAACGAAAGTCGTAGTATTTCTTGAGGATTGGATTGTGATGTTAATATGTCTAAATAACGAAAGTCGTAGTATTTCTTGAGGATTGGATTGTGATGTTAATATGTCTAGATAGTTGAGCTTAATCGCGTAACATTTTTTTGAGGATTTAAATAAAATTAGAAATTTTTGAATTAATAATGTTATATTTAATTAGGTTTGCCACATCATTTAATTAGTACTTGATAATTTACGCATTAGATTATTAAATAATTTATATGAATAATTATTTTCACTTATGATATAGAATTAAATAAATTGAATCATAGCAAATGTTGTTAAATGACATTTATGTATTTAAATAAATGATTGAGATTTTTTTATGTTAGTAAACTTATAATATAATAAATATAGTTAGGATTATTAGAAGATATTTAAAGATTTTGCATAAAATAATGACAGAGAATTTTATGAATAGTAAAATTAGGATTTATAAACGACCTATTTGATTTGAGAATCAAATTGAGAAAAATTTTATTAGGATTTGAAATTTAGGGAATTTGAAGTTAGGGTCGTTATATTAAACAATAAAGAATCTTAGAATTAATTAACCAATTTAACATACCAATTATCAAAACAAATAAGTTATTCTAAATTGTTTATATGAGCTCTCTCCCATAACATATGCTGCATTTTATTTGATTTTATTTGTTACAACTTAGAGAGATATGCATTTATTTGATACCATGTCTTCTCCCCTTTTTGTCATTATCAAAATGAACTATAGTTAAAACATGTAAAAAAATAAAATTTGGCTGAGTAACGTTTCTTTTTAGACTCTTCTTTAACCAAAGAAAAACATGCATACCAAAGTCGACTGCATAGCAAGGCAATATATAACAAGTAATCAAAAGAATTACAAATATTTAGAACGGAAATCAACCAAAATCAAGACAAACATCTCAAGATAGTTAAAAATATATGAATCCAAAACATGACAAGATTGTCAACATTAGCCGATGAGGGTGGCATATTTAGGTTACGTGAGGAGGGAGATTCATTGGTGAAAATATTGATCCAGTAAGTCCTGGAAAACGCCTCAAGACGATGATCTAGAAAGTTAAGGTGTCATGAAACCTTGGCTTGAAAACACACGAAAGAGGAAGTCCGATCCTGAAAGTGATGCTCTATGCCCTTACTAAAGCTGAATAGACATGTTGCCATGAGATCAATTTTCTTCTCCAACCTAGAAAGTCCAACTTGAGGGTGGATGTGACCCGAGCGAGGAGGGAATTGTTGGATTGGAGCATCAACAATATCGCACTCCATGTTTTCAACTGGAGCTTCAGAAGATTTGAAACATTTTTTAAAATCCATTTGTCATTAGAAGAAGATTGAATGGGAGTGACTTGGAGGAGTTGTTAGATATGTCAGGCAAGTGATGATGGATCATGTGCTCCACATCAAAATGTTCTTAGTTGAAAATCTTGTATAAAACATACAAGCCCATGCAAATGATGTGGTCATGACCATCTCTCGCCAAGAGGTTGTTTGTAAGAATACTTATCCATTGGTTTGAAAAAGGTTCCAACATCAGAGTTTTTTAAACTTTGGATCATCTTACTCGGCCACGTCACATTCTAATAATTCATTCAAATACTTTACTATCAAAGCTATCTCTTTCCCAAACACGTAACTATGAATTTGCAAGAGACGTGTATTATATTCAATATTAGCGTAGAACATTCTAATAAGAGTCAAAATATGGATCATTTAAAAACACAGCTTGTATAACCTCATAAAATTCAGAAGTATCAGACAAATCTAGTCTAAGAATGAAGTAAAGAAAATGTGACAAGACATGATCAAGGGTATATTTTGAAATCGTCATCATCTTATACGAATGATATAAGGGCCATTATGTAAAGGAGGGCAGAGTTGTGCCGCCTCGAGAAGTTCCACACCTTTTCTTAACATTTTGAGGAGTCGCTATTTGAGGAGGAAGATGAGGTGAAATTCATAAGAAAAGTGAGATTTAGCAAAGGAGGAAGAGTTTTGTTTTGAAACGGGCGAATTAAGAAAAAAATCACGAGAGAGAAAATGAGAAATGACATGTTGATTAGGTTTAGGGCGACCCCAAAATATATATATTCGATGTAATGATCGACCCTTTATCAATAGGTGTCGACCATTTGTACGAAAATTGAACATTTATTTTCTAGAGGGCTTGAGGTGTGTTAACTATGCTTTCAAGTGTCGATCGATCGTATTATTTGATGTTTTAAGAGAACATGAAGTGTCGATCGAGATTTCAAGTGTCGACCGATTAATGAAAAATTGATAAATTTCATACTAACATAGAGGCTCAAGGGTCAACCTATCCAATCAAGTGTCGAGCCCATCTAGAGAAAACTCAACTTTGATAAAATTTAATCAACCCCAAATGTATTTTAATGTTATTTAATGTTCTTTCATCTAAAGGATTGATAAATATATAAGTTAATTGATTCTCGAAAGTTTCAAACTCTAGAGGCACATCTCTCTCTTGCACATGATCTCAAAAGAAATTATACTCAATTTCAATGCGTTTAGTGCAAAAATACTAGATACATTTTTTAGAAATATTGATAGAAGTAGTATTATAACACCTTATATGGATTTTCTCATAAAATTAGTCATAATCTTCAGGAGTTTGATTCATCTAAAGAATTTGAGGATAACCATTTTTTGTGGCTATATATTCACTTTTGACGATAGAGAGAACAACAAAATTTTGTTTTTTAAAGAACCATGACACGAGATTCTTCAAGGAATTGAAAATTTCCACTTGTGTTCTTCCTAAATGCCACTAAATTAAAAGATGTTCATTTGAGACACCATAAACTTAAATCATAAGTCTTACTTAAGTATTTCAAAAATCTTTTTACCGCACTTAAGTCAGTTTTCTTATGTAAGGCTTGAAATCTAGTATATAAAGACACTAAAAAGAAATTTCAGGTATACTTGTCGTCAAAAATAATAATCAATCTATCATACAACAATATTTCTTTAAGTTCGCATTTTTTCTTTTTCATTTTTATCCAACTTAATGAAAGTGCTTATATGAGTGCGAGATGATTTGGATGTATTCATATCAAATATTTTTAGAAGCTGTTTGATATATTTTTTTTTATTTAAGAAGATTTCTTCCTAAAATTATGTTGTGAAAAATCCTATGCAAATAAACGTGTCGCAAAAGTAATAAAGTGTAAAAGTACGAGTCAAACCCATGAAGACTATTTTTACTAATTATTATACTAATTTATTTATAATTTAAAATGAATAATGATTAATTGATAATTCTTTTATTTAAAATAATGTAACAAATTAATTTAATTAAACAACAGAAAATTAAATTAATTTGTAGAAGATAAAATAAGAGAAACTTAGGGTTTACGAGTTCACCTAAATTAATGCTGTTTAATATTTCTAATTCAATTCATAAATTTCTATTGCTATTTGTTAATGGCAATTTCACGAATATATTTATCAGTCACTCTCGAGTACTGACGAACTTATTCAATTAACGGATTACTACCTCTAGGTTTCTAACCCTAAAAATTAATTGAACACATTAAGAATAATAAATTATACTACCACATGAATGCATTAGTCATCTCTAGTCTACCATCTTTTTCATGGTAAATTAATTAGTCACGCTTATTTATCTACTCTCGGTATCAAAACAATCCCACAAACATGCTATTGTTGATCAGGCAATCGCAAGCGTTAAAAACATATTAAATTACTAAACACAATATCAGAATAGAAAATTAAGAAAATGAATTAAATAAAATAGCAAATAGTAAGAATTCAGTTATATCGTAACCCTAGAAAATAGAGTTAGTTCATGCTAAAATATCAAGAAACAATAAAAAGGATAATGAAATTCATAGTTTAGAAGAGAAAGATAAAGAAAAACTATGTTGGATTTCAGTTTTCGAAGCTCTCGCTCCATTTCGGTTTTGGTCATCAATTGGTTCTTGATCTCCAGTCGTCCTCTCCAACTCTCTTGGAAATAACCTTTAACCTTGATTTTATAGCTCAATCGTGAATTAGGTCTTAAGGTCCACGATCTAATGGTTGATATTGATTTGTCATTAAAACCCATAAACCTAATTTTAACTGGTTGATAGCCGATCGATCCCCACTCAGTATCCTTTTGATCCTCCTTCTTCTAAACATCAGCCGATCGATCGCTTGCTATGTCACCGATCGATCGGCAATCTTTCTACTTCTCTATTTTTTTTGCTTCAATGTCGATCGATCGCTCCTTCTTGGCTGATCGATCGACAAATGCTCTGATTTCTCTCTCATTTTTTGTCATTTTCGCCTCGTTTTTGTATCAAATCCTTTTTGTTTAAGTGTTGACCTGCTAATATTCACTTTACCTACATACTTACATCAAAAACATTAAATTCTCACAAACACTTGAGAAAAACTTATCGAATCAAGTATAAACGAGTGCAATTAAGTGTATATAATACATACTTATCACACCCCCAAACTTGAACGAAAGCTTGTCCTCAAGCGATCAAAATTAAACACAGCTATAATAAAATATTTCAACCCCAAACCTATTAAGCAATAATAAATGAATCTGTGGCGGTGCAATCTTAATCAAGGTAGACAGTAATTGTCTCAGCTTGAAAAATTTATAATAAAGTCACCAAGATTAACACTTTGCAAAAGAAATAACTCATATTAACGCATTAACAATTGTTTACTCAGAAATCCTCATATGTGTGTTTTTTCATTCTCATTTTTCTTTAATTGTTGGGTTAACTAATGAAGCAACGGGAATAAGACTGCACTCTTATCTCACTTGAGATCACTCTATTCACTCTAATCATTCAACGGCATTACCCATCATCCAACTAATAGCAAACATCAATTAAACAAAATAAGAGTCGATAGATCTTTAAAAAGCTTGTAATATAAAACAGACACAAACGTAGAATAAACTTGAATTTAGAGCTAAACTTTTCATACTTGCTTTTTTTTTTCTTTGATACAAATAACATAGATAAAATAAAATTAAAAGAGAAAATACAACTAATGTAGTAAACAAAATATTGGGACGTTTTCGTAATAATTCCTTAAAACGGGTCTAGGATTCTCATAACGTCTCGTCATCGAATTGACTAAAATTGACTATGTCATTACAATATTTAACAGTTTTTCCGAAAAGAAAAAATTTTAATAAGAATTTTTCACATAGTTCTTCCCAAGTTGTTATGGAATTAGCTGGTAAGGAGTTCAATCAATTTTTTGCACGGTCTCTTAATAAAAAGGAGAATAATTTTAATCTAACAGCATCATCTGAAACATTATGAAATTTAAAAATGTCATATACCTCCACAAAATTGGCAATGTGATCCTTTGGGTCCTCATATGGCAAGCCACTAAATTGAGATTACTGAATCATATGAATAGTTCCCAACTTGATCTCAAAATTATGGTCTGTGATTGCAAGTTTATGAATCGCATATTGGACACCGACCACTGATGGTATCACGTAATCGAGTAGCGTTTGTGTCTCAACTTCATCAATTCGGTCAATATCCATTACTGCTTTTCTTTTGATTCTTTCGACAAGTCCGTTCAATTTCTGGATCGATAGAAATTAGGTTGACAATACCTAGTTTTCGCATACACTTATAAAAAGAAAAATAAAAATAAACAAATTAAATCATTAAATTCAAATATAAAATAGAAAGATTTAAATTAATAATAGCAAACAAATTGTACTCGGCAACGGCGCCAAAAACTTGTTGCGAAAAATCCTACGAAGTGAATGTATCACAAAAGTAATAAAGTATAAAAGTACGAGTCGAATCCAAGAGGACTATTTTTACTAATTTATTTCTTATTTATAATAAATAATGATTAATTGATAATTTTTTTATTTAAAATAAAGCAACAAAACAATTTAATTAAATAACAGAAAATTAAATTAATTTGTAGAATATAAGATAAGAGAAATTTAGGATTTACGAGTTCACCTAAATTAATAATATTTAGTATTACTAATTCAATTCATAAATTTCTATTTCTATGTGTTGATGTGTATTGATAGAAATTTCACAAATATATTTATCAGTCTCTCTAGAGTACTGACGAATTTATTCAATTAACGGATTATTACCTCTGGGTCTCTAACCCTAAAAATTAATTGCACATTAAGAACAAGAAATTATACTACCACATGAACACATTAGCTATCTCTAATCTAACATCTTTTTCATGGTAAATTAATCAATGCACGATTACTTATTTCCTCTAGGTCTCAAAACAACCCTACAAACATGCTATTGTTGATCAGGCAATCGCAAGCGTTAAAAACAGATTAAATTACTATACACAATATCGGAATAAAAAATTAAGAAGCTGAATTAAATGAAATGCCAAACAATCAAAATTCGCTTACATCGTAACCCTAGAAAATAGAATTAGTTCATGCTAAGATATCGAAAAACAATAAAGAGGATAATGAAATTCATAGTTCAGAAGAGAAAGATGAAGAAAAATTATGCTGGATTTCAGTTTCCGAAGCTCTCACTCCGTTCCAGATTCCGTCGTCAATTGTCTATTGATCTACAGCCGTCCTCTCTGACTCCATTGGAAAGAGCCTTTAACCTTGATTTTATAGTCCAATTGTGAATTAAGTCTTGAGGTCCACAATCTGACGGTTGAGATTGATTTATCAGTAAAAACCCATAAAAACCTAATTTTAACTCGTCAATTGCTGATCGATCCTCGCACAGTAACCGATCGAATGGCTATCTTTCTGATCCTCCTTCTTCTAAACATCAACAGATCGATTGCTCAATATAGCCGATCGATCGACACAACTTCTGCATTTTTCTCACCTTCAGCGACGTCTTGGCCGATTGATCACTTACTGTGTGGCCGATCGATCGGCGGTCTTTCTGTTTCTCTATTTTTTTTTTCTTCAATGGCCGATCGATCGCTCCTTCTTGGTCAATCGATCGGCAAGTGCTCCAGTTTCTCTCTCATTTTTCGTCCTTTTTACCTCGTTTTTGTATCCAATCCTTTTTTGTTTAAGTGTTGACTTGCTAATATTCATTTTACTTACGCACTTACACCAAAAACATCAAATTCTTACAAACACTTGAGAAAAATTTATCGAATTAAATATATACGAATGCAATTAAATGTGTAGAATACACACTTATCAAATTGCCTAATTTGAAGTCATAGGAGATATCTTAGCTCTTCCATTATACTTATCTTAAACTCACTTTACATTAATGAGGTAAAATTCTTGCAAAGAGAGTCGGTCTAATTTAAAGTCATAGGAGAAATCTTAGCTCTTCTATTATACTCATTTCAAACTTACTTTGCAATAATAAGGTAAAATTCTTACAAAGAGACTCATTTGTACTACCAAATATGATGTTATCAACATAAATTTGAACAATAAGTATGTCATTACTTTTATGTTTGGTGAACAAAGTGGAATCAGTTTTTTTCATCTTAAATTCTTTTCCTAGAAGGAATTTGCTTAACTTTTCATACCAAGCTTTAATAGCTTGCTTAACACCATAGAGAGTCTTATTAAGGTCTAAACATAATCAAGTTATCGTGGACTTCAAAACCTAGAAGTTGTTCAATATAAATATCTTCCATAATAAACTCATTTAGAAAAGGACTCTTAACATTCATTTTGTAGAAATTAAAACTTTTAAAGGAAACAAATGCTAGAAGCATAAGAATAAACTCTAAACTAGCTATTACCGCAAAAGTTTCATCAAAATCAAAGTCATCTATTGATTGTATCATTTTGTAACTAATCTAGTCTTATTTCTTACTATCACTTCATTTTCCTGTAATATATTTTTGAACACTCATGTAGTCCCTATAAGGGAGTGTTTTTTAAGCATTGGAACAAGTTTCGAAATATTGTTCATTTCAAATTGGTTTCACTCTTCTTGCATGACATTATTCAATTTTCATCAAATTTGGCTTCATCGAAATTCTTAAGCTTTATTTGAAATATGAAGTCTATGTTTGCACGAAAGTTCTTAAGAGAGAATCTAGTTTTGACTCTAGAATAGAATCACCTAGAATATCATCTATGGGATAGCTCTTATTATATCTCCAATCATTGGGCAATTATCATTGACATTCTCATTTGAAGTTGCTTCCAATTCCATAGAAGGAATTTCAAGATAAGTGGTCTCTTACTTATCATAATTCGTATCTCCCAAAGTTACGGTTTTCATTTCCCCATCAAGGTCTTCATTCAACTTCAAATTATTTGATGATTGGATTGCTTCTTCAAATGTCATATGCATAGATTCTTCCACAATTAAAGTTTTTTTTTTTGTATACTTTATATGCTTTGGTAGTTGAGAATTAAACTAACATATGTCACAATCTACCTTGGAGTTAAATTTGCCTAAATTATCTTTAATGTTAAAGATAAAACACTTACAACCAAAAGTCCTAAAATATTTAATATTTTGTGTTCTCACGTTCCAAAGCTCATAGAGAGTTTTCTCAAAAATTAGTCAAATTGTAATAACCCGAAAATTTCGAATTTTATATTTTTATTTTTGAATTTTTAGTTTAATCCCGATCGGAGTTTTGAAAAATATTTCAACGGGAAAGATTTAAATTATAAGGCTCGAGGCCTACTTTTGCGATGGTTTTCATAATTTAAAGTCGGGAGGTCGGAAAATTAACGAAAATTATGAAGGGTTAAAGCACGTGAGGGCAGTTTTGTAATTTGTAATTTTTATTAAAAAAAAAAAAAAAAAAAAAGGGATATGTGGTGGAATGGCTTCGGGTGGAAGCCATTCCACCGAGTGTCGCACGGCCGAGAGCGAGAGCGAGAGCGAGAGAGAGGCCGAGGAGAAGGAATCGTCGACGACCGACCGCCGAGGAAAAGACGCCGGTGCTCAGGATACTCCGGTGGGCTGAAGTGAGGAGCTACGCCTTCCTACGCTGGGAAAAATCGAAGGTGAGTTCTCCCCTGTTTTCGTTTGTTCTGTTGACCGAGCGCGGGGGCCTCGGTTATTCTTGGATTTTCCGACAGTAGGACTCGGTCGCCAGAGCATTAGGGTGTAATGTGTGCGGGCGCTGGAGCCAGTGGGTGGCTCGGCTCTTCCGTGACAAAATCCGACCAGAAACAGGGGGTTTCCCCTTCGGTTTTTGTCCTGCTCTGATGGCCAAGTGTGGGGTCATGTTACCCTCTACATTTCAAGGGAGTAGGGGACAAAATTAGAAGGAAGGAGGGAGGCGGTGCCTGGTTCAATGGACCGATTGGAAATCCTCAGTTTTTGGGGAGAAAACCGTGAAGTTGTTGGTTTTGTCATGCTGTCTTCTGAGTAGGAACTCTCCAAATTGTTGATGTGTGTATTGGTAGATCGAAATGTGATTGTTTGGTGAAAGAATTTGCGAGATTTGGATCAAAGATGAATTTCGGCTACCTTTTGTATAAAAACAGATTCTGTTTTTGGCTGTTTTGGCTAGGATTAGGTTGATCATTTTAAATTCTGTTTTGTGGGTTAAAAATAGATTGTTAGAGGAACGTGTGGCCACTGGAATCGTTCGATTCCGATATCCGACGCAAAAGTTATGCGCGTCGGAAGTTTAGGCCGAATTTTGGTCCAAGTCAAATTTGCGAGCGTTATTCATGAAAATTTGACGTGTGAGTGTATCATAGCCATTTTGATGCATATAACTAGTTGGAAGTGAGTTTTGGTTGAAGGGAAGTGAAAATGTGAAATTTTAATAAAATGGCAGATTCGGTTAGTGGCGTTTTTCGCCTATCTGCGGCTTACCGATTTAAAATCTATTTTAGGATGTTAAACTAGGTTCCTAAGGAAACGTTTAGCCACTTGAATCGTTTGATTCCGTTGACGGACGCAAAAGTTATGCGCATCCGAACGTTGAGCTGGTATTCGGCCAAACCAAACCAATGGACCGTTTTAGTTGGAATTTAATGAGTGTAGTTAGATAAGGTTATTTTTAGCTAATTGGTAAATGTTGGGAGAAATACTGATGAGAAATTGGTTGTGTTTTAGGTTGAGGCTTCCTGTTGGCGAAGCTGTGTATCGAGCGAGCTTAGGATGCCAGGTAAGTAGTGCATGCATGTGTTTTGCCCAAGTGGGCCTACACTGTAGAACTTTAGTGTTTATGTGATTGATTGCGGTGTGTGTGCGTATTGTGTGACATGCATCATATTTTTTTTAAAACGGGAACGAAAATGATTTTTAGCATGTTTTGATGTATGAGGTGAGACGTGTGGCGGTGGTACCGCGGATCCCGCCAGTGTGCGGGCCGGTGCTTCACCAGTCGCGGATCCTACTCGAGGGGTGGGCCGGCTGGGCCGTCATGCGGCGTGAAAGTGTTGACGGTGAGGATATGGGCAGTGGTACCGCGGATCCTACTAGTGTGTGGGCCGGTGCAACACCAGTCGCGGATCCTACTCGAGGGGTGGGCCGGCTGGGCTGTCGCGAAACGTGTGTGTGTGGCAACTGTGGCCCCGTGCTGAGGAGGTTGGGACGGGGGCGACGTGTCAGGGTGTAGAGTGGCGCGAGGTACACCCTTACCCTGATGTGATTGCCGTGTGGTGATGCGTGGGTGTAGCTTGTGGGCCTCGTTGCTGGGGAGTCCGGGACGGTGGCGACGTGTTAGGGTGTAGGGTGGCGTGAGGTTCCTCCTTACCCTGGTGCGACTGCACTACGCGTCACAGATGTGACAACATGAGTGTGAGTGTAGAGACTGCATGTGATAGGATTGCATTGTCGGCTTTTACTTTCATATCGCATTACTTACTGAGCGTTAGGCTTATGTTGTGTGTTCTGTGGTGTAGGTGCTGACGATACCGCTGGTGAGCCTCGAGTGCCTAGTCCTGAGGCGTAGGATGGTTGACGGCGTGCGACTGTGGCACCGGATGACGGACTTTTGTTAGGGCGACCCGACCCGTGGATATGGTAGGTTGTGGCCTGGTCGGTTTGTGGGTTTTCTTTATTTTGCGGTGGTTATGTACGGAGGATGGGATTGATTGTTGTATATGCGTCAGTGTATAGGTGTATATGGAGTGCGTGTGATTTTGGTAACGTACGCGGATATTTTCCATGTTAGAGTATGTTATTTCTCTATACTGGAGACTTTCTTCATTTGTATTTGACGGATTTTCATCGTCTTCTTACTCTGATTTGGGTTGAGATGATTTCTCTAGATGATGGATAGGTAAATATTGTTGGATTTTGGTGAATTGTGTGCAGGGTTAAATTTTGGGGTAGCCAATTTTTAGGCGGTACTCTGCCAAAATTTCGGGAGAGGGGTTGAGGTTCGAGAGGATACGAAATAGGTCAAGGTGTGTGTATGATGAATGCTAGAGGAGTTCATATGAGTGTGGATGTGCGGCGTGATCGCAGGTGCGCGGGGCACGCGGCCCTGTGGGTGCACACGGGTCATGCGGCGCCGGGTGAGGGCGTGCGCGCGGACGTGCTGTACAGAGGCAGGGTGCATGGGGCACGTGGCGCTGTGAGCGTGCGCGAGATACAGCGACGTTGAGTTGGCACCTGTGGCACCGCGGTGGTGTACGCGGGGTGTCGGAGTGGGGACGTGAGTGCTTGGGACCGGACTGGGTAGTTCGTGGGGAGCGTGGGGTTCTTTCCTAGGATTTCAAGTCTTACCGTTTTAACTCAAATTATTTTAAATGGTTTTCTTTTCCGCTGCGTAGTTTTATGTTGAGGACTTCGTGTTTCCTTTTCGGGACGCGAGTTGTTTTTTTTTAATCGAGTCGAAAAATTTTCATACTCACAAATGTGCTTACGAAAATGATTTGAAAACGAAAGGGGTATTGAATTGAGTTAGTTGTGTCAAGTGTTATTGTGTGTGTGTAGTGTGTAGATGCACTGTAGCGCACCGGGGACGTGTGGGTTCTCGGGGTGTTACACAAATAGATACTCAGTTTAGGATATCGCATGTTGTAGCAAAGGCTTCCACCCAAAATTTTTTGGGAAGATTATTTTCATAAAACATAGTCCTAGCTCACTCTTAGAGTGACCCATTTTTTCTTTCAACAACTTTAGTTAAAGTGTTATTGATAAAGAAAAATTATGTTCAATATTATATTTTAGACAAAGAAGCTTGTAGCCACCATGATCACTTCAGATTGCAATAATAAAGAGATTCTTCTCATTTTGCACTTTCCTTCTAAAGCTAGTAAAAGTTTTGAAGGTTTCATCTTTCAACCTTACGAAGAAAACCCAAGTGAATCTCAAAAAGTCATCTACAATAACATATGTAATGCTTTCCTCCTAAGCTAGCGGTCTTTGACAGATCAAATAGATCTATGTGGAGTATTTAGAGAAGTTTGGAAGAGGATACAATATCTTTATAAGCAAAAAAAAAAAAAAACTCTTTATTTGATACTTCTCAGATAAGTGAAAACTTTGAATTCTCGAGAATTCTTTTCAACATTAAACCAGTCGACCCTTGCTGGATGGATTGACACTTTGAGTTGCATGGAATTCTTTTCTATAATTTTGCAGAAATTATAATTTAGGCAAATTTAACTTTGGTTGGGCATGGTCCACTCTACAGTTATGAGGTCCAAAACTAGCCAGACTGTGGGAGAATCGATTTGCAATTTTTTCCAATTTGTTTTTCATTTTTTAATACTATTTATTTTAAATAATTTATAAAATTATGTAATATTAAATTCTAAACTGAACCGGTTCTATGAAATATGTTTGTAATTGTTTTCAAATTTTTTAAAATTTTATTTATTTTAAAGAATTTATAAAGTTATGAAAAATTAAATTCGAAACCGAACCAGGACCAAATCGGGACCGAATCGTTAAAATGATTTGGTCTTGGTTTCAATTCTAAAGGCCTAGGAACCATGGGCTTGGTTCCATGTACGGTTCCGGTCCAGAACCAAAACTGGACTGGACCATGCCCACCCTTATTCTTTTCAGCATTATACCAGTTGACACTTTGTCGAACCGATCAACACTTTCTGTTCTCGGGTTTTTGAACAATTTCTTCACAAATTGACATGGGTATATCTTTTTATTTTTATTATGCAACCCGTATGAGCTTTCGCAGTAACTGAGAAGACTTAAATACACACGTCAGCGTAACTAAATACCCATCTTCAAGGGGATTTCAAAATAAGATAAATAATCAAACGTTATATATCATTAAACAATAAACAATCTTAGAATTAATTAATTAATTTAGTATACTAATCATCAAAATAAATAAGATTAATGCTTTTTAAACTAACCTACAACACATATTGGACGACAAAAGGAGCTGGATACTTGAGAATTCAATAGAGAACAGAGATTTTGATGCTCAATTATTGCCAATATTCATGGAGATTACGACAATGCATGACGAATCATTAAAACAATGGCGTACAACGAGTTTTTATTTCTATTTCTTTTATCATTAGTTTCATTGTATTCTCCATAACTATTGATATAATTTTTCTCTTTGGATTTTTCTCTAGCTCTCATGAGCTAATTTTCTTTTTTCTAGAGTTAGGATTAGAATGCAGATAAAATCGAATTAAAGTTTCTTCCTTTTCTTTTTATTGATTCGTTTTGGATTTGTTTATTGATGTGCCTAGAGGGGCCATCATTCGATCACGGGTCAACCCCTTTTTCGAACCTTTAACTAATTTGTTTGGTCGTTTTGTAAGAAATCATTTTGGAGATCGAGCAGAGTTAAAACTTGACATTAAAAATATGGAGAAGTCATCCCACATGAGAACATGGGAGCACTCCCTCGGCCACTTTAAGCTAGAAGAAAGACACGCCCCTCGACCACCTCGAGCTAGGATAAAGCGATGTGATCCCTCCTATGAATAATTAAGGATGAAGCCTAACATTCATGGCATAAAGGAGTCAATTCCAAGTGCCAACATAGGAGCCAACTCTTGGCCACTCCTCGATGGAAGAAGAAATTTGTCTTCCTTAATGCAAACTCTTGTAATCAGCTAGTATTGTTATTTGTCTAGTTTTTAGTTTAGTCTGTACTCATTTTAATTAGTTGAACATATGTGCTTAATCAACACTCTTGGCATGTGTTTTAGTGAAAGAATGATCATCTTGAAAGAGACATTTAGAGAGAAAAAGAGTGTTGCTAAAATTGGCAAAACAACTCTTGTAACCCTAATTTGCTGTATGAAGGAGATATTTAAATTATGCTTAACACCCCTTCAGCCTTAGTTTTTATTGAATGAAAAACTAGAAGCTTTTGCTTGGTATTCCTCTTTTCAATCAGTGAGTAATATTCGAGAGTGAGAATTGAGTGATTGTTTCAGTTTCTACTTTGTTGTGAACCAAGGTGGTTTCTTCTTATTGCAACATTCTTCTTCTTCTTATGAGTGGAAAATACAGAGTAAGGTTGTACAAAACTCTCATCCAACCTTGTTAGAGAGCTCTTCTTCATAGAAGAGGCAAAAACCCGAGAAGTGCAAACTTATCACCTCATCGGACTAGCAACAATATTTCAACCATATCTTTCCATTCACACCGACTTAACCCCTGAAATTTTGAAGATATTTTTTTCACATCCACATTAAGTTCCATTTAAATTTTCAGTTCATTTGGAGTTACCAATCAAAAGTTCTGTTTCCTACAAGTTGAGGTTGCATGACCAAAATTGTAAAAATTCAGGAGCATATTTTTGTATCATTTATGCTTCAATTTGGTTTATAACTTAAAACATATCATTTATTCTGTTTGAAGATTTTTCTTAATTTGATTACCTTGCCAATTTTTAGGTTAGTTTTATCACTTGTAATGAATTTGAAAAAATAAAAAAAATTGCATGTTGGGTACAAATAGAATAATACATAATCATACAGTGCAAATCATAATGTTATATATGATAAAAATTTATTTGCATAACATGTGTAATGTAATAGAAAATTTGAACTTAATAAATTGTTATTGTTTTATTCACATGGGAATATAGTAAATTGAATTTCTAACGATATTTCTAATCGACCATCGATAGAGACTTTTAGATCATTGGAGTTTCTCCAATATCTCACTCGAACAAATTAATTAAATAGAAAAAATAAATAACTTAATTACGGGATTGCTGAGGAAAAATTATAGCCCTAAATTTTATCAATTGAAGTAAAAATCAAGTTTTTGATTTCTACGTAGGTTTTTATTAGTCGTTAATTATTTAAAATCTCAAATTTCGATTTTATATTGTAATTAGGAAATTCCTGTCTATCACTTTACTACTTGTGTTACTTGCATTGTTATAATCACCAACATGAAACTAAAATATCTAAACTAAACTGAATTATTATTATTATTTTCCTCATAAAGTTATTTTTGTTGATGAAAATAACTGTTACGAAAATAAAACTATTTAACATTGAGATTCTTAGTTAAATTGATTGGAAAAATAAAAGATAATAAAATTAAAATCATACAAAAATAAAGTGAAATAATTAGTTTGATCCCTAAGAATAAAAATAAGTATTCAAAGGTATAAGAAAAAAATACTTAGAATTCGTCAAGAAATATCAACGGCACGAACAATAATCTACATCCGATTTGCTTGTCTTAAGCTTTCTTTGAAGTTCAAGGTTATGAACAAGACGAAAAGTTGCAAACTTTGAATAAAAAAGAGATTTTTAGAGAGAGAAAGAGAGGTGTGAGGAATTTTTACTAGCGTTTGAAAGAACTCCCACTGCTGCAAGTGACAGCAATGGACGACCAGTAATGGAAAGTTTATAAAAGATGCTTCAAAGCTGAGGTTTACTTGGAAGCTAGTTCCCATTATCCATCTCTTTCCAACTTAGAGCTACAGGTACTCACTTCTGCCCATTATGTTTTACCAAATCCTTTCAATTTTGCTTTGCTTCTACTCTTGTCTCTCTCTCTCTCTCTCTGGTCTTTCAATGGTCTTCTGATACTTCATTTGGCTATCCTTTAGAGAAAAATCTTGAATGGAAACTGGGTCGAGCTCACAGTCGATGAACAAGGCTCCGAAGACAAACGATGGGAAGAAACTCGGTTCTATGCTTCCCAATCTCGACCCATTTGTGCCCAAAAAGGATCACAATCCGAGAGAACTTAGATCCTGGGCTAAAAGGACTGGTTTTGTATCTGCTTCTTCTGGGGAGATGGGTACTGTTGCGAGCGAGAAGAATGAGAATAGTACGAGAGTTGATCTGGAGCAGGGTTTGGAACGGAGAGGCGGCTCATCGCCTAAAATTGAGATTGATCCCGTTCTGGGGCGTACAAGGCCAAACAGAGGGATCGAAATTGAACCAGTTTCAAGAACTGTGAATGGAGGAACTGCAAATGAGAGTGAAGAGGGCGTTGGATTAATAAACGGAGCTGTTAGGGTGGAGAATCAGAGGAAGAGAAGTACAGTAGATCCTCCACGGGAAGCAAACGAAGATGTGAAGGAAACTGAGTTGAATAGAAGAGGTAAACAGAGTATTCAAGCTGAGCGTCGTAATGGGAATGGATCCAAGGCCAGTGCAATCAGCCCTCAGGAGCCAAAGAGAGATGATAATGTTGAAAGCGATCAGGAAATGGATGAACTTTCAAGTGTCGAAGAAGCAGCTCGGCCTTGGTGGCGGAGATGGTCGGGGCTGAAATTCGGGCTCTCGGAAAATCCGAGTTTCGGTTAGCATTCTTGTGCAATCCTATCCTGGTTTTTCTGGACTTGAAAGTGTTGATGAATTCACTTTTCTTTATTTGATTGGCAGATTCTCCCCTATTATTGCTGATTAGAAACTGATATATCTGAATTGGCAGTGCTTTATATCTGGTTTTTTCAATGCAGCCCCTCTAGTTTATTACAGCCTGCAACATTATTTGTCTATCGCGGGTTCGCTCATATTCGTTCCTTCAATCATTGTGCCAGCCATGGGTGGATCAGATGTGAGCATCTTTACATTTTTATTGGAAGCTATTAATAGGATAATTCAATAAGAATTTAGGCTTTGCTGACAATTTTTTACATTTTTTTTTTTATTAATAAATGAATGACAGAAGGATATAGCCACAGTGATTTCAACGTTACTACTGGTTTCGGGCATTACAACAATTGTGCATACCTATTTTGGGACCCGACTCCCATTAGTTCAAGGAAATTCTTTTGTTTATTTAGCATCAGTTTTGGTTATTGCAAATGCTCAGGAGTATCGAAATCTTTCAGAACATGTATGCTACTGAAACACTAGCTCCAAAAAATGTTTATGCATATACACTTACACCGGTCTGGTGATTGCTTCTCAAACTTTCAGAAATTCAGGCGCATAATGAGAGAACTGCAAGGGGCTGTAATTGTTGGATCAGTATTTCAGAGCATTCTGGGATTCAGCGGTTTGATGTCTTTTCTTGTGAGGTGTTTTAAGAGGCTAAAAAGCAGTAAATTCTACTGAATTGCTTCTCATCCTACACAATTTATCTCTATCTTTCTGTTTTTCTTTTTCCATGCTTTAAAAGAAGTTAAAGCAGTGTTGCAACGCTTTAAAACTTCGATAATTACCATTTATAAACCATATTTCTTTTCTTTTTGAAAAATTCGATCGACGAATACAGATTCTTGGCATTATAGAGTAGTAATATGAGAAAAAAGAACATTTTGAATGATCTTCTAATGTTTTGCAGGTTTATAAACCCAGTTGTGGTCGCGCCTACTGTTGCTGCTGTGGGTTTAGCATTTTTTAGCTATGGCTTTCCACAAGCTGGTACTTGTGTGGAAATTAGCATTCCACTGATACTACTTGTTCTCTTGTTCACCCTGGTAAGCACTTATATTGGCCATTTATTGCCCATTCCATGTGGGGATTGTATCAAATGAAGTGACATTTATTTTCTGAACTTATTAAAATGGTGATGGAAACTGTTCCAAAATAACTTTTTCTTTTCTTATGATATTCTTTTAGTATCTTGGAGGAGTTTCCATTTCGGGGCATCGCATATTTCTTATTTATGCGGTAAGAATCCATCTTATTAATATCATTATATTTCTTGATTTCTTTCCCCGCTTGGGATCAGTGACTGTCTTCGGAGCTGACCCAAAAATCGAACCCATGTTTTCTTCATTCGAATTTCAACAAGCCAAGACACACCTGTTTGTTTATAAACATGTTCCTGCTTGAGAATTGAGCTTAAATCCCTTGAGAAGAAGAGCCAAGCTACAAAAAAAGTAGAATTGGCCATGTTCATTGCAGATGGTATCAATCTTTTTCCCACTCCTACGTCCAGGCATAGCCAAGATCCCGCCTGGTCCATCCATTTGCAGTATAAAAGAGCGTACTTTTGGCATAGGTCTAGTAGTTTATTGATCAAAAAATCATCTCAAGCACATACAAGAAAGCAAGTTGAAACTTGCAAAAACTAAAATCAAATACGAAAAGGAACACCAATAACCCTAACGGGTTACAAACCACAGAATAAATTAGAGAAATTCACTATAACAAAATCGAAGTACGTGATAAGTTTTACAACTTAAGCATAATATATATTAGTACATGAAAATCCCAAAACGGACCACTCGGTTGATATGATCATGAATTCCTGCAAATGATTTCCTTCTAAAACTTTTGTCGTGCTGCGAATTTTTCAGCTTAACCTAAACACTGTTGTGATCACCTTCGTGTAACAAAACTTAATAGGATTGATTTTTTTTTCTTCCCGGCTTAAATTTGTATTTGATTATTTACCAAAAAGCATGTCATCTCTAAGAAGGAATTGCATTCAATTTTTTTCTGCAAAATCTCATCTTAGTTTTTTTTTTTTTTTCATTTATAACAGTCAACTGATCTTATATCTTTCAAATCTTGCTTTGAACAGGTCCCTCTTAGCGTTGTGCTTACATGGATATATGCATCTTTTCTCACTGCTGGTGGAGTATATAATTACAAAGGCTGCAGCACAGAGGTTCCGAGTTCAAACATCTTAGTCGATGCATGTAGGAAGCATGCATATACCATGAAGCATTGCCGAACTGACATATCAGATGCATTGAGAACTTCTTCGTGGGTACGAATCCCTTATCCTCTGCAGTGGGGTATACCCATTTTTGGTATGAGGACCTCCATCATTATGATCATCACATCTGTGGTTGCATCAGTGGATTCAGTGAGTATTTTTACAATTCCAGTTTGCCTTACATCAATCATAAGTGTATTATGTGCTGTTTTCCAATATTTTCTACTTGAGCTTAAAACTGCTTTACGCTTTCATCTCAGCTTACTTTATGGTAGAATTTTGTTTTTTTTTTTTTTGTTCAGGTTGGAACATATCACTCTACGTCTTTACGCATAAATATTAAGCCTCCGACGCCTGGAATTGTGAGCAGAGGAATTGCATTAGAGGGTTTCTGCAGCATCTTGTCTGGGCTGTGGGGTACAGGAACTGGGGTGACGACATTAACGGAAAACATTCACACAATTGATGTAACAAAGGTGGCAAGCCGTAGGGTCATCACTGTCGGGGCAGTTTTCTTGATCTTGTTCTCGTTTGTAGGTGAAACTACTAATCATTCGAGAAAAACAAGTTTTGCACCAATGTCCATTCTATTTCTTCGATTGTTTGGAAAATATTTTCCAATCATAAATCCATTTAAATAGTAAAATATTTTTCTTTCTTTTTTGTGTAACAGAGAAAGTAGGTGCCCTTCTTGCCTCTATACCACTGGCGATAGTGGCTTCTATTCTCTGTTTCATCTGGGCACTTATTGTGGCACTGGGTCTCTCGACTTTACAGTACACGCAAACTGCAAGTTTTCGAAACATAATCATAGTCGGTGTCTCATTATTCTTAGGCTTATCCATCCCTACCTATTTTCAACAATACCAACCCGAACTTGCCTTGATATTGCCGAGTTATTTCCTTCCCTATGCCTCAGCATCCAATGGACCTGTAAATTCCGGCAGTAAACCCGTAAGCCGCTATTACTCACTTGTTCATATTTTAGTTTCTCTTTGCATGACTTTTTTTGTTAGAAGTTTATTTCTTAAACTTTTTTGTACTGATCCACCTATATATATATATTTGTGCAGTTTGATTTTGCGTTGAATGCTATTATGTCGATGAACATGGTAGTGACACTCTTGATCGCATTTATACTCGACAACACTGTTCCAGGAAATCAACAAGAAAGAGGGATTTATATATGGTCCAGAGCCGAAGATATTAAAAATGATCCAACTTCATTTGCCGAATATTCCCTACCAAGAAAATTTCCTCGATGGAAAAAACTCGGGGGTTTGGGTTTGTGAGACTCGATTCATATTTTTCAGTAGATTACAGGTTGATGACATTTACTATTGATTGATTTATTATGTTGAAGTTGGGATTTAAGAAAAGGTTGGCGTAGAAAAGTTCTATACACGCATATATCAATTGTAACGGTCGGATTCTCGAGTCTTGGAAATTCAGGTTTTGTAGCCGAACATGGCTAGAATCATCGGTTGTATTAGTAGATGAAATTGCAATTTGGAGACTGATATATTCGATGAGTCTAAATGATGAGATTTTTTTCGAAAAACTGTGATGGTCACGGAAGAATCAAATGTTGTTTATTATGCGACGGAATCCAGGTTTATAATTATGTTATTTGATAATGACTCACTCCTTACTTGGAAAACTATTTTGCCGTAGCGAATATGCGGTGAATCTAAACGGTGAGATTTTTGTTTTCTAATTTTATTTTTGTGTTACGCCCGAAAATCAAATTAAGATTGACTATGTTATAATGGTAAGAGATTGGATAATACATAGTAATACATGGACATGTTGTCTTGAGCCCAATTGAATCAAGGTCCATTTTATTAAGAGATTAATTAAATAATTGATTAAAATAATTAGAAAAAACTAAGAGAGGGACAGACTACATAACATAGGATACTTAAAAAGAATATAAGAAGCTTAAGATTTAAGAATCATTATGTTAGTAATTATGTCGGGGCGAGTGACAGAGGCGCACGTGTAGCACCGAATCGATCGAGATAAATTTGAATTATTAAAGGCTGTGCGCACGTGCCTTTCAGTCAACGGTCAAAGGCGCTTATTGCACGTACTTGAATATGAATACATCTTTTAATTACAAATTAGATAAGGACGATGACACTTTCTCCTTAATTATTATTATTTATTTTTTTTTTTTTTGCTTTAATTAATTATAGTCTTTTCTTAAATTGCGACCCACCCTCCAGTTCCGTTGATTTTTTTGAATTACTATTAAAAAATATTATTAATTGTGAAATAAAAGCTTTTATCGCTCTAAATTAATTATTTTTTAATCATTGTTGCAATATACAATATAAAAACGTGTTAGAATTTAATTGTGAGTTTCTTTATAGTTAAATTAAATGTGTGGACTAGATAGTTAATTAATTCATTAAGGATTAGATGAAGTTCAAAGGAGATGACGTAGCACATGATGGGCTTCACGTTACTCGTTAAAGTACAAAGCCACGTGTGATACACGTAGCAGAGAGATGGAGTGACATATTTTTTTATTACAGTATTAAAAAATAAATGACTAAATTCACGTCATATTAATTATTTATACTAATCAATTTATTTGCTAACATCTCGTAGTAATTTTAATTGAAAAAATAATCAAAATAAATGAATTAATAAAACATTATGTAATTAATATTTTGGTAAAAGAGGAGGAGGAGAGCGACGTGGTCTTCAAGGGGTTTATAGTTTATAGATTACATTCTTCGTCTGGGTATTGCACGTGCTCTATGTGTAGTCTTAAGCTAAAGCAATCAAAAGAATTGCCCTAGAGCCATGCATTCTTTTCTTTCTTTTCAAGTCTCTCTAACGATGTTTATCCATTGTCATTAAGTTACAACATAATGTTTAAAGAAAATAAATTCGGGTTTGCTTGCCTTAAGAGTTGTAAGTATATTATTACATCATTAACTTTATCGACCATTGCAGGTATATTATAACGAGTTATGATTATAATATTGTGCTATTTGAAGAAATTAAGTTGTTACGAAACGTCAATGGTAGCCAAACGTTTTCACACCCGATAATTTTGTGCTGTAATCTCAAATTCTAGTAGTATTAATTAGATTTGTGTCAATCGGGGAAATACCGGAGAATGGGTTAATGATTAAAAAATATTACAAATATTATAAAAATGATAGAATAGGTGTGTAACAGCTGGTTGAATATTTTAATGATAGCTAATTTTGTCATGTGGGTTGGCAAATTGAAGTACACACATAAGTCATGGACCTCGTGGTACAAAAAATGTGTGTCTCTGCGGTGGAACCAGCCACGTCATTGCTAGTCGTCGGATGAGCGCGGGTGGGACCCCCTACTTGAGCTTAAATCTTAATAGAAGAAAATCCAAGAGCAAAAGCACTCGCGTCTCAAACTGTGCCAAAGTTTCAACCAACTAAAGTCTGCCACGCGCGCCGCAGACGATAAAATCTTGTTTTGTTTTCGTCATCCCGCAACGGCTATTGAATGTAATGTACCTCATGAATTTATTAATTTTATATTTATTAATTTTTATTTAAAAGGAGGGAAACAAAATATTCCTTACGTGACTAACAATTATTAGGAACCATAAAAAGAACAAGATTGAAGAAAATCTGAATAGCAACGTTAGGAATACATTTTAAATTTGATATTTATGAGTCATTATTCATTCTTTCATAAATAAAATTATTATAACACAATATAAATAATTTAATTATTCTAATTAATAAATTATTACGCGTCATCTCACCGCGTAAAATTAAAATGTAAACACCATGTTACAAATGGATTATGCCTGAATGTTAGACAAGTTTTCAGGTTTAGGCTCTGTATTATTCTACTAAAATGAGTTGAAAAAACTAATGAATAAGGTTATGGAGAAGAAAAGGCAAAGCAGAAAGAATGGAGAGAGAGAGAGAGAGAGAGAGAGCCGAAAAGAAGTGTAAGCCTGAAAAGCGGGGGAGGAGCTCCAGAAGATGAACATTCGGCCTTTCTTCCCGGTTTCCTCTCTCTCTCCCCTCTTCCTTTTTCACCTTTTACTTTCTTTTCCCTCTTCTTTCTCTTCCTCGTTTTTGCATTTTTCAGACGCCACTCTCTCTCTCTCTCTCTCTCTCTAAACTACTCAGTGTAATCCGAGTGAGTGAGTGATAGACTCTTTTTTTTACCAACACTTGTTTATTCCAGTAGAAACTTACTTATTTTAATATTTATCTCCTCTAGTTTTTAATACATTGATTGTCATGACTAAAACTCTCTTGTGATTCATAGAACACTGTATCTTTATTGAGTTTAGTCAATTTATTTGAGGTTTGGAACAACTGACGCATGACTAAACTCGGCATATTTATTTGATTTATTTCTCTTTAATCTTGAGGATATTGCTAGTGTGCCTTGGTATTTATTTATTTCAGTTCATTTCTGTTTCCAGTTAGTATTTCATATCATGGTATAATTTATTATTGCACAGAATTTAATAATTTAGACCATTACTACTACTTCTATTTAATATTGTGATAACTCGTCTTGTAAAGGCAACAACAATCTAATATGAAACTCCAATCATATCATTAGAAGTGTACAATTTCATATCGCTTGTAAGAATAGAAAGTGAATAGTTTATACGTAGAGTTCTCTTTATTATCTATTATAATGTGTTTTAAGCTAATCATAAGAATAAAACTCTACAAGCTTTGGCCCAAGTGGATAATATTATTTCGTGAGAATTGATAATGCTACAATATAAACTATTATATCTGGTTGTTGCCGAACCTTATTGAGTCTTGGCTTTAAGTTTATATTTGACTATTCAAATCTTCCCTTGCAAATTTATTAAATGCTATTGAGGGTTACACATTTTGTTCTCCATTAGTTCCCTTCGAGTCGTGACAATTTAAAAAATAAATCAAAGCTATAAAATCCTTACTAAAAGACTCAAATTAAAATTTAATTCTAAATTATAAAAACTAAAAATGTATTTCATCTTAATTATTTTAACTCTCTAATAACTAGGCGTAGAGCCTTGAGGTTCTAAACATCATTATTCTCGTAAATAAGTGATTGACAATAATGTGAAGAATATAGACAACAAGCCCTTCACATGCTCAGCTGATCATGTATTTACACTTTTCCGACTGCTAGGTTTAGGATCCGACCAAGGTTCGGGGCCATCAAAACTACGAGTAAGAATTCAGTTCACAATTTTGGAGTAAAAAGAAATTCAAACCGTGGGTCAACCTGGTAAAAACCTGTTTCACCTGACCAAAAAAACTGATTACCCCGCCCAATTTTAATCTACCAAAAACCCGACCCAAGCCTACCTGACTAGCACTAATTCTTTCTTGTAAAGTCGCAGTTGCTCCTCCGATCTCGTCATCCAAGCCCTAATTCGTTCTCACACTATCGAAGTTGCTCCTTGCTCGTAGTTCTTAGTGCAACCCTTAGCCTCTTGTCCGTCGTCTTAATAATTGTGCAACGCAATCCTCAACCTCTTGTTTCTCTCGAGTTTCAAGTGTTGGAGTGTCATCGTCACATATTTGCAGTGTCGATTTTTGTCGAGTTAGCAATTTCGATTTTTGTTATCAATTTTTAGTGACATCGTTGCAATTTACAACGTCAATTTTCCTCATCGTCGAGTGTTTCTCAATTCTCAGTTGATAGTCCGCAGAGTCGATTTTCGTCATTTTATTCATTTATTTATTTTCATTACTTTTTAATAAAAATATAATTGGAAGGGAACCAGGACGCAACCACCATGTTTCAGGGTTCAGTGTGGGTTCTAGGGTGGAACTGCCCAGTGCCCAACCCTAAATCCGATTGTCATTCGAATTCATAAAAAAAAAAAAGTAATCTATGGAGTTTGTTTCTTCAACTTATTCCCTTTGCATTTTAAAAATGAATATTTTCTGGACTGTTTTCAAAACTCTGTTCATGCATGAGAGTGAGAAACAAAACTGAAACTTTTCCCACGTTAGTCTTGTTTCATTTAGACTTTAAAAAAATTTATTCATGATAATAAGAGTAATTAACAAAAAAAAACTCTTAAACTATAAGATTATTAATAAAATCGCTCCTAAACTATATTAAGAAGATCACCCTTAAATGATGGTCCATTAACAAAACAAATATCGTACTCTAAATGTCAGTTAAAATTTGGTTGTGTGGGAGTCTGGTTTTGGAGAATGAGATCCCACTACTTTTTTATCTTCTGGAGTAGGATTATGTTGTTGAGGAGCGGGCTTCTACTCCATGATCAATATATAACTAACGTAGTCAAAATTTCTCATATGCATAATTTTTATTCTCCAGGCGAATCAAATGAGTAACATTTCAAATATGAATTGGAGGAGTAGATTTGAAAATAATCCATAAAAGATTTTCAGATTCATGCAAATACTTGGTTCTTTTTTATTTACAAGGCTATCTAATTTTATTGGATCTTAATTCCTAAACTACATGTGCTTAGAGAAAAAGAATCATACAACTACAAAACAATAGAAATTATTTCCAGTTTCAGAAGTATCTCCACTGTTTTTTATGATAAAAATCAAGAAGAAAAGAAAATGCAAACTTAGCCCAAAAACAATTGGCGCAAAAAAAATTGTGGGATCTAGTTCCAAATGACAACAACGAGCGAAGAGGAGATTTCTCCTAAAGAGTAAAAATTGCGCATAGGGGAGATTTTGACCGTATTATTTAGATACTGTTTCTAGAGAGGGATCCTGCTCTCCGACAGCGGGCTCCTCGTATACAGACAGTGTCTAAGAGCGAGAGTCATCTCTTTGATAACGGAATTCTATTTTAGGAGAAAAAAAGAGTAGCTGGATCTCCCTATTAAAGAACAGGCTCCTGCTCCTGGGCAAAAACTCATGGAGTGGGATCCCGCTCTCTGAAACTAGCTCCAGAGTGACCAGATTTTAACGGACATTTAGAGTATAAGAGTTGCTTTGTTGATTAAGTATAGTTTAAGAGTAATCTTGTTAATGAACGTAGATTAAAAATGAGTTTATTAATGACTCTATAAATTAAGAATTTTTTATTAATTATCCCAATAATTAATATTCCTTAATCTTCAATTAACTTAGATCAATCTCTAGCCGAACAAGTAATCAATTGCAAACTACAATATTACATCATAAGAGAGAATTTGTGAATAAATGTTCTAAATTTTTAGAAAATTATGGCTCATTAAATCGATGACGAAGACGAATCGCAACTCATGAGATGAAGATCACTGCATGTAGGACAAGTGGATAGCATTAGAATTCAAATCAATTGGTAAAATAATAGTTATTTTTTAAAAAATAAATAATAAAGAAAAGGTCATTTAGGTTAAAAGTGAAGAATACAAATTCTGCAATTCCGCCTAGCCCGGATCTCTCGCGACCTTGTTTCACAGACAAAATTTCTCCAGTGCAGAGCCAAAAGTCAAGCACTCATTTTCTCTCTCTTAGTTTAACTTAAACTAAGTTTAGACTAGACACAACCTCTCCCTCTCTCTCTCTCTCTCTCTCTCTCTCTCTCTAAATTCCAGGTTTGATGCCGGTTGGCAACTCGAACCGATTAGCCCTCCCATTATAATCCTCCACTTGCTGCACATTCCATCTTCCTTACACCTTTGCACTCACTTCTCCCTGTTTTGAAGCTATTTTCTGCTCTTAAATGGCGTTGCATGCAGTTCGCATCTCATCTCGAGAGTTTTTCTAAGTACCCGTTAGGTTTTTTAAAGTGTTGAAGCTCTAAAAATCGGTTCTTGAGAAGATGTTCCTGATTTAACTTCGTGATTATCGTTTTTGTGATTCTGAAGAAGTGTTTTCTCGATTCTTTGGTGGGAAATGGTTTAGTAACGGCTTAGGTAATATGTCAGTTTTGAATGGATCTCATTATTGTCTGAGATTTACTGGTTTTTATTTTTCGTTTGTTTCTCGTGAAAATCAGTTTAAAAAGTGACGCATCTGTACGTGGTTTTCTCAGATTTAAGGCAAGTGATTGAGTTTTTGGGTTTGACTAGCTAAAGCTGTTCGAAGAAAGTGGAGTGAGAAATTACGAAAGATGGCTCCGGCGACTAACTGGCTCTCGTTCTCTCTATCTCCGGTTGAAATGCTGAGGTCTTCTGCTGAATCTCAGTTTATGCCTTACGACACCTCGTCCACTGCTTCTCATCACTACTTGATCGATAATATCTTCTCGAATGGTACTGCATCTGGGTTTTCTTTACTGTCTTTCCTTTTTCTCTTGATTTCTGTTTGGCTGCTGAGAAAATGAAACAAACATTACTCTTAATATTCAGTGGGATACTCTTTCGTTGATTCTGTTGTCTTGCCAAATGAAAAGAACATTTAGCATACTCAAAGCACAGCCAGTACGAATGAACAGTTTGACGTCATTTTGGTTTGCTCAAACCAAGATCACCGACTCAGAGATCCAACCAAAACATTATAGCCCCTTTTTTGAGTGTTTGTTGCCTAGGAAATTTAAGCCCATCGTCAGTCTGCTGTTTTCTCTCGTCGTCTTATTTAATGGTCTACTTTGTTTTTCCTGCAATGGAGTTTTTTTTTCGAAGAAAGGTTTCAAAGTTTGATTGTTCTTTCAGGTTGGGGAAACCCCAAACAAGTTCAAGCTTCAAGTAGTATCGCCGATTCACATATTCTGACTAGCTTCATCGACCACAATTGCCAAAACCAAGGAGCACCGAAACTGGAAGACTTTCTCGGTGAGTCGTCGCTAATGGTTCGATATTCCGATAGCCAAACGGAAACTCAAGACTCGTCTTTAACCCAAATCTATGACCATGGTCCAACCTACTACAACGACCAGCAATATCTCAAAGCTATTACCGGGTTTCAAGCTTTCTCAGCCAACTCTGGTTCGGAAGTGGATGACTCGGCATCTATCGCTCGGAACCAGCTCGCTTGCGGCGAGTTCGCCGGCCATTCTATTGAGTCGTCCGGGACCGGATTAGCCTTCACTAATTGTTCTACCGGTGCGCTGTCACTCGGGGTTGCTCAGAGATCGGAAAAGGCGGTTGTTCCGATTGAACCTGATAGCTCGAAGAAGATTGTTGATACTTTTGGCCAGCGAACTTCGATTTACAGAGGCGTTACGCGGTAGGTCTCTTAACACCCATTTTTTCCAGACTTATTTTTAAAGATTGTTAGAGTGAAAATTGAACTGGGTCTGAAAAATTTCTTCACATCTGAAGAATGGACGTTATAAATTTATTTTCAATTAGATTTACTGGTTATTTGGTATACTTATTATTATCATTAATTGAAGTAGTTTTTGATATGAGTTTGTACCTTTGTTGCAGACACAGATGGACTGGTAGATACGAAGCCCATCTATGGGATAACAGTTGTCGAAGAGAAGGACAGGCTAGGAAAGGGCGTCAAGGTATATTTTTTGAAATTCATCCATTTTATTTTAATAAATTTCTTTGAAGTAAACTACAATTGATTAACTTGCTCTCATTATTAGAGTCTAAATATGGGGTTGTAGTAGGAAAGAGGTTACATGCAGTGTTTGATATCAGAGCATTAATGGAGGATCTGAGTCATTGGTAGTAGCCAACAGGAGACAATTTCATTTCTTTCACATCAGTCTCTCATTTCTCATCAGTCTTTTATGATTGATTGATGGTATAAATGTTGACTAACTGTACTTTTATTTTCATTTTTTTGGGCATGTTATTCCTCCTCTCTTCCTCTCGCTTGATTTGTTCTTGTGTGCAGTGCCGCCATTTTCTTCATCTTCTGTTTCTTCTCTCTCTCTGATTCGACCCACGAGAAGAGTGACAGTTGTTACAGGCATCAATGGGACTAAACACTAACCCTTATCTGTACAGGGAGAGTGAGAGAGGGGAGATAGAGAGAGAGGGTTAGCTTTATCTTTTTGCTTTTGTCCTTGCTGCAGACGTTCATGCTTTGACCAAACCACTTCTGTAGTGGAGCGGGCTTCTTGTTTTCAAACTAAACTCTAGTTTTTATCTGCTCAAGAGAGTTATATGGTGAACTAATACTTAAACTCTAATTCAGCTATTATTGAGTGGTACCTAGAAAAGAGAAAGAAAAGAGTGGTGAGAGATGATTGTGACAGACTTATCATTGCATGGTTCTTCTTTGTTTTGTTATTGTTGCCTTTGATTATCCCAATACGTTGACCAGTAATATTAGTCTGGTTGCTGATGCTAAGATTCTGTGTCTTTTTTGCATGAACTTGGTGTAATTTCCATGGCCGTCTTCCATATTCCACCGATCTCTTCTTCTGCAGTTTACTTGGGTATGAATTATTATTATCAATTTTTTATATTTACATTTTCAGACATTAATACCGTATTAAATCTGTGGAATTTGTGTGCATTTTTAGGGGGATATGACAAAGAAGATAAGGCAGCGAGGGCTTATGATCTGGCAGCTTTGAAATATTGGGGTCCCACTGCCACTACCAACTTTCCTGTAATAGATTCTTTCTTCTATGATCGCCCACTGGTTTCTTTTTCATGTCATTTTCTCGTTTTTTCTTCTTTTTTTATAGGCATTTTTTAAATTAATGTCTTGGCTTATTGTAGGTTTCTAATTACACCAAAGAACTGGAGGAGATGAAACATGTGACTAGGCAAGAATTCATTGCTTCTCTTCGAAGGTACTGTAGATTTTGATGTTTCTTATTTTGATTGTTGGGTTTGTTATATGACTTGAGTATTGAGTGTCCAACAATTGACGATACAGGAAAAGTAGTGGGTTTTCAAGGGGAGCTTCGATTTATCGAGGCGTGACAAGGTCTGCACTTTTTCACTTAACCATCCAGTCTGTTATCTATTTAACTAATTTAGATGAAATGTCTTTAATTTCGATTCTGTGCTGACAATAATTTGCAGGCATCATCAACAGGGAAGGTGGCAAGCGAGAATAGGCCGAGTTGCCGGGAATAAGGATCTGTACCTTGGGACATTTGGTAATTTTATTTTGTGTAATACAAGTGTTTAAGATTAATATATTGTTTTTGCAAGATAAAGATTGTTACTATTTTTCACTCGACAGCGACAGAAGAGGAAGCGGCCGAAGCTTACGATATTGCAGCTATAAAGTTCAGAGGCTTAAATGCGGTCACAAACTTCGAGATGGGGCGGTACGATGTGGAAGCAATTTCAAAGAGCAATCTCCCCATAGGAGGAGCTGCAAAAAGGTTGAAGCTCTCACTCGATTCCGAGCAGAAGCCATCCATTATGCAACATAATTTACAGCCATCGTGCATTAGCGGCGGAAACAACATAAGTTTTGGTGCAATTCAACCTGTTCCGGCTATCGCATGTGGAGTGCCGTTCGAAGCTTCTACTTCGCCAATGCTTTATCATCATAATCTCTTCCACCACCTCCAACCCAACAACACTAGTATGCCTGGTTCGACTTCTAGCCCTACTATGACAGCTCCTACTCATGTGATGCCACGGCCGCCAGAATTTTATGTGTGGCCTCACCAGTCCTATTGACAGACATTCTTCTACCGATAATGCTAATTCAGCTAACATTACCCCTAGTCTGACCGAATCTCCATCGATATAAAGGCAGGATAGTTTTTCTGTTCTAGGGTTCCGTAAGTATTTTCTACCAACTAGTTAGATTATGGAGCTAAGAAGCGGCATGTCTGGTCTCGGATACAGTCTTTTTTTTACTTGTTAAGCTTTAATTTTCTGATTATGCGAATTGAAGCATCTCGGGTGTTTTTTTTTTTTTTTTTCCGTTACATTCCTGGAGATACAGTTTCTATATAAATGTTGGCCAAACAGAAAAAAAAAAAACACCAAAAGAAGATTGTGGAAAATAGACTCATTTTTTAAATTCAAAGATAATCATGTTCTATACTAGAATACTATAACATGTCGCTGCATAGGGTTTATCTACATAGAAAATATGTTTTCTTACTTGGAATTACATTATTTATAGATTTATCTGAAAATATTTACATGCAAATGAAGAAAGTCGCAGGATAAAAAAGAAAACTCGGGTCCGAGAATTGTTAGAAAGAAAACTTGTAGAAGGTGAGAGAGGAGTTTGCTAAAAATCCAGACGAGAAATTAGAGGAAAAGAAGGAGAAAAAGTTTGTTCTAAATTTTAACATTCATTTTGAATGGAAAGAGAGTTTCTCGAGGGAGGAAGACTTTAAAAATAGAGGACTAACTGAAAGAAGGGGGAGGTTAACAGAGAGCCCACGGCCAAAAACAAAAGAGAAAACAAGATATTGAGAATTTGTCAAGCGGAGCTTTAAGCATCAGTTGAAGCTGTACAACATCCTTGCAGCATTGCAGTGAAGAGAATATCAGCTTATTTTCTTTCCTCGTTTTAACATGTTGAGAATTATGCTGATGACCTTTTTTTCTATTATTATTCTATGAGCTAAACATTTGGTGGCTGTACTTGTGTCATTCAGCTAGTATGAAATAATAAGGTTTAAAATAAATAAAAGATAAAAATATTACTATAGTGCTAATCTTATAGAAAATAAAATAAGTCTCTCAACGAAAAAAACAACTTAGAGTAAAGTTTTCAAATCTACTTTTGCAGTCATAGCTAAGAATCACTTTGAATATGTCTTGAAAGGAAGATGTCGTATGAGATGAGTCGACTAAACTTAATATAAATAAAATTTTATATTAAGCTTATAATTTAAAAGAAATCATACAATAAAGTAAGGGAGAAAACAATTTACTATATCATGGGGTATACATAAAATAAATTTATACTACATAAAATTTCAGTGAAAATAGAGTTGCTCACGAATTGTGAGCACACTATGCCATATATAGTAAATATAACAATGATAATATTCAACAATCACAAAAGATATGAAAGACCATAATCAGATTTAGAGTTTTATGCCCAGAGATATGATACTTACTGTAAATGTAAATATGATTGACATTAATTTTTTGCCAAATAAAAATTAAGAAAATTTAAATTTTATTTTAAATATGAGATTTCATAATTAGAAGGTAGTTTATTGGAAATCAAGAAATTATCTATTTGTATTTTGAAAGGTAGTTTTTTGGAGATATTGGAGATCAAGAAGATATCCATGGAAGTTAAAATTGAAATATTTTGAATTTTGAAAGTTTGTTATTTTTGGAAGATCAAATCTTTTTGGAAGGAAGTTACTTGGAGAGCAAATTATCATGATATTATATTTTGAAAAATTGATTTGAAGATTACGAGTTTGTTAAGCTGCATTGCAGCGAGATTCAAAATCACAACATCTAAGGGATTTGATCCTGATTCGTTTGCTCGTCGGTTGTTCGGATTTTCTATATCTATTATTTTTGAAAATCAGTTCTGGAAAGTTGATTTTATAATTACTTGCTGGATTATAGCAAGATATATGATCACAATAATTATGGGATCTATTGCTAATTTGTTGGGATCCATTCCTATTAAGTAGGCAGCACTTTCCATAAATGTCACACCTGATGTCATAGATTCGATTTTCATGGGATTCGATTACCTTATTCTGTGCGATCTGTTTGGAGAGAATATTGAAGATCAAAAATAGAAATATTCGATACAAACAATATTTAAGCATTCATCTCTCACAGAATGCAGTGCGCAGATTATTCTTTGTTTCATAATTTTTGTGTACCACGAGTTATTCTTCTTTCTTCACCCATGGTTTCATGTGGTGTAAGTTATATTCATTCGGTCTATAATAAATTGTTTTACATACTCTGTTTTGATTAGTTTTCGTTATTTTTTGAGTGCGTTGTTTGAGTGCATCCAAAGACAACGGTTGGTGTCGCTGACGGTGTCATAAGTGCATTTCTTAATATTTTTCATTGAATCTCAGTCTCGGGAGGAGCTGCATGGAACTCGGAAGGAGTTCTGATCGTGGGCAAGGGGATCTTGCCATACACGGATTCTGGTAGGAGTCGTCATCGACAAGGGGAGCTTGTGACATTTGGATTCCGGGAGGAGTCGTTATCGACAAGGGGAGCTTGTCACATTTGGATTCCGAGAAGAATCATCATCAACAAGGGAATCTTGTTGCGTTCAGATTCTGCGAGGGATCAATTTCAAGACGAGGGGAGCTCGTAAAAATAGATTCACTGAGGAAGTTAGGAAGGCGGGACAAAGAAAAGAGGGGGTCTTACTTTGTGTTAGACCGGGTGTCTTGTAACTTTGTTAACTCTGTGAATTGTTTTTAAATCTGGGCGTGGCCCCGCAGAAGTAGGCAATTGCCAAACTACGTTACCAACCTCATGTGTCTTTACTTTCTGCATTTTATTAATGTCTATTATAGCGTTTATTATTGGTGTGTCATTTAGTGTTCCACGACACATTGTAACTAATCACGATCTTTCAATTGGTATTAGAGCGGGTCGCTTATGTTTCTTAAGCGGGATTTGCAGGACTTGATCGTGTGTTATTTGTGCGATGGACTCTATGAAGGAAGGAGGTTCAACAATGCGTCCACCTCTATTGGATGGAAGTAGCTATGCCTATTGGAAGGCCCGAATGAGAGCTTTCATCAAGGCTTTAGATGAGAAGGCTTTGAGATCTATTCTGACATGATGAGACCCTCCCATGCCTGTTGATGAAGGTGGTGTTATATTTCTCAAATTCGAAGAAAGTTGGTCCGTGACGGAAGATGCATTGGTAAACAGTAATTCAAAAACTCTTAATGCTATTTTCAATAGAGTTGACCCTACTCAATTCAGACTTGTTTCCACATGTGAGTCAGCTAAAAGGGCATAAGAGATTTCTACAGACCACTTAGGAAGGAACGTCGGCTGTAAAGTTATCAAAGATGCAAATGCTCACTTCAAGGTTTGAAAGTCTTAAAATGCATGAAGACGAAAATATTGTTGAATTCAATGCCATACTATGTGACATCGTAAATGAGGCGTTTGCTCTCGGTGAGATTTTTCTTGAAGAACGATTTATAAGAAAAACTCTACGGTCTCTTTCTCAACGGCTTGCTTATAAAGTCAGTACTATTGAAGAAGCCAAAGATGTCTCCAAAATAAAGTTAGAAGAATTAATGAGATTTTTTAGAACATTTGAAATGAATCTTGGAGTGGAGACGGAAGCAAAGAAGGTGAAAGGAGTAGCTCTAAAAGCAGAGATACAGGACTTGGATGAAAACGACGAAGACGATCTTGAGGAGTCTCTATTGCTTCTAAGAATGTCAGCAAAGTTATGAAGACATTTGGCAGGAATAATCGTAGTGTCAAGCCTAGTGTCACTAACACCAAAAATGATTCTTCAAACAATAAGAAGTACAGGGAAGAAAATCATTCTTCAGATTAACCCTTCATGAACAGAGGAATTCAATGCAGAGAATGTGACGACTTTGGGCATATTCAGGCAGAGTGCGCTAATACTTTGAAGAAGAAGAAAAACTCTCTCAACATAACTTGGAGTGAGGATGAGTCAGAAAAAGAAGATAAATTTCAGAGCGATGAGGTAGTGCTTGTTGCTAAAGCAGAACATACAGATAATGGTGGTGTTACATGGGTGTCACAGAGAATATATCGATTTGTAGTGATGAAGATGAAGAGGAAGTCACAAAAGAAGACCTTATTGTTGAATACAAGACTCTTCATGAGAAATAGATCGAACTTGTTAAAGTAAATCAACATCTACGCATTCAGATTGGAGGCTTGAGAGATGAGAAAATAAACCTTCAAAATTATGTTACTGAGTTGGAAGCAAAATGGAGAACGAGTCAGGATGAAGTTAAGGACCTATCCAACGAGTTAAATTACATGAAGAAAAATGTCAAAATGTTAAATTCGGGTACCTCTAACCTAGATGATATTCTAAGAAGCAACAAATCAAGTGGTGATCGTTCTGGACTGGGATTCAAAGGCAAAAGCTCAGTGTCAGAGGTAGTGTCTTCTGGAATGGGTTACAAAAGAAAAAGCTCGGTGTCACAGACAATGTCAGTAAAGGATGTTGATTACAAAGGAAAACAAGTTGCAATTAGTACTACAAAAACTGAGAAGATATCAAATCCTCATGATCTTTATTTTGCTCTCATTAGAAAAGGTAACATATTTATTCCGATTTGTCACTATTGCAACTGTCGTAGTCATATTCGTCCTAGATGCTTCACTTATCTTGCTGATTTGAGACAAAGTATTGCTAAAAATTTCTCAACTTGCAGATCTACTTAACAAAAATGGAAGAAGAAGTTCAACTTGAAATGCAATGTTACATATTTTTCTCTCAAAACCACTACAACTAATGCTTGGTACTTCGATAATGGGTGTTCTAGACACATGACAGGTGAAGAGAGGTTCTTGAAGAATATCATATCTGAAAGTATGGAAAAAGTGACATTTAGCAATGGTGTCAAAGCTAGTGTCATCGGTAAAGGCATACGAAATGTTCCCGGATTCCCAAAGTTGGAGAATGTTCTTCTAGTGGATGGTGTAAAGGCAAATTTGATTAGCATTAGTGAGTTGTATGATCAAGATTTAAATGTGCATTTTACTAGTGAGAAGTGTAAGGTCTCCAATCAAGACGAAAATTGCATTATAGGAGTAAGATCTTTAAACAATTGTTATCTTATTTGCTCTCTACCAACTTGTTTTCGTTCAAGCACAGAAGATTGTGTTCTATGGCATCATAAGTTGGGACATGTTAATATTCGAATGTTGAAGAAGATTATTTTTAAGGGAGTTGTTCGTGGAATTCCTGTAATAAACTTTGATGAAGGCAGAGTATGTGGACCATGTCAAATTGGGAAGCAAACCAAGGTATCACATCCAAAGTCACAGATACCGGCGACAACGCGAGTGTTCGAATTACTTCACATGGATCTAATGGGTCCAATGCCGTCAGAAAATATTTGAGGAAAACGCTATGTTTACGTAACCGTTGATGATTTCTCAAGATATACAGGGGTGGAATTCCTTAGAGAAAAGTCCGACACCTTCAAAGCATTGTGTTTTTGGGTCCAACGTGAAAAAAATTGTGTGATCATAAAGATTATACGCATCCGTAGTGACCATGGGAGAGAATTTAAAAATTCAGAATTCTCAGATTTTTGTAGTCAACTCGGGATAGCTCATGAATTCTCGGCACCTATAACTCCTCAATAGAATGGAGTAGTTAAAAGGAAGAATCGAACTTAGTAGAGATGTCGCGCATAATGCTATATGAAAGGAATGTTCCACAAAAATTCTGGGCTGAAGCTATGAACACAACATGTTATACCATAAATCAAGTGTATCTCCGTGGAGGAACTTCAATAACACCCTATGAGATATGTAAAGGTAAAACTCCAAATCTAAATTATTTTCATCCTTTTGCAGTACATACTTTGTATTGAATGACAGAGAACATAGGGAGAAACTTGATCCCAAGAGTGATGAAGCTATCTTTCTCGGTTATGCTATCAATAGTCGTGCTTATCAGGTCTATAACAAAAGGACTCGAACTATCATAGAATCAGAAAATGTTCAAGTGAATGACTCTCTGGAATCAGTTGATACTCCCAAAGAAGACATAATCTAGCTCTCAAATGATGAAAGCACTAATGTTCCCATCAGTGTCACAAATGGTGTCTCAGGTCGTCTCAGATCAAGTTGCCACAATTGAGCAAGCCATCCCAAATAACACGCAACCATCCACACATGTCCAGAAGAATCATCCTGCAGATGAAGTTATTGCAAGTCTTAATGATGGTATTCGAACTAGAGACAAGTCAAGAGTGAAATATCATGAAATGATTCAAATGACATGTTTTACTTTGATTATCGAGTCCAAAAATGTGCAAGAAGCCTTGTTTAATGAATATTGAATGAGTGTTGCTCAACCAAAGGGTTTTGAAGACCCTCATCATCTTGAGTACGTCTACAAGTTGTAGAAGGTGTTGTACGGGCTAAAGCAAGCCCCTTGAGTGTGGTATGAAAGATTCACGGAATACTTATTGTCTAAGGGATATGAGAACTCAATTGTTTTCTTGGACTTCAGATTCAATAAAAAAAAAAGATCGAATCTTCATTACTCAAAGCAAGTATGCCAAGAATTCGTTGAAGCGTTTTAAGTTGGAGAATTCTTGTCCAAGAAGAACACTAATTGGTACGCATGAAAAGATCTGTAAAGATAAGAAGAGAATTTCTGTTAATGCTCATTTATATAGGAGTATGTTTGACAGCCTCTTGTACCTAACTGCTAGTCGGCCGAATATTTGTTACAACATTAGTTTATGTGATAGATTTCAAGCAAATTCTTGAGAGTCACACCTAGTGTCAGTGAAACGAATTCTCAAATATATTAGCAGAACAACCGACTTTGGCATCTGGTATTCATTTGATACAAATGCAAATCTAGTTGGTTATTGTGATGCAGACTGGGTTGGTAGTTCGGATGATCAAAAGAGTACTCCCGGTGGATGTTTTTACTAGGGACATAACTTGGTGTCATGGTTCAGTAAGAAGCAAAATTCTATTTCTCTATCTACTGCTGAGGCAGAATATATTGCAGCTGGTAGTAGCAGTACACAACTTCTTTGGATGAAACAAATGCTGAAAGACTACAGTGTCACACAGGATGTCATGACACTCTATTGTGACAACTTAAGTGCTATCAATATTTCTAAGAATCCTGTTCAACATTCTCGGACCAAACATATTGATATTCGACATCATTTCATTCGACCTCTTATAGAAGACAAAATTATTTCTTTGGAGCATATGGTAATAGAAAAACAAATCTTTGATATTTTTACCAAAGCTTTGGATGGTGTGAGATTTGAAGAATTAAGATCTGCCTTAGGCCTTTGTGTCATGTGAAGAGGTTTCTCAGTGTTATAAGTTTTTTTTATTTTTTATTTGCTTTAAAAAAAAAAGAAAAAGAAAAATCGCCACTTGTTTTAGGAGATTTCTTTTATTGCTAATATTTCTTTTGAGTTTTTTGGTCTATAACTTCCTGCATGACACAAGGGGTTTAATGAAGCTTTTGGGGGTCTTTATGAAAATTTGGAGTTAATTTCAAATGTATTGATGGAGGTTTTTATGGGATTTGATCGTGCCTACATCCTTGGGTTTATTTCCTAAGTTGGATTACAACGAGATTCAAGATCACAGCATCTAAGAAATTTGATCCTGATTCGTTTGCTCGGATTTTCCATGTATTATTTTTTAAAATCGGTTTTGGAAAGTTGAATTTATAATTGCTTGTTAGATTATAGCAAGACATATGATCACAACAATTGTGGGATCTATTCCTACTTCATTGGGATTCATTCCTATTAAATAGGCAGCACTTTCCATAAGTGTCACACCTGATGTCACAAATTCGATTTTCATGGGATTCGGTTAGCTTATTCTATACAATCTGTTTGGAGAGAATATTGAAGATCAAAAACAGAAATATTCGATACAAACAATATTTAAATATTGCTCTCTCACAGTATGCGGTGCACAGATTATTCTTTGTTTCACAATTTTTGTGTACCGTGAATTATTCTTCTTTCTTCACCCATGGTTTCATGCGGTGCAAGTTATTATTCATTCCATCTGTAATAGATTGTTCTACAAGCTCTGTTATGATTGGTTTTCATTATTTTATAGGTGTGTTGTTTAAGTGCATCCAAAGACAATGGTTGGTGTCGCTGACGGTGTCATATGTGCATTCCTTGATATTTTTCATTGAAGCTCAGTCTCGGAAGGAGACTGCATGAAACTCGGGAGGAGTTCTGATCGTGGGAAAGAGGATCTTGTCATACACAGATTCCGGGAAGATTCATCATCGGGAGCTTGTGTCATTTGGATTACAGGAGGAGTTGTTATCGACAAAGGGAGCTTGTCACATTTAGATTCCGGGAGGAGTCGTTATCGATAAGGGGAGCTTGTTGGATTCAGATTCCGAGAGGGATCAATTTCAAGACGAGAGGAGCTCGTAAAAACAGATTCACTGAAGAAGTTAGGAAGAGGTGGCGACAAAGAAAAGAGGGAGTCTTACTTTTTGTTAGACCGGATGTCTTGTAACTTTGTTAAATCTGTAAATTGTTTTTAAATCTTGGCGTGGCCCCGCAGACGTAGGCAATTGCTGAACTGTGTTACCAACCTCCTGTGTCTTTACTTTTCGCATTTTAGTACTGTCTATTATAGCGTTTATTATCAGTGTCTCATCTAGTATTCCATGATATCGCATAACTAATAACGATCTTTCACTTACAACGGTCTCATTACTCTAGTTAACAATAAACAGACACATTTTTAAACGATCAAATGTGTGTAATAGAAAAAGAATTCCCACATGGGCTATTCAAACTCGGTTCATACGACCAAATCGATCAATAAATTAAATTTAATTAAATGTGCATGATCAAGTTAAAACAAGTTTGGTGAAAAATATGTATATGATATGAAATTTTGACGAGGCGTAAAATGGACATGTCATTTTTATATGAGAACATGTATAAAATTATGTTATAAGAAAAATCATGCAATACCGCACATAAAATAAAACTTCTACCTCAAATTGAGTCCACCAATAACCAAAGTCTAAACAATCCAAAGATCTAAGTATAAAAAAAAACTTGATGTCTTAAGTTTTGATACCTAAATACAATATTATTCCACACATCAGAGTAAGATTTCTTCACCTTAAAATCTCAAATTTTAGGCTTGAATATGACTAAAGAATGATTGAGTTGGTAGATGACTCAACAATGATTGAATGAAAACAATCTAATTTGGCCCCAAAATAAGGTTGGGGTTGCAACCCAAACCACCGTGGGCCATAGCCCAAGTGGTCTGCGCGGTGACCGGCTCAGCTGAGCTATGACAATCAAAGTATGGGGCTGGTCGTGACTATGCCTATGCCGAGTTGAGCCCATGAAGGATAGCCGTTGTTCAACATCAGTTGGTTGGACGTCAAACCTTCCTTTTTCTCCTAAACTCCATGATTTTTTATCAGACTTCACCCTAACTGTCAAAAATTCCCAAACATGATTTTTGATCATAAAAATCCATGAATTAAACTTGAGGATCTATCCGTCCAAATCTTGATGGGTCCAAACCTCGATACGATTAATTGCTTTGCATTGAAAGTCGTAGTGAAACAGATAGAAAAGCCGAGGTCTAAAATGTTGGGCTAATTCAAGGGTGCTAAATCTAAGGTACAATAATCCATGGTAAATATTACAACCAAACTAAAGCCTTAAGGGTAATGAAATAAAAAATAAAGTATAATTTGATTTTAATCTTGCATCGGTAAATGATGGTCTCCTTGACTATGATATGAAAAAAATTGTCGTTAGGTGAGTTGATTAAACTCAATAAGGATTCAAATGTTATAGACAATGGTTTATAAAATAAGAGTGAGCATGCAATAATAAAATTATATGATAAAACTAGGGAAAAATATCAAAAGGGCAAATGTCGGAATGCTCCACTATATTTTGGTATGTGACAAAAACGAGTCACTACTATAAGACAGTAAAACCTCAGTGAAAATAGAGCTGCTTGTTGAATCTCAACACACCATGCCCAAGGCACAAGGAGAAAGGCGATACTCGACGAACACATTAACAGAACCTTGATTAGGTATGCAATCAGGGACACGAAACAATTAGCTATCTCATTATTCTATTAAATAGAACACTAACATCTTCTCCACAGTCCATGATGCATATAAAACAAAGATCCCCAATCAGATCGATCAAACACGGTACAAACAACAAATTGATCATCAGTTCTAAAATAAATATGTATACTCACAAGTCCAAAAATCTAGAAGTCTAATAAACGAATCAAGTCTCGGTACCTAATATAAAATCTCCATGAGTACTATACTAGATCCTCAAAATAGTTGTTGGAATCCATGAATGGGCAAGGAGCCAACTCAGGAATCAAATGGGTTCAAACCCCAACATTGCCCCAAAAGGTAAGGAACATCGTGTAGGGGTGAGCATAAGCTAGTTCCGTTTGGTTTCACCCTAGAACCAAGACCAAACCATGGCCCATGGTTCCAAATTATTGGAATAAAAACCGTTGTCTCAAACTGATCAGAAACCAAACCGATTTTTATAGTTTGGTTCTAACTTAAAAAAACAGAAGAAAATAAATACAAAAAATAAAAGTGTACCATGTATGCCAATAAGGTTCACTGGACATATTTAACTAATGTCTAACCTTATACTTTTTCTATAAATTTCTCTAGACATTTTAATTAGCGTCTAAACCTCATTATTCATTACATAATTCACTAGACATATATTATTAATGTCTAACTTTTTTGTTGTTTATCACATTCCTTCATATGTAAAAATTAATCAATGCATATGTGAATGTGCCTAAATACATGACAATTTAAGTCATTGCCTTGATGTCATGACTCATTCATTTCTCATTATTATACTCAACTATATGTAATGAGTATGAAATGCAACTCTCACACATCACTTGTGCCATGATAAGTAAATGAATGTAAGTGTGTACACCATATTATTTACCTGATTCATATTTATCTAGTATCATATTTACATGTTATATGAATGTCAATATCCATGATCCATATCGAAATATAATGTAAATGTCAAAATGTATGATCAACAACTATCATATATAAAATTGCACACATACGTTCATCCTACTAACTATTTTACAGCATCGTTTGTACGTCACAATAATAACCTCTGGTAAGTTAGAGATTTGCAACCCAATGGGGACTCGCAATTACTCCTATTTTTTAACTTTACACACGTCATAACATACATAGCTGACGAGATATACTTGGTTCAAAAGTAACAAGAGGTATGATTGGTAACATTTGAACTTAATATATCTCGTTTGCTATGTATGTTGTGACATGTGTAAACATAAACATATAATTTCATAATGCATGATTTTAATCATCCTCATTATGCATATATTGAATGCATAATATATACTAATAATGCATGATATATTAGTATGCAAATATATTGTAACACCAGAATGGTGAAGTTTTGCACTCCAAAGGCAAGCCCAAATTGCTAGGGCACATCAGATACTAACCATTCATCCATATATCTCCGTTGAATCAACTTCTTTTTGGATGAAATTTGGATAAAAGAACGTTCTACATGTGGAATGAAGGTCATCCAAAAGTCACGTTCTAACTCATTGAGATGAAGGAGTTATGGCCAAAACGATTTTGGTCGACGGAGGCAAAATCAAACCCTTTAGCCGAGAATCAGACCCAAATTTGAGAGGCGACAACTAAGTCAATATGGATAATCTTGATGCGATTATTGCAAAGCAACTTCCTCTAGATGGGAAGAATACTTCCTCAAAAATTCATAGCCAAATCATTGTGGAAAAAGAGTAATGGATGTAGTAAACCAAATTGATCCAAATAGGTGTTAAAATAGCACCTATTGACTTCGATTGCCCCCTTTGTCAAAGGGGCACTCCAAATCAGGTTATTTAAGAGCTTTTACACCTTTGTTGGGGGAGTTGCATCTTTAACAAGAGAACGGAGAAAGAAGTATTAATGAGAGAATCCAATTATAGTCACAAAGAGTGGATTTAAGAACACTTACATTCAATTCGGATGTTACTCACCAAAATGAATGTGGCGGTTTGGAGAGAACTCTCCACACTTGAATATGAACTTCAACAAGGTTTTCTTTAATTCCAAATTAGCTAAGCATAATATTAAATAACATCATAAGTAATAAGGACAACTCTTGGCAATAATCTTCGAACTTCTTTTTCGGTTTGGAAGAAAGCTATCTTCATCCAAGATGTTTGCTGTGGATTTCGTGCTATTACTCAATTAGTTCGAGAGTTTTGGCTTCTCTTTGTGTATTGAACTAAAATTCTCCTCCAAATTAGCTAATAAAGAGAGACCTACAAAATAAACAAAGAGGTTAGAAAACTCTTTGGCTCGGGATCTCATGATCGATGCCTGTGGCACATCAAAATCTTTGTTAAATGACAAACAATATGATGAATGATTTATGCATGAATGATGTCCTTAATTTTTTTTACACTAAACATGCCCCAAATTATGCCCAAAGAATGGGAGAAATCGATTTGAAAATGGTTTACAATTTTAATAAAAAATAGTAAGTGAACACTAGAGTGAACTCCCATTCTTTTGCAGCAGATTCCCAGTCTAGAATCACTCTTCACAATATCAGTGAAACGAGCTCCCACTCTCCTACAGCGGGCTCCCAGTCCAAAAATACATTTAACATATTTTATTGCAATTTTAAACACCCAGACGCTCACCCCATAGATCGGATACTCGATCTCATAATCTTTATGACTTTTTCAATATGTTTTCCATTCCAAATTATATCCAAAACCTCAAATTCCATAATAGCATTACATATTAATCCAAGTTGACATTTTACTCAATTTTAAACCAAGATCAAACATTCAATCCATAAATGCTTATAAACTATGCAATATGTGCTATAATTTAATAATTACCAAATTGGATATTCTATAATCAAATAAGACCACTTTCATGCCTTTAGCCATCCAATTCTACGAAATTGGATATTCTATAATCAAATAAGACCACTTTCATACCTTCAACCATCCAATTCAACCAAATTTATCACCCAAAGTAAATTATTTTCATGCTTTTATTTATTAAACCAAATATTAACAATGGATATACATTATCCCCTGTCTTAATATTTCTTTCAATCAATTTGTGTACAAGAGTTCTAATGTCTCTTATTTGTCAAAAACACATCTTCAACCCTTTGTCTAATCAATCTCAATAACTCATCATTTAACCACTTTATCTTCAAATTATAATCATCAAATAAAGAAGCAATATATGTACATCTTTTTCATCAAATTTTCAACTATTTTAGCATGTTAATTTCATACTTCTTTCATCTTTTAAAAGTCAATCACTTCAATATCAACAAAAATTATTAACATGCAATCTAAGGATCCATCATATAATCTCAAAAATCACAATTCCCATAACCTAAACCATGAAATTTTCAATGTAGTTTAGAAAGTACAAATATTAGAGATTCTTACCTATTTGATGATTCTATTTTCTCATTTCCACAACTTGCTTTTGATTCCAGTAAAGAACCGTCTATCTATTCAGAGGCAGTGAATTCAGATGATTCTTGAAAATGGATGATTTGAAGTCTCTTCAAAAAAATAGTATGTGGAACTTAGTTAAATTACCTAAGGACAAGAAAGTTGTTTGTTGCAAATAAGTGTTTAAGAGAAAGGATTGTACACCAGGTGTGGAAGAAGTCAGGTATAAAGCACATCTTGTTGGTAAGAGTTATAGTCAGATTCTAGGTTTAGACTTCACATATGTGTTTTCTCCAATGGTTAAACATAGTACAATTTAAACTTTGTTGCGTGTTGTGGCTATGTGAGATTTTGAACTAGGTCGGATGCTAAAACTGCATTCTTACATAGAAAGCTTGATGAGGACATCTATATACAACAACCTGAAGGTTTTGTAGTCTTAGGAAAGGAGAACTATGTTTGTTCTTTGAAGAAGTCCCTTTATGGTATGAAACAGTCGCTAAGGCAGTGGTATAAGAAGTTTGATTCATTCATGTTTGCTCAGGATTTCAAGAGGAGCATTTATGATAGTTGTGTCTCAACCCAAGGAAATGTGAATGAGTCAGTTGTTTATTGGCTTTTATATATTGACGACATGTTGATTGCAAACATAATTGAGTAATGAGTTTGAGATGAAAGATTTAGAAGCAGCCAAGAAAATTCTTGGTATGGAAATACAGAGAGATCGAGAAGCTGGTAAATTGTACCTAAGTCAAAGAGGTTACATTAAAAGAGTTCTCTGTAGGTTCAACATGAACAAGGCAAAATCTGCTAGTACTTTGCTAGCAGCTCATTTAAAACTTTTCTCGGACTTATGTACACAATCAGACGATGAAATTCAATATATGTCACAAGTTTCGTATTCTAGTGTAGTGGGATCTCTCATGTATACTATGGTTTGCACGCGTCTAGATTTATCTTATGAGTGTGATTAGTAGGTACATCGAAAATCTGAGAAAGAAATACTAGAAAGTTGTTAAATAGATTTTAGGTATCTGGGTGGGACCAGTGACGTATGTCTTCAGTTTGGAAGAACTAAGGACTTGATAATTGGGTATGTTGATTCTGACTGTACGAGAGACCTTGATAAGAGCAGATCTCTTACAAGATATGTGTTTAAAGTTGAAGGTTGTGTTACCAGCTGGAAAGCTAGTTTACATGATATCGTTACGTTGTCTACTACAGAGGCAGAATATATGGCTATTACTCAGGCATGTAAGGAAGCCATATGATTGAAATGGTTGTTTGGTAAGCTCAATGAAGATTTACAGATTGCCATAGTGTTTTGCAACAGTGAGAGTGCTATCTTTCTCACTAAAGATTAGTTGTTTCATTAGAATACGAAGCACATTTATATTCGTTATTATTTTGTTTGCGAAGTAGTTGCTCGTGGCGATTTTGCTGTGAATAAAATTAGTACTCGTGATAATCCTGCTAATATGATGACTAAGGCATTGCCTGCAATCAAGTTCAAGATTGTTTGAATTTAGTTGATATTAGCTGTTGACTAAGGCATTGACTGCAATCAAGTTCAAGATTGTTTGAATTTAGTTGATATTAGCTGTTGATTACACCCTCAGGGGCTTTTGTGGAAAATGAGGTTGTTTCTTGATTGATGTTTTGGAGCTATAATTGTGGAGATTTTTTATTTCGGTGACTCGAATTCTAATTGGGTCAGCTCGATTTTGGCCCACAATAGGAATCTCAAGTTGACTAGGATTATGATTTTGGTTTAATGTTATAAATATATGTTTGCATCACAAAACTTATTTTATCAATTTTTAACATACTCATTGTAGAGGATGAATGACTTATTTGACCAATTAAAAATAGTAGTTTTCTCAAAAATAAACTTAATTGGTTATCATAAACTAAGACTTAAGGAAGAGAGTGTGTATGAGACGAAATTTTAGACCATATACAGCTCTTTATGAATTTCAATTAATACCATTTGACTTAAAAATGCCTAAATAACTTTGTGATCGTCTTCCTCGATGGTATCCTCATTTTTTCATAGAGTAAATAAGAGCATGAAGGACACTTGAAATTATTTTATCGACCTTGAGATGTGAGACGTTGCATGCAAAATTCTCTAATTGCAAATTCTAGTAGAAAAATGGTTTTTCTCAATCATATAATATCAAATGAGGGTGCATCGGGAGATAAAAGAAAAATTGAAGCAGTTAGTAAGTGGTCTCAAATAAAAATGTAGCTGAAATACTAATATTCCTTGACTAGGAAGTTTGTAGAATGGTTTTTCGGGACGAATCACTCCATGCATGAGACTAATCAAGAGAGATGCTAAGTGCATCTGGAATGAAGTGTGTGAAAATAGTTTCTCATAGTTGAAGAATAGATCGATTTGGCACCTTTACTCACTGTACTAGAGAAGAATTTTATCCCCTTGAGAGAACCGAATTAATAATAGAGAAGTACTCAAACTGTGGACTTAAAAAACATACGCTAATCATTTACATAGTTTTCTTCATTATATCAGTATTTTTAATAAAAATATAAATTTTCGGGCATGTATTTTTTTTTTTTTAAACAACTAGAAAAAGAGTGTTGGGAGACAGAAGGTAAGACCAGAGACTTTGGACTATCCAATTTAGAATTAATGGTTGAGATTTTACTATTAGTTTTGATAATTCTTTTGTATAGAATAAGCATGATTTATTTTCTTGATAATGGATCGATTTAGAATTAATTAGGCATTTTAATAAGTATAGTTAGTTTTCAATTTGCCAAAAAATAATTAGGATTGTTACATTATTGTTTAATATTTATATTTTTTCTTTTAGTTAAACATAAAAAATCTAAGAATCATCTTTTTTTTTTTTTTTACTTTAAAAAATTATAATTGGTGTTTTATAGAGAGCTTTTATTGATTGTTCTTTGTCGGTTCAATATTGAACTAAATTAATCACTTTATTACTTGTTGTGATAACATGCAATTACGTCTTCAAATTATTAACACGACTGCAATACATTTACGAGACATTGTACGTAAAATAAGATGGAAAATACAAAGAGGGTCACTCTCTGAACTGGTTTGTAGTCTTCATTATTTGTTTAAAATCGTTGGGTGTGCAAAATCATTGGATGGTTTGTTCAATGATCTCTGGTATTTCTGCTGCGCGTAAATGCCAAAAACCAACACGGTTCGAGTTGTATAAATGCAAATATGAATCAAAATCTTGGGAGGTTTTTCGCTGAAGATGTCTTTTTGAAGATTTCGATCTTATCAGCTTCGAAAAGCAAGGGATGTACAGACAGCCAAGGACTCAGATGATTATTTACATTTCTGTGCTGACATGAAACTGAAGAGCTTCCTTGGACCTCCCTAAAAGAGATAAGACTGTCGCGGAAATGTGTCTAGAGGACAGGCCTGCTTCTTCAATCTGATCCTTGTTCGATCCGTGCTCTATGTATCTATCTGGAAGTACCATCGATCTCAACTGCAAACACAGTCGAAACAAGCACAAATTACTTCAAACCCGAGTTTCAGAACATCGTTATGCAGCTAAATTTGGATGCTTTAGTCATTCGGATGATATGATTTTACCTTGATGGGTCCATCCAAAATTCCGCTCAAGCTCAAGAAGTGCAAAACATGAGAGCCAAAACCTCCAATCGAACCTTCTTCGACAGTGATTAGGATTTCATGTTCTTTCGCCAATCGCTTTATTAGCTCTGTGTCCAAAGGTTTACAGAATCTCGCATCAGCAACTGTCACGTCAATGCCTCGAGTTTTCAGCATACTTGCAGCGTCCATGCACTGCTGTACTGTATTCCCATAGCCCAAGATAGCCACTCTAGTACCTTCAATCAGAATTCTCCCTTTTCCAACCTACAAAACATTAATTTGCCGAGTCTGTATCGATATCAGGAGGCTATTGAAACAGAAAAACTTTGTGATTGATGCAAAACCTCGAGTGGCGTTCCTTTGTTTCCAAGAGGAAGAATTGCTCCAACTCCATTTCCCCTCGGAAACCTGAAGCAGCTGGGTCTGTCATCAATGGCTGAAGCTGTAGCCACCATGTGCATCAGCTCGGCCTCGTCGGATGGAGCCATGACCACCATATTCGGCAAGCAAGCCATGAATGTTATGTCAAAAGCTCCACAATGTGTTGGTCCGTCTGCACCAACCAAACCAGCTCGATCCATGGCAAATCGCACTGGGAGCTTTTGAAGGTCCACATCATGTATAACCTACATATAAATAGTCAAAATTGATTTCAATGACAGGACTTTGACCGAAGAAATTATTATTAGTCACAATGAAGCTCATGAACTGACCTGGTCGTATCCACGCTGCAAGAATGATGAGTAAATAGCACAGAAAGGCTTGAGGCCCTCAGTAGCTAAACCGGCTGCAAATGTCACTGCGTGTTGCTCTGCAATCCCGACGTCGAAGCATCGATCCGGGAACCTCTTTTGGAAGTAGTTGAGACCTGTTCCACCCCCCATTGCTGCATGTATAGCTACGATATTGTCATCTTGTTCGGCTTCTTTTATCAGAGATTCGGCAAAGTATCGAGTGTATGGAAGAGTGGAGGATTTGGACTTAAATTGACTGCCTGTTCTTGGATCAAACTTTACCACCCCTAAATATTTGTAAATGAATAAAAGATTTAAGGGCAATAAACTATGACAAGTAAGATTTCAGATTACTAATTTTGTAGGACTTGGAGTTACCATGCATTTTATCAGCAGCTACCTCAGCTGGAGGGTAGCCCTTCCCTTTCTCTGTGATGATGTGGATCAAAACGGGCCCCGGTGCAGGCATAGCTTTCACTTTTTGAAAAATGGTGACGAGATCTTCAACGTTATGTCCATCTACAGGTCCAATGTAGTACAAACCAAGCTCCTCGAACAGAGTAGAGCCAGATGCACTTATCATACCTCTTGCGTATTCGTCTACTTTCGCTGCAACTTCATGAGTTTGCCCGCCAATTTGCTTTGTGATACTCTATGAAACACAAACTTGAAAGTTAGCTATCAAAAATCGAGAGTTTTAAAGATACGAGATGTGGGAAATCCAGGAGGATTTACTTTAGCAGCTTCACGGAGTTTACGAAATTGGGTGCTGGCTTGGAGCTTGGCTAGAGCACTGCTAAGAGCGCCAACAGGCGTTGCAGGGCCGTCAAGGGTGGCTGTGGGCAGGGAAACTTGCTTGTTATCATTCAATACGACAATCAAGTTTGCGTCTAAATATCCCGCATTATTCATCGCCTCGTAGGCTTGGCCTGCTGTCATGGCTCCATCTCCAATCACCGAAATCACATTGTTGTTCTTCCCCAAAAGATCTCTTCCCACCGCCATGCCTTACATTTTACCATCAAGTCATTGAAACAAAAAGGTTAGCTGCGTCAATAGACACCAATCAATCGAAAATTGATTAACACATAATCAATCCGGCGCCAAAAAATAAAAGTTTAGTTGAGCAAAGCAAGGCAGATTACCAAGAGCAGCTGAAATACTAGTCGAACTGTGCCCTGCACCAAAAGCATCATGAACGCTCTCATCCCGTTTTGGAAAACCCGAAAGCCCTGAAGTTTTTCTTATTGTGTGCATCCTTGATCTCCTTCCTGTAAGAATTTTATGTGGATATGCCTGAAATTACAGTAATTGCTTCATCTGAGAACCATTTACACGCGTGATGGCAATCAAAAACATGATCCAAAACAAATTCTTTTCCATCTTCTAATCATTTTGAACAGAAATTTCATATAAATTCAAAACCTGATGACCAACATCCCATATGATCTTGTCGTCTGGAGTGTTGAAGACATGATGTAATGCTACAGACAGCTCCACAACTCCTAAACTTGAACTCAGATGCCCACCTGTCTGGGAAACTGTATACACAATATCAGTTCTCAGCTCTGCTGCTAATTGCTCAAGATCCTGAAATATGTAACTCATCTTCCATAAGTATACGAAAACAAAAGTAAATGAAGAAACAAGACAGATGCTTATGATTTTCCGTCAAAAAATGTTATTTTTGTTAATTCATATGACAAAAACATGATTGTTGTTGGAAACGTCGATAGATTTTACCCGTGTAGATAGATTTTTCATGTGAATTGGGTAATTGACAGTGTCCAGTAATGGCGTCGCCGGTTTGTCGCCTGAATAGTCAATTTTCCGTCCATCTTTTGCTTCCTTGAACAGCGCATTTCCCTCGCCATCGGAGGAGCTTACAGAAGCTCTTAAACAGAACTGCAGAAAATGAAAACGAAAATGAGCGAGAGCTTGGAAATAAAACTGGAGATAGTAACCGAAAAGGGAAAAATGAGATTTTTTTAACCCTTTTCCAGCAATATTGATTCAGCCTTGCTGGTTTTATACGTGGAGGGAAAGATTGGGTTGGCTGGACGAGAGACCCAGAAACCGCCATGGCTGAGTTGATCAAGCTCTGTTTAGAGAGAAGGCTGAAGTCATTCCGGGACAGGAAAAAAAACCAGTTTTTATAGCTTACCCGACAAAGCGGGCAACAGCGGGAAATTGGAGCAGACAACTTCTCGAGGGAGATTCATCAAAATCACGAGAAATTGGGAGCCAAGTGAAAATCAGACAACAGATCATGAGATCAACTATTGAATTTTGCATGGACCAACTTATAGAGTGGCCACGTACAACAGTAATTCAAATCTTAGAATTTATTAATTAATACAGTTAATATTGTAAATGGTAAATAATTAAAACTACATTTATTAAAAAAATTGATTAAATTAATCAAAAACTTTAAAGTTAATCTTACGTAACTCTCTAATTTTGAGATCACATGCTCTCATGCAATAATAAATTATCAGCAATTTTAAAAGCCTCAACTTTTAGGTTGATATGAATTTAAATAATAGTTAGGTCGTAATCTTGGAAAATAAAAAACGTCATTACATGAAACAGACAAGTCGGCGGCTGTTTCACGTTGATACCGCTAGAAAGGGGATACCTCGACCACTCAAGCATCTAAGGGTCGGCCATCTTGGGCAGATACCTCATTGGTTTCCAAATTATGCTGTTTTGTTTCTTATCCCATGTTTTACCCATATTCTCGTGGAGTTTGAGTTTTGGAGAAGATGGATTGAATTATGAGTTGGATTGAAAGGGATGGAGTTGTTCTAGTTAGGCTTGCTTGTCCTTTGCATTCATTGTCTTCTGCTTAAAACTCGAATCTGCTGATTAAGAAGACGATCAAAGCGGTTTGGTCTGAGATTAAACGTGTCCCGAAAAAGAACTCTAGATTTTGACCGACTATTGTTGTCCTGTGTAATTCGATTATATTGCAGAGCTCAAAAGAAAGCGAAGAAGAGTCCCTTCGAGGGTTTTCTCCTCTCTATCTCCCTAGAGAATATACCACAGTTGGTGTGGTTTTATCGCGTTATAAAAGTGGAGATGGATATACGAGCGAGAGAAGATCAGAACTACGAGGTAGCCATTTTTGTACCTTCGTTCGCAACTTGGTGATCGTCTTCTTCTTTGCGAATAAAAAGGGTAAATGCGAAAAGAAATTCAAATGCAAAAAGCACCCACAGAAGAAGAATTTCATTCAAGTATTTCATCGAATAAATCATCAAAATTTGCCATAATTACAAGTTCTAGGATTTGATAAGATGGCGACGCAGCCAGAGTTCATGCATTACCATGTGGAAGGCGTCGTGTTTCATAGGAGGTGAAATCCGTTGTTGTGTTTCTGAGCCTGAAAAGCAGTCAAAAAAAAAAAAAAATCATCACTTCCTTGTAGTGGCTCAAGCGCTTTAGTTTTAAATAATATTGGAAAAACGATTACTAGGGGATTCCATTTTTTAATACAAATCTATCTTGATCATGAGCAACCAATTAAGCAGCCAGTGAATCTCTACTATGTCAATCTTGTAATTTCGAGGAAACGAATCTCTACACCTAAAAGTAAAAAATACCTCCACGGTTTAAGTAGCTAACAAGAAAATAAAGGTTTTCTTACAAGTAAAGAAAAAAGTTCATACCCGGAATACATATATAGTGGATCGAGTATGTTATACGAGCACTGTTTATGGAATTCCTCTATTATAATGAAAGACCCACCTATTAAGGAAATATCGAAAAAAAGAAAAATTTCTCTTTCATCTGTACAGCAGCAACGCCCACCTTCCTCGTTAAATGAGGAAGGCGTCTTTAATTGCTACAAAAGAAGAATTCTTCATTTGCAGGCGCCTACCTTATTATTGTTCCCACCGATTTTTATTTCCCAATAAGTGGTATCAGAGCTTCATTATTATGGCGAGAAATATTAAAATTAAAAAATTCGGCGAAAATAATTTCACATTGTGGAAATTAAAAATGAAGTGACTATTGTAGAGAAATAGAATAAAGCAGATGGAGATGCTATCATCATTTTGCATCTTACTCTAGCAGATGAAATTTTGTCAAGTATGTCAGAAAATATAACTGCCAAGCAAATATGAGACACGCTGACAAAACTATATGAGGCAAAGTCATTGCATAGTAAAATTTTCTTAAAAAGAAAATTATGTACTTTTCGAATGTTAAAGTTGAAAATGATGACTGATCACATCAATACTCTGAATATATTATTTTTTCAACTTACAGCATTGCAGCACAAAATTAACTAGAATGAACGAGCTGAACTTTTACTTCAAAGTTTGTCTGATTCTTACGACTATCTTATTACAAATTTGACCAACAATGCTACAAAGACAAAATTGATATTTAATGATATTGCAGCTGCTATTCTTAAAGAAGAAAACAGACGGAAGAACAATGAGCACTCTTCTGTGGAGGCCTTATCAATAACAAGAGAAAGATTAAAGAATGTGAGTTCTCTGGAGCCAGTACATCAAGTAAGTCAAAGTCGATGAGTGAAAAAGACATCAAGTGCTATAATTGTGGCAAAATGAATCACACAAAAAAGAATTGCTGGAAGTTGAAAAATAAACAATGCACAGAAGGTGCTAAATGAGAAACGAAGAGTACAGCTGCAACTGCCTCTGAAGGTGAAGATGTAATTATATGTGAAGATGTTGTCTACCTCATGACTCATGAATCATGTTGGTTATGTGACTCTGGTGCATCTTATCATGTTACTGCAAAATCAGAAAATATTTTACATCTTACATCAGTGGCGATTTTGGCACTGTGAAAATGGGGAACAATCGCGTGTCCAAAATAATCAGAAAATTTGACATTTGTATCCACACCAATACAGGTTGTGAGTTGGCGTTTAAAGATGTCAAACATGTTCTGGATATTATAGTAAATCTAATATCAGTTGACGCTTTTAATGATGACGGTTAAAAGAGCAAATTTGCTGATAATAATGGGAGCTCAGTAAAGGCTCACTAGTTGTAAAGAGAGAAATTAAAGAGTCTAGTTTATATGTGACTATAAAGGAAACACCAATAAAATGTTGCATAAGATGACTTGACCATTGAGGTATGATACAAAAAGCTTAGTCATATGAGCAAAAAAATGACTTCATTTGCTTGACAAGAGAGAATATCTGCCATATCTGATATATGAATATTTGCCAAATTATATTCACTGTTTCGCTAGAAAACAACACAGAATTTGCTTTCAAAATAATTTTGCATCGAGAAAACTAGAAGTGTTAGAAGTCATCTATTCAGATGTCTGTGGTCCAATGTTAATCAAAACGTTAGGCGGTGCCCAATATATGGTGATATTAATTGATGATCACTCAAGAAAAGTTTGAGTTTATGCATTTAAAACAAAAGATGAGGTGTCTAATGTTTTCAAACAGTTTCATGTTTTAACAGAGCGAGAAACTAGATAGAAGTTAAAATGCATTCGCATAAATAATGGTGGCAAATATATAGAATATTTCGATGAATATTGCAAGATGCACAAGATCATACACGAAAGATCAGTTCCAAAGACTCTTAAACAAAATGGTGTTGTAGAAAGAAAGAACATGATGATCGTGGAGAAGATAATATGCATGTTATCACAATAAAAACTTTCCAAAATATTTTGGGGAGAAGCAATGAAGACTATAATAAACATCATTAATTTATCTCTATTAGCGCCTCTGAGTGGAGAAGTGTTAAACAAACTATGAACTGTAAAAGACGTCTCTTATAATTATTTAAACGTGTTTGGATGTAGAACATTCGTTCATATTTCCAAAGATGAGAGGTTCAAACTAGACAACAAAGCTAATGAATGAATATTCCTCGGATACAGAAGTGATGCATTCAAATATAGACTTTAGGATCCGGTTGACGAGAAAATTGTCAGAAGCCGAGATGTTGTCTTCTTTGAAAATCAGATCATTGAAGACAAGAAGAAAGTTGTGGAGATCACTAATGAGCATCAAGTAAGAGTTGGTTTGGAGAAATCAACTTTGACGGTGGAGATGTTGGAGAATCTAATGATCAAACAGCTGATAATGTTAACCAAAGAGAAATAGAGATTTCTCCTGAATCAGTTACAGAACCAGAGTTAATGAGGTCAACAAGAGATTGTCGACCATCGAGAAAATACTTTGTACGAGTATGTGATGATTATTGATGGCGATGAATCTGATTGCTATGTGGAAGCTATAGAGCATCAACAAAAAAAGAACTGTTTTGATGCGATGCAAGATGAGATGAAATCATTGCATGAAAATCATACTTATGAGTTGGTTTAGCTTCTAAAGGGGGGCACTCAACAACAAATGAGTATATATGCTCAAAGTTGAAGACAAAAGTTCATAACCAAGCTATAAGGCACGACAGGTTATGAAAGGCTTTGGTCAGACGAAATGGGTTGACTTTGAGAAAATATTTTACATGTCGTGAAAATGTCATCCATATAAGTTGTACTTGGATTAGTCTCAAGTCTCAATTTAGAGATCAAACAACTCGATCTGAAGACCACTTTCTTGCAGAGAGAACTAGAAGAAGAAAATATTGAACAACTAGAAGGGAGCTAGAGACATTGACTCCATAAGATCAACATTAAAGTATTTGGTTACATTTAGAGGGGGAGAGGGAGCAGTTTCATAGAAAATTAAGTGGCAAAAATTAGTGGCTTGATCTATAACAGAACCCGAGTTTATTGTAGCGACAGAAGCATGTAAAGAAATTTTGTGGATGCAAAAATTTCTGACATAATTAGGCCATCAACAAGATAGATATATCTTGTATTGTGACAGTTAAAGTGCTATTCATTTGAGCAAAAAACCCGAGCTTTCATTCAAAATCAAAACACATAGATATCAAGTATCATTGGATACGAGATGTGTTGGATAACAAGCAAATATATTTTTAGAAGATTCACAGGGATGACAATGGTTCAGACATGATGACAAAGACATTGCAAAAGAATAAGCACGAATTCTGTAGAAGCTCAACAATATTGGTGATATCTCATCATAAGCCGGGAGGGAGAGATTTGTGGGGTCATAACATTATAATGAGAGACCCACCTATTAATGAAATGCAAAAAGAACAGAAATTTCTCTTCCTTTTTTACCGCAACAACGCCCACCTTTTTTGTTAAATGAGGAAGGTGTCTTCAATTGCTGCAAAGGAAGAATTCTTCCTTTGCAAGCGCCTACCTCATTTTAAGGAAGGCGTCCCCTTGAATTCTTTATAAATAGAGGCTTCAAGCATATGTTCGAACGTTCGGAGAAGAAGAGAAAAAGTTCTTCAGTGAAGAAGGAGAGAATAGTAGATAGATGATTATTTCAAGGGAGAGAAAAGAAAAAGAGTGAGGGAAAATAGGTGAGGTACTTTTGAGTACAGAAAAAATTTTAAAAGAGGTGATTTCTTTTAGTGAATATTTTCTAGAATATTCGATAGTTAGAAATATTGTAAATCTTATGAGATCTTTCTGAACTCGGTTCTCGTAGTTTTTCTTGATTTAGGTTTCTACATAAAAATTCTCGGTGTTCATTTTACCTATTATTTCTCTTACTTCTTAGCTGTTATATTTAAAGGGCGTGGAAAAATATTTTTGGTATTTCTCATATCGTATATGTTATCGTTTTTCATACTGCTTATTTAGTGATATAATTGTACTGTATAAATGAATTCTGTATAGTAGACTAGATTTTAAATGAGATTGTTTGTGATTGCTTCAGCCTTCCTGAGAACTTACTTGAAAATATCATTCTGTCTAATAAAACTGTTATGAGCAGTATTTTTTTAAAATTATAACAACGATATTATTATTGTTCTTACGTATCTTTATTTCTCATTGTTGAGTTGGGAACAACATGGGCATATGCAAAATTTAGTCATGTAAAACCTATGTTGATATACAAGATGTTGGTAGCTCTGCTAATCCGGTTGTTTGAAATGTCAAGTTCAGTGTCATTCTGCCACAGCTCGGCGAGTACAACTCTAATTTTTGAGTTTCTATGGCCAAGCCCAAAATCCAAGCGTAGTCCTGCAAAGAACCCTCGTTATCTTTGGATCTTCTGTTCGGAAATGGCTCTCTCTGACATTCTGGAAGAAAAAGCCTTAACTTGCATATTTTCCGGTTAGCTTCCTGAGAGTCTGATAAAAAGTGTTGGGATCACCATCTGGGTATATGTAAACCTTGAATCTGTGCTCCATCTCCGCATAATTCAACCTTAAAACTTCGGCAAAATGATAAATCTCTAAAACCAGCTCCCCAACGACATCATAAGCATTGCCCACTTCAACAGACACTTTCTGAAACGAAAACCAAATCCGAGATAAGAAAAGCTAAAGTAAGCATGGAATGCAGGAAAATCGTTCAGGGAAAAAGAAATTAATTGGGTGAGTACCTGAGGAGTGGGCGAGGAGAAAGTAGATGAGCGGAAGGAATTGAGGGAGAGAAAGTGAAGGAGACAAGGGTGAGAATTGCGAGAGTGAAGAGAGAGCCTCTGAGAGAGCAAAAGGCCAGAGCAAAAGGCCACATGCAAAATAATTGCATGTGAAATACTGAAATTATAAATTCAACGTGTGTTTTGGCAAGCTGCTAAATCAATAATAACTGTGAATTACATTTAATTTGACTCACCAAATTTATATCACGTGATAAAATAATTTTTTGCATATTCACATAAATTTTAAAACCATTATTTTTATATTCTTGATATACAAAATTATAATGAATATAATAACTAATTTTAACTTTGAAATGTTGGTATAATTCCTAAACTACTGTAATTTTTCTGCACTTGTTGATTTTGTAAGCACAAATTTTAGTTGTATTTCTTAATCTTGAACCATGTCTCACAATAAATTATTATTGACTTTTTTTTAGGCTTCTAAACATCTTACAGAGTTTCTCGTAACCAAATTGATTAACAAAAAGCGTCTAATGTTGCAATATTGTTTTAGCTGAAGATAAACCCACTCTCTCTCTTGTTTTCTAGGACCAAGAATTTGGATTTGAACCAAAACAAAAAAAACATATCATGACTTGCTTTTTCAATCGTCCATATATCACGGCTGTAATTACATCCAATTAAAGTGCAATCGTGTTCTCTACATTTAATTTTATAGGATTTCATATCTTCCAAAAATCGTAAAATTTACTTTTCAGTAAAGAAGTGAACTTGACTTACTTCATTCATGAATCTTGAAATAATATTTGACTAAATAATTGAAATGTGATGTATTCTTTAGGTACAATAATGATCCAACAAGACTCCAATAGATTGATACATTAACCTTTTGTACATCAATGATAGTCTTTTACTGTTTTTCCATGTTGAATTTTTTAGTGAATCTTCAACATATTTTTCCTGCGAGATGAAAACTTTTTTTTTTTTTTTTTTTCTGCTTTACTTGGATCTAAGAAAATATTATCTTTTTGGAATCTTCGACCATAAGGAGACTGATGACAACATAGATTTGTTGTGCTTGACCCATACTTTAGGTTGAGACTATATAAGAATTTTATTTATAAAAAAAATCTTAGAGTGATAACAAAAAGAAATATGAGAGAAAAAGAAGCAAAACGGTCTTGGATTTTTTAGGAACAGCTGGACGATAATTCTGCTTTCTCAAGATTCAACTATTGGATCGTTTGAAATTTTAATAGTGGGTTCGCGACATATAAAGGTACATTCACAATGGTGGTGATCATATTTTGTGCTTTTTAAGACTGTCGAGTAGTGTAAAAACGAGATTGTAGTTTTGTACCTTATATTTATCCCCTCTTGTTTTTTGTTGTGTTCCAAGATTGTTGTTTGATCTTGATGAAATTATTGTATGCCTTTAGTTTAATGATCTAGAGAGAACTTTGGTTGTACCCATTATTTGTGATATAGTGGAAGATTTAATTAAGCTGCCTACAAGTCTCGTGATTTTTTGCTCTCTATTTTGAGGTTTTTTCACGCTAAAATTAGTGTTGCGAATCTCATTAATTTTTGGGTGATCTATTATCGCTAATTGCTTTTAGTTAATTTTTTTTTCCTATTTAATTACACAAAGAGAGAAAAATGTATTTTATTTTGCTCTACATTCTTGTGTCGAAAGTATTAGTATTTTTCTCAACAAGTGGTATAAGAGCAAGGTTATTTTGGTGGTTAATCTTGTGCTTGTCAAATGGAGGAATCTAGTAACAATAGCAATACTATGATTAAGCTCACAACTATCAATAACTCGACTTGGAAGTTGCGATTGGAAGACCTATTATGTTGTTTGGATTATGAGGACACATTTTTTGGGAGATTAGGGCAAACCAAACGAGATGTTTGAAAAAGATTGGACCAAGTTGAACACAATAATCGTTAGCAAAATTCGACAGTAGATTGATAATAATGTTTATCAGTATGTTGAGAATAGATAAACACAAGCAAGTTTTAGGAGATTCTAAGGGAGTTATATGAAAAGAAGAATACTCAAAATAAAAGTTTTCTTTTCAGGAAATTGATGCATCCCCGATACACAGATGAAACTCCAGTTTATGATCACTTGAATGTTGTTTAGGCAATTCTGAATTAGTTGTCAATACTTGACATGAATCTAGATGATGAGACGGATGCTTTGTGTTTGATTAGTTCATTAATTGACAGTTGGAAAACTCTTGTTATTTATTTTAGAAATTCCGCTCTAGGTGGTGTTCTCATTATGAATATGGTAAAACAAAGTATGTTGAATGAAGAAAACAGAAGAAAGGAGCGAGGGCTAACTACGCAGACTCAAGTGCTAGTTTAAGAGAGACGACATAATAGCAAGAGTAACCACCAGAAGAGCCATGACAACAATGACAAATCACGAAGGAAGTCTCAGACAATAAATGACTTCACTTGTTTCCACTGTGACAAGACAGGGCACAAGAAATCTCAGTTCAGAAAATGATTGAGAGGACAAAAACAAAATAAAAAAGGCAAACACAAGATAAATTATGCTAATACCACAACAGTTGTAGATGGAGATGAGACTATTACCTGCGATGATAATAGTATTAACCTCCCAGTCAGGATCCTCATTGGGTAGTTGGTTCTAGTGCTTATTGGGTAGTTGGTTCTAGTGCTTCATACCACGTTAATGCTCGACGTGATGTGTTTTCTTCATATAGTGATGGGGATTTTGGTCATGTGAAGATGGGAAATGATGCATAGTGCAGGATCGTAGGCATGGCTGATGTCTACATGAATACTGATGTCAAATGTCGATTGTGTCCGAAAAATGTAAGACATGTTCTTGATATTTATCTAAATGTGATCTCCACCTGTGTACTTGATGACGAGGGATACCGTAGTCAGTTTGGTGAAGGTAAGTGAAACTTCATTAAAGGGTCGTTGGTGGTCACCAAAGAAAAGAAACACAATTCTCTTTATTTGGTGCAAGCTAAGTCTTACAGGGGAAAGTGAATGCAGTTGCTCACTCATTTACTCAACTATGACATATGCGTCTTGGACACATGAGCAATAATGGTGCGCACAAACTTTCTAAAAAATAGATAATTCCTTATTTGAAGCCTACAGAATTAGAGGTATGCACTCATTGTTTGGATGGTAAACAACACAGGATTTCTTTTAAAACTTTACCACCATCTACAAGCCCTAATGTGTTAGACTTAGTGCATACTAATATTTGTTTTATGGACAGTACGAGTTTTGGTGGTGCTCGTTATTATATTACCTTTATTGATGATCATTCTAGAAAGGTGTGGCTTATATTTTGAAAACTAAAGATCATGCTTTAGGTTTCTTTAAAATCTTTTATGCGTCAATTGAGAAAAAATATGGCAAGAAGTTGAAATGTGTCTGCTCAAATAATGGTAGTGAATATAGATGGTCATTCAAAGAGCATTGTAGAACTCATGAGATCAAGTTTAAGAAAATAGAGCAAAATGCTTCAACATAATAGAGTTGCAAAGATGATGAATAACACAATTAATGATAGGATTAGTTGTATGCTCTCTCATGCAAAGCTACCGAAATCCTTTTGGAATGAGGTAATGAGATTAGCAGTTGAATTGGTAAATCTTTCACCTTCAGTTCTTTTGAATCATGATATGCCTCAGTGGGTATAGTCAGAGAAAAATGTTTCATATGGCTACTTGAGAGTTTTTGGCTGCATGACATTTGTGTATATTCCTAGAGATGAAAACTCTAAACTTAATAGTAAAACGAGACAATGTATTTTCATTGGGTACAATCATGAGGAGTCTGGGTACAAATTTTGGGATCCAACCAACAAGAAAGTTATCAAAAGTAGAGATGCATTTTTTTTGGAAGATCAATCCATTGTAAACTTTGATAAGATAGAAAAAACAGAATCTAGCTATGAAGAGAAAGTTGAATCAAGTATAGTTTGTTCTCCTACAGGGCCTATTAATGATAAGAGAGATGCACAGATGGATGATCTCCTTGTAGCAGATAACGAACCAGTTGAAGAAAACCTAGAATAGCACTAGTTGAGCCTTAGTTGAGAAGATCCATCAGAGAAAGAGAACATTTGAGAAAATATTCTACCAGTGAGTATATGTTGCTCACTGAAGGGGGGAGAACCAAAGACTGATGAAGAGGTTTTGTCGCATGAGAAGAAAAATGAGTTGTTGTGTGCAATGCAAGATAAGATGAAGTCCTTGCATGAGAACAGTACATATGACTTAGTGAAACTACCAAAGAGAAACAGAGCTTTAAAAAACAAGTGGGTGTTCAAATTGAAGTTAGAAGAAAATAACTTACAACCAAGGTATAACGCAAGACTGGTGGTGAAAGGATTCAATCAAACTAAAGGTATTGACTTTGATGAGATTTTCTCGCTTGTCGTGAAAATGAGTTCAATCCAAGTTGTTTTGGGACTTGCCGCTAGTTTTGACTTGGAGGTAGAACAACTTGATTTAAAGACAATTTTCCTTTGTAGAGATTTAGAGGAAGAGATCTATATGGAACAACATGAAGGCTTTAGAGCTAATGAGAAAGAAAATCTTGTCTGTAGGTTAAGAAATAGTTTATATGGGATTAAGCAAGCGCCAAGAGATTGATACAAAAAGTTCAACGCTTTTATGGAAGTGAATGTGTATAGTAAGATTACTTCCGATCATTGTATTTCTATAAAGAAATTCTTTGACTCTATGATTCTCTTGCTATACATCGATTATATGTTGATTGTTAAACATGATGCTATTAAGATATAAAACTGAAGAAAGAGCTTAGCAAATCTTTTGTCATGAAGAATTTACGTCCAGATAAACAGGTTCTTGGCACGAAAATTGTTCATGACATGAAGAATAACAAACTATGATTATCTCACGAGAGGAACATAAAGAAAGTTCTTGAGGGATTTAACATAAGCAATGCGAAGCCTGTTGTATCTCCACTTGCAGGTCATTTTAAACTGATCGTTAAACGATATCCTACAAGTGAGAATGAGAAACAAGAGACGAAGAAAGTGCCTTATACATTCGCACTGGGTAGTTTAATGTATGTCATGGTGTGTATAACACCAGATATTGCTCATGCAGTCAGTATTGTTAAGCGTTTTCTTTCTAATTATAGAAAAGAGCATTGAGTAGCAGTAAAATGGATTCTCAAGTATATTAGAGGTACTTTCAATGTGTGTTTGTGCTTTGAAAATGGTAAGCATGTGTTAGATGATTTCAAAGATGTAAATATGGTTGGCGACATAGACTCAAGGAAATCTACATCATGGTATATGGTTACTTTTGCAAGGCGACAAAGACTCAAGGAAGTCTACGCCATGGTATATGGTTACTTTTGCAGGGAAAACTGTTTCATGGCAATTTAAACTCCAGAATTGTCTTTCTTTGTCAACAATAGAGGCCGAGTATATTGCAATTATAGAAACTTGTAGATGAAAAAGTTCTTACAAAAATTGGGTTATGAACAATATAAATTAGTTTTATATTGTGACAGTCAGAGTGCAGTTTACCTTAGCAAGAATTCCACTTTTCACTCACGTACACAACATATGTGAGATATCATTGAATTCGTGAATTGTTGGAATCAATGAAACTACATCTCGAGCAGATTCGTACCAGTGAGAATGGATCGGATATGACGACGAAAACTTTGCCTAAAGAGAAGCTTAAAACTTGCGGGAAACAAGCGGACGTGCCAGAGCCCAATATATGAGCTAAGGGGGAGATTTGTTGGGTCGGCCTATATTTTTTGCTGAGACTATATAAGGGTTTTGTTTCTAAAGAAAACGAAGCAAAATGGATTTGCGGATTTTTTAGAAGCAGCTGGACGAGAATGTTATTTTCTCAAGATTCAACTGTTGGATCATCTTGAAATTTTTACGGTTGATTCAAAACATACAGAGGTACATTCGGAATGGTGGCGATCGTATTTTGTCTTTTAAGACTGTCGAGTAGAGTAAAAACGAGACTGCATTTTTGTACTATATTTATCCTCTCTTGTTTTTTTGTTGTGTTCCAAGATTTTTTTTTTTTTTTTTGTTGATAAAATTATTGTATGCCTCTAGTTTGATGATATAAAGAAAACTTTAGTTGTACCCTTTATTTGTGATGGAGTGAAAGGTTTAATTAAGCGGCCTACGGTTCCCGTGGTATTTTACTCTTTATTTTGAAGATTTTCCATGTTAAAATTGGTGTTATGAATCTCGTTAATTTTTGAGCATCTATTATCACTTATTGTTATTGGTTAATTTATTTTGCCAATTTGATTACACAAAGAGAGAAAAATGTATTTTGTTCTGCTGTGCATTCTCAGTGACGAGAGTTGGTATTTGTCTTTTTCTCAACAAAATTAAATCATCAACCTAAAGACAAATAGCGGGAAAGACACTTAGTATCTCCTTTCTGTGTGTAAAAGTTAGTTCATTTGGACTGCTTTGAAAAATATTTTCATATAAAATATTTGTCGATCTTCATTTTATGCTCCAAATGGTTGCTATCTTTGTGTCTAAAACTTGCAGGCAAAACTTTATTTAGTCCTCGTCCATGGACTAATATGTTCTTTTCTTTTGACAAGGAAGCTTCGTAGTTTTTCACGTACACCTCTTCTTCAAGCTCTCTATTTAAAAGTACATGTTTGACATCAAGCTAGTAAACTCTAATTCCAACTGAGCCGCAATGGCTAGTGCTGGCGAATCGTTTTGCATTGATACCAACCTCTTGTGAATAACCTTTGGTTTTTGTTAGTAGATGAACTCTGTGTTTTGGATATTTTAATATTCATTTAACTTTGTTTTAAACTCTAACTTAGTCTTACGACATCTTTTTCTTTTGGACATGCTCAAGCTCCCCAGTATTTTTTTTTTCTTTATGATGATATTCATCTTAGCATATGGTGAATTAAAGTTATAATTCTTGTAGTTTCAAAGTTCTTGAACTGTCACTCAATCTTAAATTTAACCAAAAATGACACGTAGTTTGATTTTTCACGTAGAACGGATGTCATGTGAGCAATTAAGTGAATTAAAATTATTTGGATCAACAAACCAAATCGAATTATTTTTTCTCATGTTTCTTCTTGAAAAATCTCTTCTCTCTCTTTCTCAGTGCGTAACTTTGTCGGCATTTGATTTGCAAACCCTCATTTAGTTGGTTTTATGTCTCTTCGATTCACGTCTGAGTAAGCGATAATCTTTTGGCTGTATAATTTGTTTCAAGTGTTGAAATAGTTTTTTTTAAGTCTGATGATTGGATATAATTTGGCTAAAAAATGATTAAACTCTACTAATACTAACCATCTCAATATCTTTATTATAAGTAATCCTCATGCATAGTCATAAACTATTTGGAAGAAAAGGCAAAAAAGCAAGCAAGATGTAGGGATTTGAAAGAGGAAGCACTCCTGATTTTATTTAGTGCATGGAGGCTTTAGCTAAGCGCTGGCCTTCAAGGTGTTGCCCACGTCAAGGACGAACCGGTATTTCACGTCTGCTTTCAGCATCCGAGCCATGGCTTCATTCACGTAGTCCATCTTAATCACCTCCACATCCGCTGCGATGCCATGCTTCGCTGCAAAATCGATCATCTCCTGTGTCTCCTTCATTCCTCCAATGCAACTACCACCCACTAATTTCCTTCCTGTAATTCCACTTCACTTGTTATTCACCTACTTATAGCTCTGTAGAATTTATTATGAAATGTGCAAATAAATGTATAAATGATTAAATTATTTTAAACTTAATAAATTAAATTTTGGAATAGTTAGTAAATGATCATAGTATAAAAACTAGAAATATCAATTTTGAATCTCAACGTAATCAAAACTAATCTCAATAAAAAAAGAAGCCAGAGTAAATTCAAAGTTTTTGAAATTACTGATAATTTATAAAAGTTTAAATTGTGTTTCCATACATACATACCCATGAGCAAGGGGAAGGCCGGAAGCTCCAATGGCTTCTCCGGAGCACCGACCATGACAAGCTTCCCATGTGGCTTCAGCAAGCCAAGCAGCGGCACAAGAGGGTGGGCAGCGGACACAGTATCAATGATACCATCAAACGTGCCCATTTCAGCCTGTAAAACATTGGATTGTTCGTTCAAAGCTATCTTTTTCACCCTCTACGGTCATTAGTGAATGAAGAGTAAGTACCTGCAATTGGGTCTGGTCCCGGCTAACCAAAAAGGAGTCAGCGCCGAGACGTTGAATAGCCTCCTCTTTCTTAGTAGGGGAAGTACTAATCACAGTGACCTTCGCACCAAAAGCCTTGGCAAACTTGACGCCCACATGGCCGAGCCCGCCCAGGCCTGCTATACCGATATGCATGCCGGGCTTGTCGAGGCCGTAATATCTCAACGGGCTATAAACGGTGATGCCAGCACAGAGGAGCGGTGCAGATGCTTCGAGAGAGAGGCCGTCTGGGATGCGGACAATGAAGTGTTCATCGGCCACCATGTGGTCGGAGTAGCCTCCGTACGTGATCGTTCCATCAGTGTCTTTTGCTGCATAGGTGAGAATCATTTTGGGGCAGTAGTTTTCGAGGTCTTGCGCACAGCTGCCACAAGATCTGCACGATCCTACCATGCAACCCACGCCCACTCTATCTCCAACTTTGAATTTTTCTACTTTCTTCCCAACCTCTGTCACTATTCCCACTATTTCATGCCTGTTCGACCATTAACGAACGTATTCAAGTTCCTTTTTCAAGATTTTTCACTAAATCTTTGAAGGGCTGGTCCATCTTGTTTCTTAAATTAATGGGTTTTTTCATGAAAATGATTTGGGTTTTATTTAATCCTTCCCATCATAAATTAAAGTAAATCTGGTTGAAAAAAGAAAAGCTGTATTTACTGAGAAACCCAAATCAAAATGAAAAGATTAGTTTTCTACAACAGAAAGCATACCCAGGAACAAGAGGATAGACGGAACTGCCCCATTCATTTTTCACCATGTGAAGGTCGCTGTGACAAATTCCACAGTAAAGCACTTTGAACGCCACATCTTTCTCACCCGCCTTCCTGTTCGTCAAAACCATCCAAACCCAGAAACACAAAACAGAAAGCGTATTAACTCCGCCGCAAGAGGAAGAAGATGAAAAAAAGCACGAGGAAGAAGAAGACCTTCGAGAGAAATGGAAAGGGGAAAGAACGCCAGAGGTGTCTCTGGCAGCCCATCCACAGGCCTTGTTTGGGTGCTCTGTCTCCGGTGACTTCGCCATTCTCTCTCTCTCTACGTCCTCGTCCTGCAATCTGGGAGGCGTCTCAGGAAGGCGAAGAAACTTATGTAGTGACGCGAGAGCGAAAGGCGCAACTGTTTGGACGCATTCTTATCATTGCCTGCCGTGCTCTTATACACGTGCTTCATGGAGGTGGGGCCCACTCGAAGGGGCATGTTAGAATATAAGAATGAAAAATAAAATTATTTTATTCATTAATTTAATAAATTTAGACCATTTATATCCACCTTTTTAGGAAGTACACCGGCTAAAACAACACAATATAAGTTCATACCCATTTATATCCACCCCTTCTATGATCTAATTACCAAGTTAAATGTGCGGTCAAAGTTTTCATTTCATTTTATGAGCTGTCACATAATTACTTTAACAATAAAACTGAGTTAAAATACATATAATTAATCTTTCAAGAAGAAAAACGAGCGTAATGATTGTATCGATCTTAATGAAACGAGCTTGGCGAGTCGATTGGGGATAAAACACCAAACTTATTCAATTTTACGCTACTTATATCTAATAATAATATTTTTTTTTTTTTTAAATTTTAATATACGGTTAATTGATTTTATTAATATAATTTTTATTTTAATATATATCACAAAAATTATATTCCCAATTGCTACCACCATCAAACAAACCGTGCTTGAAGTTGTACTCTCATTTTATCAAATCATTAAATAATTGAGATTTATGACCTCGTACCGATATGGACCATGTTAGGCCACATGAAGTTGTGACAGCCCACTAGACCAGGGAAGAAGAAGATGACGAACGCTGACTAGTCACAAAGTCAAAACATTATTTCATAGGAAGATGTAAACTATAGGCTTAAATTTGCAACAAAATAAATGTATACTTAGGCCTGCCCCCTCACCAAGGAAATTGCAGAATTGCCCCGAATACAAGGAAATTGCCCCCTCACCAAGAATACACATCATCTCTTATTTATATTTTCTCATTTTTTTTCTGTTTCTCTATTATTCTTTTTTTTTTTAACAGCTCACTCAATATAACAAATAATACAATATTAATAAAAAAAATAAACCTCTGCAATATTAGAAAGAATAAACTACAAAATCTACACCAATATTAACAATCTGCTCTTTGGTACAAATTTTGAACACCTCTACCTTGTTATTCAGAGCTTATGGATTATCTTGCCTAAATTGGCCTTACTCTATACCCACCATGCTTAAATAATATTTAAACTTAGCAATTATAAGAAATTTGGCAAGAACATCTGTAAAATCAGAGAAATTTTAAATGTTTTTCGAGATCAAGGCATTCGATTGACTCGAATTGTTGTTACACGTCGGCATTTGACCATATGTATTTTTTCTATGACAAATTGATCAAAGTTGTGACCTTAATTTGATCGTGATGTTAAATTTTCAAAATTTCGTGCTTAGATATATTTTACCTTCGGGTTTGATCGAGTCGGCCCATTTGGTTTCATTTAGGTGGACTGTTTTTGTTTAGAAATCTATGTCTGTATCGCCAATTTCTTATTCACTTATGTGTTGCTCGTACGGATCATTCACGATCGACTTGTAGGTGTCCGATTGAATTTTTGGGATTTCCCCTTACTTCATTGAAATTTTCCTTGTTTTGTTCGACACGTCGGGGTTGTACGTGTGTTGTTCGGGTTTTGACGCAGTTAAATTTTCCTTGTTTTGTTCGCCAATTTCTTATTCGCCTATGTGTTGCTTTTTTTTTTTTTAATTTTAAACCTTAAACTATCTGGTTTTTTTTTTAATCTCAAAGTTTATTATTCATCGGTACAAACTTTAAAGTTTCGAAAATAAACAATTTAAACCTTATAGATTGGTCTGGGAGAGTGGCCGCCGCAGGGAGGTCGACCGGCCAAAGACTGGATGGGAGAGTGGCCGTCAAGTGGAGACCGGCCAGCCTCCACTTTTCCACCAACAAAACTCGTGACTTTAGTCACGGGTTTTATCGTGGACCGGCCAGTCTCCTCACTAAACTACAAAACCTGTGACTTTGTCACCGATTTTGTCACGGCTAAAGAGGCCAGCCTCTCTCCCCTTGTTTTCTGCTCGCCAACCGGTAGCTGAATCTCAGCTTGATTGATGATCTTCATAATTAATCCCTCGTACTGGAGATTCATCCCGAGTGCTTGTTCAACCTCACGCATATGACTTAAAATCAAGAAGTCATGGTCAAAAGACTTCTCATTGCATAACTTCTCTATGACATAGAGGTCAATGCAGCTCACGAAATATCAATGTCTCTCTCGCGACAGAAGGGTGTGGGCTAGTATGTTGCGAAGAACCCGACCTCCAACATTCAAATCTCTAGTTCGTGGCTTGACCAACACCTCGATGTTGGAATTGATATGAATTTCTCACATAAACTCTACTTACTCGGGCATTGAGAAAAAATGACAGTCTTTGGAAGTATGATGATATTGCTCTGCAACTTCTTCGATGACAAACTCCAGCACTTCATTCAGCGTCTCTGGACGTATCATAAACTCTGTACTAAGGATATACGTTCTTATACGAGTCAAAACTCAATCTCTCTCTGTTGCTGTCAAGTTCACATGGAACAAACGAATTTCTCATAGATATGACCCCTTAATGTACACACTCTGCATCCCCAACGACTCCCACCTTGTAAAGTTGATAGTCATACAATGACTAACTGAGCGTTTGCCCAAATCTCGCTCAAATTTCTCTTTACACTCTTCATTCCGAAATTCCATGGCGTTTGCGCTAGTCCAGCTAACTGATCTACTTAAATCAACATTTATTTTCGTCGCTAGTTGAGCGTTTGCATAAATCCTTTTCAAATATATTAGTCTAAAACATGTATTATTATAATGAGATAATAGAAATGAAAAATACAGTAATATTTACTCCAATAAAATTGTGAATACATAGAAAGGAATAAGAATTAAATTGATATAAATTATAACTTATGAAAAATAATAACATATTTAATCTTAAAATTTATTATTTAAATAATACAAAATAAATAGGATAACACATTTACATTGAAATCTTGATAAGATCAACCCAAATTATAAAAAGAAAATTTAGACCTACCCATGAACACCGAGACATATCGCCGGAGCAAGAATAATAGAAAATATTGAGAGATTTTATATTTGTATAAAATGTAATAATAACAAAAAATATAAGTTAACTAAAATAAAAAATAACTAATATATAAAATTTTATTATAATATTTTTACGTTAATATAATAAAAAATATTAAAATAAAGATTATGTAATTAATAATAACGTAATAAAATATAAAAAAAATGTTAAAATTCAATTAATTAACTCATAAAGTTAAAATATTGAAAGTACTGATTAAGATAATTCTCAATAAATATCACTCTTGACAATCTACTTAGACAAAATTTCCTTTCCAATTAAGTTTCGAAGAAAGCTTAGAGGATCGCTAACGGTATACTTAAATTCCAGTTTGTTAAACAGAACTTATGTACACAGTACAATTATAATTTTATTATGAGCGATATGAGAAACGATAACAAATGTGATCCAATTAACTATAGTATTATAGATAAATATCTAATAAAAAAAAAACAAACTTCATACATAGCCAATGAACACGGAGAAATATCGCCGATGAGAGCAAAATGTCGTCATTTATATAGAAAAAAAATATTAAAAATAAATAAAAAAAATAAAATGTCTATATTATTTTAAATTTCTAAAGTAAATGATAAAAAAAAAAAAAAAAACTTCATATCTAGCCGTAAACGTAGAGAAATATCGCCGGAGTACAGAACTAGTTGAAAGAATATTGAAATTTTCATGGGTGTTGAAAATGAGGGAGTTTAAACAGAGGGAGAGGTCGGCCGGTCTAAGTTACGGATTTTGTAGTTTAGCAAGGAGGCTGGTCAGTCCAACCTTTAAAACGACAAAATTCGTGACTAAAATCACAGGTTTTGCAGGTGGAAAAGTGGAGGCCGGCTGGTCCAATTTCCGTCCAATCTTTTAAGGTTTAGAGTCACGGTTTTGTCAAAGAAAAAGGGAGGTCGGCCGGTGCACCTGGACCGGTCGGCCTTCCCTCCGCGGCTACTCCCTCAAATCGGTCTATAATGTTTAAATTAATTATCTTAAAAAATTTAAAGTTTAGTTAGATGAATATTGATTATTTGAGTTTAAAATAAAAAAAACCTATAGAGGTTTAAAAAAATAAAGCCTATATATACATACATACATACACACAGAGTTAAATGAATAACTATGTATATATTATTACTTTTTTATTTTATCAATTATAATAATATAATATTAAATTTAAAATAAATTAAAAGGTTTTTTTTTATTTTAAATTTTAAAGTATTATTTTTTAAAAAATTCTTAAAATTTACTATTCATCCAACCAAACTTTAAAGTAACGAAAATAAACAATTTGAACCCTAGAGATAACGGCCGGTCCAATTGGACTGGCCGTACTCTTCGATTTTATTTAAACATTTAATTTAACTCTAAAAATAATTAACTAAAATTACAATAAATTGTACAAGTTTTATTAAATCACGAAATTTTAACATATTTAGACCAAACCATAAGAAGAGAATTTAAAAATTTGCGTGATATTTTAACTCTTGTACGATTTATTATAATTTAACTATAAAATAATTAACTAAAATTACAATAAATCGTAAAAATGTTATAAAATTACGAAATTTTACCCTATGTAAACCAAGTCATGAGAAAAGAATCAGGAAATTTACACAATTTTCTAACATTTGCTCGATTTAATGTAATTTAACCCTAAAATAATTAACTAAATTTATAATAAATTGTACAAGTATCATTAAATCACGAATTTGAAATTTTTTTTGATTTTATAACACTTTCATGATTTATTTTAATTTAATTTTAAAATAATTAACTAAAATGATAATAAATAGCATGAGTGTATTAAATCACGAAAAGTTTTAAATATGTAAACCAAATCATGGGAAAGAAATCTAAAAATTTGTGTAATTTTCTAACACTTACAAGATTTTTTGTAATTTAACACTAAAATAATTAACTAAAATTACAATAAATTATATAAGTGTTATTAAATTATGAAATTTGTACCATAGATAGACCAAATTATAGTAAGAGAATTTAAAAAATTTGCGTGATTTATAACACTTGTACGATTTATTGTAATTTTAATTAATTATTTTAGCGTTTAATTATAATAAATCGTGCAGATGTTAGAAAATCACACAAATTTTCAGATTTTCTTCCTATGATTTAGTTTACATATCGTAAAAATTTTGTGATTTAATAATACTTGTACAATTTATTATAATTTTGGTTAATTATTTATATGGTTCTCGTTTAAAATAAAAATGGAGAGTCGTATCTCATGGTTTAAATTATTTATTTATGATATTTTAATATTTGATTAGATTAACAATAAACTTTAAGAATTTTTTAAAAATATCATTGATTTGTGGTTTTTAATTTAAAATTTTTTTTTTTAATTAAATAAAAGAAAAGAAGAGAAACTTTCTTACAGCGCTGCAAGCAGGGGAGGGTCGAGAGAAAGTGAGCAAAGGAGAGAGGGAGAGTGGTCGTTGGTCTATCATCTCGTCGATTTTGGTCCCAAAATATTCCTCTCGCAATGCTCGTCAAGTCTCGTGAAGGAAGTTTCCGCAGCAAGTTGACTATTCTTCCCGATTTCCCCCTTGAGCGTTAGGATTTAATTATAATAAATTGTGCAAATGTTAGAAAATCACGCAAATTTTCATATTTTCTTTCCATGATTTGGTTTATATATCGTAAAAATTTTGTGATTTAATAACACTTGTACAATTTATTATAATTTTAATTAATTATTTATAGGTTTCTTGTTTAAAATAAAATTGGAAAGCCGTATCTCATGGTTTAAATTATCTATTTTTGATAGTTTAATATTTGGTTCGATGAACAGTAAATTTTAAGGATCTTTTAAAAAAAATATCATTGATGTAAAGTTTAAAATTAAAAAAAAATATTAAATTAAATAAAATAAAAGAAGAGAAATTTTCTCATGACGCTGCTTGCAGGGGAGGGTGGAGAAAAAGTGAGCAAAGGAGAGAGGAAGAGCGATTGGTGGTCTATCATCTTGTTGATTTTGATCCCAAAATGTTCCTCTTGCAATGCTCTTCAACTCTCGCGAAGGAAGTTTTCGCAACAAGTTGACAATTCTTCCCGATTTCTCCCTTGAGCGTTTGAATATTTTGGGTGTTTTCGTTCCTCCGCCTAAAAACTCCGTTCACATTGGATTTTTGGTATTTTTCTGGGTTGGGAAATGTTGTTGGTGTGAGAATAAAGGGTGAAATTAGGGAGGACTGACCGGAAATGGTCGACCGAATTCGCAGCTCCGTCGGCACTGGGATATGAGGACTAGCTGGGTCTAACCTTAGGCTCCACAGGCCCGGCCCTAGCCCGGTCAAGTGCCAACCCAAACCCAAGGTCAGCCCAGGGCTAGCTTAGGGCCAAGGCGAGGCCTAGACGGCTAGGCAGGACTGGACTGGTTGGATCCGGTCTTGGTCCAATTTTTCTCGATTTTTCTATTTTTTCTCGTTTTTCTATCTTTCTTCATCCTTTCTTTTTTGGATTTTCAACGGGATATGTTTCGTGTTTTTAAACATTTTGACAAGAACCTTGACAATATTTTTGGACAGTCAAACAATGTCAGAAAACTTCTTGGACTGTATTACTGACACGTTTTGGCGTTACGGCGTTATGCATGCAAATAGAGGTAAAATCTTAAATCCTTTGCGTTTGAGTTAGAGCCTTGTTAGATACAAATGTTTGCATAGTGTATGTTTAAATTTGGGGCTTAAAGTGGAATTTTTAAGGTTTTGAGAGTTGAGTGTGCAACATCAAAATTTTTCGATTTTGTCAATGTGGCATGTTTGAATCGACTACTCGTTCATTAAATCGTAGGATGTTACAGTTAGGGTTCTTAGTCCTGGTTTGGAAGACCCATTTCATAGCCTATGTTGGATTGGAGATTTAGATGTTAGTTTTTTACGTAGGTTTTGTTGATGACTCTTTTTTTGAGGTGTGGATTTCCAATGCTTGTTTCCTGCTATTGTGCTATTAGCATAGGTCGGCTTGTCGGTAAGAGTAAGTGGTTGTTGCTATTCAAGTAGGAGTTTCTATACTATACATTTTTATACTACATTGCATTACATAGATACTACATTGCAACTCGGGCAATAGGCTATATCCTCGAATCAAACGTTGTTTGACTTTTTTGTCTGACTCATGAGACATTGCTAGTTTTCAGATCATTGTTTTTCTTTGTTTGTATATTGGGAGGGTTCGTGAGTGACCTTCCTTTTTTACTAATGACGGTTTTCTTGAAAAACAACGTATATTTATTTTTGTATATCTACCTATGTATGTAGCCTTATGTTTGAAAATTCTCCACTAGTGGCTCGTTGAGTCGATTTTTAAAATAGTAATAAAAATTTAATAATTTAAAATTCTCAGCTCATGGAGCCTATTTTAAATGAAGGAAAACGTTTTGGAATAAGTTTTAAAAGAAAATGATAAAATCAGTTTTGACATATGCACTTAAATATATAGTATAGAATTCTATACTGAGTTAGTAACTCACCTTAAAGATTTCTCTCCATCTCTCATGTTAGAATGATAGAGACTGATGTTGTAGATGCTCATTGTAGGTGGCCCCCATTATCAATCTCTTCTTCCTTGAGAGTTTTATTTTGGTCTTGGTGAGAATTTGTTGGGCAGTATTATTTTTCAATTCTTTGGCATGTGTAAATTTTGGGTGTTGAGTTTTCTTTTCTGCTAGTATCTTATTAGATTATTTAAGTTTTCGGCACTATCTTATTTTTTATTCGATCGTTACGTAGATTCAACCCATCTTTGGTGAGCTAGAGTCATTTGTATAAAGTCTTTTGTTGTTATACCTTACCTTGGGTTGGGTTATCAGGTTCTTTACCAGAATCTGGCCGCTTGACCTAACGTTTCTGTTTAAATCCACTTCCGGGTCATTATAATATCAGCTGAAATTTCTTCGGTGTTATTTTTTTGAACTTTGATTCTGCATTGATCAATAACCTCCTTCTAAATCACAGATTCATCGTTCTCGATGTCAGTTGAAACTGGCATACACAATAACATTTGCATATTTAGACTTTGAGTTGGTTTTACAATTCTTTTAGTCTTGTTCCGAGTGAGTTGATAATCATCACTTCTCCTTCCACTTAGCCATCTGGTTCAAATATTAGTCGCTTAGTATGTCAATCATCGTTACAAGAAACATTCCCAGAGTTACTTTCATTTTGCTCTTTTTCAAGTACCATTTTTTCTACTTCACTCTGCTTAAGTTTCATTTTCGAAGTGAACATGTTCTAAAATACTATTTTTCCCCCTTCCTTCATACTAGTATTCATTCGCTGAGCTGACTTATCTTGAAACACTATTTTTTTCTGCTTCTCTAACATATTTGAGTGTCAAATGCCACAACCGAGCCTATTCTTCCACATTTTTAACATTATGGGCCTACTAACGACAATTTCACCGTCTAAGTGTCTATTTCATCGTAATCATTGATCCTTTAATCACTTTCATGGACTTTCACCAAACATCCAGAACCATCAAGTATGTCAATAGATAGTAGATATCTTTTCAGTTACCTGACATTCTGAGTTCTTTAAATACCACCATCGAACATCATAATATGCACTGCTTCAGTGCCTTGAATGGTGCACAATTGGTTTTCCCGAGCCATACCTCTCCATCATTGCATAACTGGAAATCTTGAAACTATTATTTGAGGAGGCAACAAGAGAATAAAGAGAGAGCAGTCAGATGGGTTAATAACTGTTTAACTATGATTGACTGTTAGTAGGTAAGAAGAAATTATAATAAAGTGGGGGAGAGAGAAAGCTAGGGGATCATTGAGTTTTTGGTGAAGAGCGAGAGGAAAGGAACCCTGAGGAAAGCTGCCCAGTTTCTCGAATAATTGGTGCAATTTATAACTTCCGGTTATTCAATAAAGTGGACGGACAAATTCTTTTGTGAATGTTAAAGGTTTCATTAGATCATTTGAGATCGTAACATTTTGGTATCAGAGCACTTTCTTGGGAGGGGCTAATGATGCTCACAAGATCAGGAGTTTAGAAAGAAGCTATGGTAGATTGGCAGAAAGAAATGTATGAGGTGAAGGAGGATTTGCAGAAAATGGTAGAAAGAAATGTATGAGGTGAAGGAGGATTTGCAGAAAATGTCATCGCTTGAAAAGAATTTTACAGTGATGTTGGCAAGATTTATGGCTAGAACCAAGGGTAGTCGACAGTTGACAGTCAGAAACCCTAGAAGAAATGGGGAAGTTGCGTTAATGTCGAATAGAGACGTACTTCCTCGAAGATTGGAATTACCAGTTTTTTGCAGGGCAGAAGTTGATGGTTGGATATTCCGAACCAAAAGTTGTTTTCAAATCAATCAATTAGCGGAGGAAGAAAAATTTGAAGCACCGATTGTGTGTTTTGAAGAACCAGCATTGGCTTGGTTTCAATGGGAAAATCAATTGCAAACCTTCAAGACATGGTCGCAACTGAAGCGACAACTGTTGGAAGGATTTCGAAACCTAAGGGAATGGTTGAGCTATGCTAGTTTGTTCACGATTAAGTAGGAAGGTTCATTAGAAAAATAGAGGAATATAAGCCAAGATCTTCGGCATGTAGGTTGAAATCCTTGGGAGATACGTTGGTGAATTGGAAATTGCAAGTGATGAAGTGTAAATGGGATGGTAGAACGGTGCGTATTAAGGGTGATCTAAGCCTCGACATGAGCCAGATTTCTTCAAGAGCAAATGATGAGAACACTTAAAAAAGAAAGACAAGGATTATTGATTGGGCTGGGCACTATTGATACTATAATCACACACTCAAGAAGAGGAGTATCTAGAAAAAATCCAATTGCTGCTACAATAGTTTAGGCATGTTATAAATATGCCCAGTAGATTACCACCTGTAAGACAACACGATCATTCAATTATTTTGAAAGAAGGAACTAACCTTGTCAAAGTGCACCCATATAGATATGCAGTGACACAAAAGGATGAAATTGAAAGATTGGTTAAGGAAATGTTAGCAGCAGTTATAATTTAACCGAGTTCAAGCCACTTTTCAAGCCCTATTATTTCAGTAAAAAAAAGGATAAGAGTTGAAGGTTTTGTATTGACTATAAGACACTAAATAGGGAGCGTTAAGAACAAATTTCTTATACTGTTAGATGAATTGTATGTATCCGAAATATTCACCAAATTGAACTTCAATCGGGTTATCACCAAATAAGAGTATGAAAGGAAGACATGCCAAAAATAGCATTTAGAACACACGAAGAACATTATGAATTTTTAGTAATGTTCTTTGAACTTACCAATGCTACATTGACATTTCAATCCTTGATGAATAAGGTATTCCACCAATATCTTCGTAGTTTATTTTTGTATTTTTTTTATGATATTATGGTATATAGTAGGTTATTGGGGGGAACATGTTGAGCATTTGGGTGACTTTAGAAGTTTCAACGGGAACAATTTTATGTCAATGAAAAAAAATGTATCTTTGCTAAACAGAAGTTGGAGTATTTGGGATATATGATTTCATCGAGGAGTGTGTCGGTGGATGCCGGCAAATTACAGACAATGAGGGATTGGCCCATACCTAAATCTATTAAAGCAATTAGAGAATTTTTGAGGTTGACAGGATATTACAGAAAATTCGTATCGAGGTATGCCTTGATTGCTTTGCCTTTAACGGAACAATTATAAAAGGACAAGCTTTGCTAGAATGAGGAAGCAAATAAGGCATTCGTGAGGTTGAAGTCAGTCATGAGTTCTTGTTGATTTTAAAATCACGTGAATAATGCATGTCACTATTATTATGAATAATAGTGCATTCTGTCATGCGAGGGACTGCGAAAACCAACAATTGATATCAGAGCTATTTTTTTGTTAGTATAAAAATATTTTTAATGATACAATTTAATGTAAATGGTGATTTATGTTAGAATTAGATTTTATGCATTATAAATATTAATAAACATATATTCTTGATGTATGATTAGCATTACATGAAATAGTGATCGAAATTAAGTTGGTTGTTTGGGTTAAGATTTCTTTTATGCAGTTTCATTTAAATCCAATGTGTTATCTTAAGATGGAGATCTAAGACTACAAGACCATGGATGAAATTTCCGTCACAAATTTGATATATTGACGAAAACAGATGATGATACACATACGAATGCGAATTCAAAAATTTGATTTGTGAATTTTTGAAGATGACCTTGTGGATGAGGCAGTTTCGAAGAATACCAGGATTTAGAATCTTAAGTTTAATTTTATTTTTGAGGTTGTAATTGTAAAAATACCCAAAGGTCAACCCGGTCACTATTTCATTAAATTTAATGTTGATATAATTTGTTATATTGTCATGCATTCAAATGTCATATAAATTTTACGTGTTTAGGTTTATTTTAAATTTCTCACATGTAGTGCATTTAAACATATATTAAATTACATATTGATTTAATAAAGAGTTTATTAAATAAATTAATTTTAATTTGATTAAAATTAATATTTATTCATTTTAATGAATTATGTGAGAATGTAAAATAAATAATTTTGAATTTGTTAAAAATTAATTTTATTTTTCAAAATTCAAATAATTTGATTATTTGAAATTATTAATTTTATAATATGATTAATTTATCATTATAAGCGAATATTTGATATTCTATAATGAGTGGTAGTAGGAAGTTAGTCGTAACATCTCATGGTCTCCACTGTTGGTACAACACCGTGAGATCTAAGTGGGGCTCTGAGATGGTTTTGATTTTCATCCTCCCTAATGAGAGTGTTCACTTAGGTCAATATCAAGATTGGTCTCATAGAAATAAGATATATAAAATGTATTTTATAGTTGTCCGAGCCTAAGGCGGCGACTATAACTTAAGTTTCATAAATCCAAAATAATGGGTTATATTCATGAAAATATAATTAAATGTGTTAATTATATTTTGACCAAAATTTTCGATAAGTTAATAAATTTCAAAATATGAGATATTTTGAGTAAATTTATTAATCGATAATCTTTTACCCTAAGGTAATTTATTATATTATTGAGGCTATAGTAACATTTACATATGTTTGTGATTAGCATGTTTATGCATCATACTAGCATAACCATAACATTTTGAATTTTAGAGCATAAAATTGATTATAATTTTATTTATTGATTACAACATCATGTCTCAATTAATGATAAATTTGCTTGCGACTTAAAAACTTGACGGCGATAATTTTGTGAAGTGGTAAAAGAATATGAATCTCATTCTCGTGCATGACAACTTGAAATTTGTACTGTTGGAAAAATGTCCTCCTACTCCTACACCTAATGCTCAACGGACCCTGAAAGATGGTTATGATACTAAGACTAAAGCAAATATCAAAGCCCGTTGTTATTTGCTAGCAACCATGTCTGATATTCTTATTGCAAAATTTGAGAATTATGAGACCGCTTATGAAATAATGGAGTCTCTTCAAGGCATGTATGGCAAACCATCTTACCAAGCCCGTCACGAAGTAATAAAGAGAGTTATGAACTATAAGATGAAAGCAGGAGTCCCTGTATGTCAACATGTTCTGATGATGATCAGTATTATTCATGAAGCTGAAATTAATGGAGATCATATTGATGAAGCAACTCATGTTGGCATGATTTTAGAAAGTCTAACCCCAAAATTTCTCCAGTTCAAAAGCAATTATTTTATGAATAAATTGAGTTATGATTTAACTCAACTGCTGAACGAACTGACCACTTATGAATCTATTTCTGTAGATAAGAAGAATGAAGCAAATGTTGTGGAACCTTCTTCATCCGATTCTTCTCTTAAGAAAAAAAAAGAAATTCAAGAAACATGCTAAAGGTTAGGGAGGTCAACCAAAAAGAGTCTAAAATTTCAAGAAAAAGAACAAGTCAAAAAAGAAAGACTCAGACCTTCTAAAACCCAAGAAAAATATTTTCATTGTAGGGTAGATGGTCATTGGAAGAGAAACTGCAAACAGTATCTTGAGGAGATTAAAAGAAAAAAGGTAAATTTGATTTACTAATTAATAAATCTTGTTTGGTTGAAAGTGATTATCACCCTGGATAATTGATTCAGGAGCGACTAATCATGTTTGTTGTTCTTTGCAGATGTTAAACTCCTACAGGAGACTAGATGATGGTGAGTTCACACTCAAAGTTGGCAACGAGACTGTTGTTTCGGCTTCAGCAGTGAAAGAAGCCAAAATTTATTTTGAAAACAATAAGTATTTGTTTTTAGAAAATATTTATTTTATTCCGGGGTTTACTAGAAACCTCATTTCTATTTCTCGAATAATTGAACAATTATATGTTATTTCTTTTAATGATCATACAATTATTATTTGTCGAAATGGTTTAAATATTTGTTCATGCTTAATGAAAAATGAACTTTATATGATAAGACTCATTATAAATTCATCACTATTGGATACTGAAATGTTTAAAGTTAAATTGCCTAAATCCAAAAAGCAAAAGATTTCTCATACTGATGATACATATATATGACACCTTAGATTTGGTCATATTAACCTTGATAGAATTAACGGACTTGTTAAGGATGATCATTTGAAAGATTTAACTATTGGATATTTACCTGTTTGTGAATCTTGTCTAGAAGGTAAAATGACCAAGAGGTCCTTTATTGGAAAGGGTCAAAGGGCTCAAAAAACACTTGAATTAATACATTCAAATGTATGTGGCCCAATATCTATACGGACAGAGGTGGCTATGAGTACCATGTAACATTCATAGATGATTACTCAAGATATGGATGTACTTACCTAATTTAGCTTAAATCTGAAACTTTTAGAAACTTTCAAGAATTTAAAACTGAAGTTGAGAACCAATTAGGTAAGACTATCAAGCGTCTTCGATCATATCGAGGTGGTAAGTACCTTGACAATGAATGCAAGGATTATGTTTTAGAACATGAAATAGTATCCCAACTAACAGCACCAGGCACACCTCAGCAAAATGGTGTTGCTGAAAAAAGAAATTGTACATTGCTCAATATGGTAAGATCCATGATGAGCTATTCTTCTCTTCCAAAATCGTTTTGGGGATATGCTTTACAAACAATAATCTACACACTTAATGTACTTCCATCTAAGTTTATACCTAAAACACCCTTAGAGTTGTGGAGTGGTCACAAACCTAGTTTGAAACACTTTCGCATATGGGGATGTCCAGCACATATGTTACTAGGTAAGACCGGAAAGTTGAAACCTAGAACTGAGGTTTGCATGTTTGTTGGATATGCAAAAGGCACGAAAGGAGGTTTGGTTTATAGTTCTCAAGATAATAAGGTATTTGTATCGACAAATGCCACATTTCTAGAACATGACTATATAGCAAATTACAAACCTCAAAGTAAGATTGTTTTAGAAGAGATTCTATCTGACCAGGTTAAACTTGCTACAACAACAGTTGTTGATCCACGAGATACAAAAAACACTACTCAATCTAGTCAACTCATCATAATACATCATTGTAGTGAAAGGGAAGTACGACTACCATCACGTTATCAACATGATGGTGAAGCACAAGTTGCTATCACTGATGATGGGAAGGATGATCCATTGACATATAGATGTGCAATGGAAGACTCTGACAAAGAAGCATGACTTGAAGTTATAAAACTTGAAATGAAATCTATATATTCCAACTCTGTCTGAGATCTTGTAGATTTACCTGAAGGGGTAAAACTCATTGGGTGTAAATGGATCTACAAGAGAAACTTAGAGTAGACGGAAATGTAAAGACATTCAAAGCTAGACTGGTGGTTAAGGGTTATACC